>OZ059791.1:4037933-4584155 GCA_964057025.1 Standfussiana lucernea | reverse complement strand
CTTTACGCTTATACCGTTCCGCTTTGACCCACGATTATTTACTAAAATTACAAGCCGGAACAATATTTGGATCGTAGCCAAATATCGATGTTAAGTCATTATGACGTCAGAGAAGATCGAGGCTTTTTTGGGAGCCATGAATATGATTCAACAGTTTTTTCCTTAATAGGCCGTCAAAAGTAGCCTTGGGTTGCCAGTTCCGAGTCACTAGCAATCATGTAGAAACAAATGAAGATTGGTTATTGGCTTGTTATATGCTGAGAGGAGTTTTTTTTTTTTCGTTTTTCAAACCCTTTGGCTTATTAGTTCGTAGTTATTAGTTCATTAATTCATAGTTGTGTATACCTGTAAGCCAACATAGATTTGGGCGGGTCGCAACGCCAATATTCACTATATCACTTTCGTACATTTTGAATGAACTGCGGCGAGCCATACCGCGCTTTTTAACCAACTTCTAAAAAAGGAAGAAGCTATTTTCATAACCACCTCCCCCCTCCTCCTTTTTTATAAGAACCAGCATCTTTTTTTGTACCAAATAAAAAAAAAACGACGCAATGCGGCCTGATGCGGATGTAATGTGCGCTTAGCTTGATAGCAACAGGCACAATAAATAGCTGCGGTTCGTAATTAAACTGGTAAACTAAGTAATTTAATAAAATCCTTTGTTTCCTCTTGACCGCTGATTTAACACAATCAACCAGCCTCTCAGTCAGTCGTTTGTGAAACTGAAACTTCGGAAATGATTGTCTATTTTTGTACACACATCAACAATGATGTTTTTGACCCCAAAAAATAACTGTAATGCTCTGTTGCATAGTGGCTTTACTATGTAAGTAAATCAATAATTTGATTAAAACATACCCACTACAGATAAAAAACAAAGGGATAACTCTAGTTTGTTGAAGTCTGATTCCATCACAGTAACTCATAGAAGAAAATCGTGGTAGAAAGCATGAGTACTGGGAAAATAGAGAGATGATAAATCCCATTGCGGGAAATCCCATGATTCTTAGCCGAACAGATTTAAAATTCCCCGTATTTTGACGGAACGGGCAGACTTCCAAATAGTGACGTTGCATCGTGGAATAAAGGCGATAAGCAGATAAACAAAAACATTACTCATTCATCGTCAATCAGTATGTTATTTGCATATGCAGTTACTAACGATCAGTCTCAACATTATGTACTGATCAGAACCCCGTGTGCTTCAAAAAGCACGTTAAATAGTTGGTCCCGGCTGTCAGCTAAAATTGTGGCTTGGAGTCTCGAAGGGCACGTTTTGGGGTAGTTTCATGTAAATTTTGACGTTCAAAAGTGCTGATTATTATGAGCCTAATTTGGATAAATGACTTTCGATGTAGTCTTTCGTAGATCTTTGACCGTCGTTCGAAAATCTGACAACCAGTCTTGCATAGGTGTATCGTATTCCGTACCTAGTAAATGGGTTGTGGAGACAGGCAGTCGCTTCATGTAAAATATTGGTATTCAGCTGCAGTCGGTAAGACTGGAAGCTGACCTCAAAGCAGTTGAGAACATCTTAGTTAGGCAGATGATATTGGTTATCATTGGTTTTTCTGTATGTTTAATATAACCGTAATGCTTTCTCTTTTTCTGCTTTTCGTTCGTGTCGAAGTTACATAATAGATATCGCCACCCTTTAAGTCTCTTTGGCAATGATCCAAATACCACAAGTTACGTATATGTTTGCACCAGACGAGACGGAGCCAATTTATTGGTTCATCTGTGATTTTGTCTGCACCAATTATGATGTAATCTTGTACGCTTCAGCCAACTTATCTGTGCTCGCGGGAAAACCCAGAACTTAAGTAAATGTACCAAGTTTGACATATCGATTCATTTTTTTCTGGACAAGCAGCGCCACCCTGAACTGCACACTTAAAGTAGTCATACTGTACTAGTCGCGCATCTTAAAAGTGTAATTTTTTTCTTTATGTAAGGTATAAGAAAGTTTATACCGACGAAAAAGAACTAAGTTTATATCACCGGAAATTAGTTCTTAACTTTATTAATATTAATACTATTATCATTCCACAGTGTACGGAAGCCTCCTCGAAGACGATTTACGCGGTGACACATCTGGAAACTTCAAACGGCTCATGACGTCACTCTCTATGGTAAATATGACATTTTATTTAAACTAAGCAGAGCAACGAACAATGAAATGGTTTTCACGGTTGAAACGACGTGGACATGGCTCGAGGTTTAAAAAAAAACATTGTTTCGTTCCTCGGTAAATGTATTTGTTAATATCGTAGAAACTTCAAGGAAAGTCGCTTCTGAATGTATGCGGACGATTTGTTGTCCTCTTTTTAAGCTGTAGGAATATTAATATAAAGTAGCTGTTGCCTGTGGTGACATTCGCATCCTAGAAGAAATACTCCTTATGCACCAATATAAAAAGATATCTAGTAGTAAACCAGGTTATGTTGATCTGTCTGTCTTTATTTCATCGACATCAGTTCAGCTGTTTTGGATTTTGAATGTTATTAACTTGATATTTTCTGGTTTCCAGGGTAACAGATCTGAAGACTTCAACGTTAATCTAGATAAGGCCAGGGAAGATGCCAGGAGCTTGCTCCAAGCTGGTAAGATATTGAACCTTATGCTACTAGAAATAAATATTACCATAAGCATTTATTTTTACAAGGAAAATGCATGTTAATTTCAAATGAAATGATACCGTTATTTGTTGGAATAAGGCATTGAACGTTAGATATAAAAAAAAAAACAAAATTTTGAACACACAAGTCCGTTTTTTTTTCAATCAAATTTTAAAGTAAGTCATATTTATAGCACACACAATACTCGTGCTTGCTCACCCTATTAATATAAACAAGATTGTTTACTTTTAAAATCATCACACTCGATCATGTGTCTGTGACATAAACGGAGGCGCGAAAAGGTGTTGATTTTACGAGAAGATTATTTTTGTACCCTATCACAGTGTTGTCCTATTTAACACAAAGGTTGACTGGTAGAGAATGCCTTGTGGCATTAAGTCCGACTATGTACCGCTAATTGTACAAGAAGATGAATTAAATAAATATATTAACTACTTCTACTACCTCGCTTATATTATTCGTCAGCAGTTATATTTACTTGCAATTTAAAATACTGATAATAACACCAAATACCGTTGCAATTTAGTATGCTAGGGAGGAAGATATAATGTTTTTGTGGCTGCCAATTCGTTATCATTAAAAATATCCTGCTTTGAAATGCATAATTAATACCTGAGGGTAAAAACCCAATAACACTGCCCGACCCGGGAATCGACCCAATATTAAATTATTTACCTATGGGGCCTCCTGTGAATGTCATTCAAACGCCAAAACATCCATGTAGCACTATATGTACTATGTTTTTGTTGCTTACTTAAATCATACAAAACTATTGCTTTGTTTATTCTATTGATGAAACAAAAGCGTTGTCTACTGATGTCCGTGATAAAACTACTGACGACCTCCGTCGCCGCTCACTAAAAAAATTACTAACGTTTTCAATGAAGATCCGTTTTGACCTTTATTGTCATTGAAGTATGGTTTAAATTACAATAATTGATACAGGCTTGTGAAATCCAACTACTTACTTACCTCTATGAAATGAATGAGATAAACAAAGTTCAAGTGCGTTCGTTATTTCAAGGCTACGCATTATGTGTGAACTTTCCTGTTTCTTGTATTATGTATGAGAATCTTGTGAGATTATTTCAAAAACTTGTAACTAATTGATGGTAATTCCATGTAAAAATGATTAGCGAAGCTTATTGTGTTGCTATCCGAACTTTTTTTTCACTAGCGACCCGCCCCGGCTTCGCGCGGGTGCCATTTACTAATAACATAACATCATTTATTTCAGGCTAAAATGGCCCATAGATATAAACTGACATAATAATATATTTAAAAACAACAATTACGGCGAAAATACTAGCCAAATCGGTCGATGAAAAATTAAATGTCTCGTGTATTGAGAGAGACAATTGATTTTTATTAATATAGATAGAGTTATTATACATTATTCAATTCACACATCTGATCATACACGCACGCTGGTTGCGATTCTACCAATAATCTACGCACCTGACCTCTCTGAAGAACGGTTTCTAATATCTTTAGGTTAAGTTGTATTTTGGCATTCTGCGAAATCGTTTATTTACTTCATACGTTCACAAACTACGTCAGTATAAACCAGAAGTTAGACCATGACCTAAGACTTCTTACAATTTTTTTTTCTTACTTAGTCATTTTATTGGCTAACATGCTACTGATGATCTAGTTAACATAATTATATAAAAATGGAGGCATTGAGTCACTGTTGACGTAAATCCATAGGGATGTCTTCCGCATGAGTCAGCCTTGCCAAATGTGTTTAATGAAACCGTGGATGGATGACGATGAAACCTTTGTTTTTGTTGTGAAATAATGGCGGATTCTTATTAGTGTTTTGTATTCTATCACGTATAAACGTTACTTTGCACGTACTTTTACTTGTCTTCTTAGCGTATCGATGGCAAAAAGTTCAAATGTGTTTAGCCCAGAAGCCAGCCACGCGAACTCCGCTCACTGATGCAGTAAGCAGATCATCAAGTGCGCAGGTGATAGGGCATTCGGTGGAAGAAGGAAGATCTGCCATTTTCTGTGGGGAGACGCCGCATACGCACTTGAAGTCTGAGCCGTCCAAGGGAGTCCTGGGCGGCTCTGCAGAGATATACCAGTTGTTACCGGTTTTGAGTAATTTGAGTTTAGGGGTGTAATTTTGAATTTTGGGTGCTACGTTTCATTTAAGGAAATATCTTAATAGTTAGAGTTTAAGTATTATACCCGTTTCCGGTTCCATCTTGCTCTAGTAGTTTGTCATTTATGCGACAATTACAGGAGTAACACATAACTAAAGTACGTGCAAAGTGACTTTTAATTGATTTAAACTTCTCGTACACAACAAACTAAATAATACTTCAAAAGACTCCATGCCTTAGGTAATAGGTATCCTCTACCAGTCAACAAAAAAAAAACAATTCTACTGTTTGATACAAGCAATTGCATGTATGACGTCATATAAAGCCATGACGCACGCAAATGAGAACCTACCGTAAAACAAATGAAAGCGATGACTATCTTGTGACGTTGATAGATACGTCATTTCATTCTTTGTTTATTTATATCTTGGGAACATGTGTCATTTGGAGTACGCTGATTGGAGTTCTAAGAAGAATTTTATTATTAGACTTCATTGTAATGCGAATATGAGGAAATAATGTACCATTATGCTTGTATTTTCCGAAGGCATAGGCAGAGGTGTATACCACTCGCATTTCACCAGAAATTCTGTCTGATGTATAAAGGTGGTGATGATTGAGAAATGTATGATAGAAAGAAAATGTTCAAAAATAGTTATCATGTCCTGGGTTCGAACTCAGGACACTTAGTTCAGCAGTTATGCTTACGACCTTGACCGGGTGTCCTATTAGAAAGCGACCATCGCGATCGTTTGTTTTGGGATCGCGAAACAAATGAATGCGGATTCGCCCGGCATATACAGGGTGACTGAAAAAACCCGTCAAAAAAGTTCAGCTGTACCCTACATTTATGATTGCTTAACATTAAAAAATAATAATGGAACAGTTGATATTTTTTTTTGCGATTTTATAGTTGCTCCCATAATAAAACTTGTAATGAGTACTGCACGCCCTTAAAGTATTGGTGACTATTAACAAAATATATTCTAAATAAATTTTCGGTATATTTTTTGGTCTTGTGTTCGCAATCGCTTCTGCTGATCATGCGGCCCTGGTTTCGATTCCCGGGTCGGGCAAATTGTTATTCGGTTCTACCATCAGGAATTTCTTTCTTCAGTAGCAGCCACGAAGTCTGGATTTGCCCTGTTGATGGCAATACGCTCGCCCTGTATTACATGGGACTTAAACATAACTGGCGAAATGTGGGTGTACGATTACATAGGTACACCTCTGCCTAACCCTAATTTGTGGATTACAGGCGTGATGTGATGTGATTAATAGTATGTTATTCTAAATAAACTCACGACTTTTTCGCATACTCAGTAAGTAGTAATAGTAGTTACATAAAATTTTCCATTGCATTTATATTCTATTCTATCTTTTCCAGGTGAGCTTCGCCTCGGCACAGACGAATCAGTGTTCAACGCTGTGCTCTGCTCTCGCTCCTTCCCACAGCTGAAGGCCATCTTCCAAGAGTATCAGTTCCTGACAGGGCATGACATCGATGACGCCATTAAGGCTGAGTTCTCTGGCGATCTTGAGAAGGCTTTGAGAGCTATTGGTAAGTACAATTTTTACTACAAAGCATTTAAAACCTATATGAGGTAGGAATGAGCAAGTTCTGTGCAAAAAAAACTCCTACACTCCCTGAAACGGGACTTTTTAGTACGCACGATGACCAATCAAGCCATACAAAACCAGTTTATGCGGATCTCTCATTAAACGGGAAACCTATACAAAGCGAGGCCATTTTATACTGGATTTATAGCTTGATGTGTCGCCGTATGTGCACCGAATGTTTTAACAAGTCCCGTATTTTGATGTTCCATCACTTTCTTACATTTTGTATGTATCTTCGCACACTACAGGCTGGCCTCACCGGGCCACAGCGCAATGTACTGGCGGATCACATTAAAGGCGTATTTTTGTGGCCGCTAGTGTTCGTTGCTATGTGGCCCGACTGTTATGTACCATGGATCCTTCAAACTCCGAAAACGATGGAGGATTTTTGCAATGTGATACGGCCTCCTCAAGTGTGCCCTAGCCTATCCAGACTGGATACACACGATGTCACAAGCTGACTGATACAATGATTGCTTTGTAGCGCCGACGTATCTCCTAAAGAGATTTGTCGCAATTTTGCACTGTCACGCGCTGCGACCCGCCTCAACTACAATCTGCGCTTGACACACTTTCGCTGCCAACTTCAAATAATCCATTTTTACTAGTATGCGCGTCACAGCTGCAGTCTAACAGCGACCTTATTGTCTACATAACAAAGACCACTAGCTCTAGCTACGTATAGCGACAACTCGGGAGGCGGGTTGTGCGCACACGAACCAATTACTGTTCGACCCATATGCTGGGTGCTTAGCACTGAACTTGTTAAAGTAACAACATGAAATTCTGCCTTACCTATTTTGAACTTTATCTCTTTTCAGTAAAAAGCGTGCGCAACAAGCCGTTGTTCTTCGCGGAACGTCTGCACAAGTCGATGAAGGGTCTCGGCACCAACGACCGTCAGCTCATCCGTCTGATGGTCACTCGGAGCGAGATCGACCTGGGCGACATCTCTGACGCGTTCCAGGAAAAGTATGGGGAAACGCTGCAGAGCTGGATAGAGGTACTGTTCGATTTTTTTTTGTTATTGTATGGGCTAATCCTACTTCAGGTCAGCGTTATAGAACGATAAGAGTGTGTCTAGTAAAAAAAAAATTGGCGTTTGAAAATGATAACACTTACGGTTCAGGATTCATCCTTGAATGCTTCATTATCAATACGGTATCAAGACTTTCGTTGAAAATAATTGACTGCCGTCGTATATATATATATACAGTGAAACCTGGTTAAGTGAGACATCAAGGGACCTGCAATGTCGTTTCACTTATAGAGGTATTCCACTTACCCAGTTTCTCAGATATACAGGTATAAATAAATATCTGTCTCATTTACAGAGGGTTCCATTAATAGAGGTGAGAATACAGGTTATTTCAGCAATTTTATGTTTACTCTGAATTATTCTACAAAGAGTAGATTTTGGCACATTAAATTCGGCACAAACTTCTTCGCGTGTCTTCCCACTTTCATAAACGGATATTAACTTCAGTTTTTCACGTAATGATAACGATTGTAGGTTTCGTTTTGGCATTTTTCAAATAAACATCTGTATGATAGTAAAGCGAAACTAAAACTGAAGGTAATTGAAGCTCAAAATTACTTACGTACTTGGAATTACGTGTGGAATTTGTGGGTAGAATAAGAATGAGTAAACAAACAATGTTATCTCAGTTACAGAGGTTAATGCATATAAAATTTACTCGCTGTCTCAGTTATAGAGGTAACTATGATGATAAATCGAAAGAACAAATCCCAGATATAGAGGCTTACCTCGTCCCACTAACAGAGGTAATTCAGTGCCAAAGTGTTGGGACCTCAGCATGAGTTGCAGTTATGGAGGTTTCTCACTTATCCAGGTCCCACTTAACCAAGTTTCACTGTATATATATATTAATCTCATCATAATCACGCAGTAAGAAACAAGCAGTATTTTTTATGAAAACCTACTGTACATATAGACTGTTGTCACGATACTTTCTAGACAAAAAACCCCTTATACTTGCTACAATGAATTTGTCTTAATTAATACAAAAACACCCTGTATAAGCACTGCATGGGCCAACTGAATCCGAATAGAAACTTATGAGTGTGTGTTTCAGCATGGAATTTCCACCTCTAAGCAAATATTTCGCTGTTTTTTATTATTTTTTTGTTTCGTTCCAAATTATGAAATATGCGCGATTTGAGTGAATTTGTTGACGCTTCAACTAGGCGATTATACTTATTCAATTTTTCTTTCACAAGTTTTTACCAACTGTTCTAATAAAAAAGATGCCACGAAAAATCCTTTTAAGTCCTTATATATTTTTTTTCTTTTGAGAAAAAGATAAATTTAGTTCAGGTTATTTTAACTTTAATTGGCAACAATTTTAATAATTTTAATTATTTTCAGGGCGACTGCTCCGGCCACTACAAGAAATGTCTGTTAGGTCTCTTGGGCCTCTACTAAGTTAAGCAAGGCTCTCAATCCATCGACGTCTAAAGTACATCAATATTTAAGATTCATTTATTATTATTTTAATCTCAGTGGTTTTTAAATGACATTCACATAAATTGTTTAAGATCTTAAGAAGTATCTCAATGTTCTTAATGTAAGTTATCTATACTATTGTTAATGTGTACTTTTTTCGGGGTTGTAAGATTGACATAGGTGCATTCATAATTTATGGTTATTGAATGGGAACTTTTTGAAGTGAGGCTATTAACTGATGTATTGAATTTACTCAGGTAGGGCTTTTAAAATAAAAAGTTCGCCTAACAAGCAAAACTATTGTATTGGTAATGACCTAAACGGGCTCTCGTACCGATTATTATTAAAACAGAATAGCTTTCTCAAAAATTCTGAATTTTGTCAATAGATGGCGCTATACCGGCTTAGAATAGCGACATCTAGCGGTTAAATTTTTATGCTTTATACATTTTGAGTATTATACAAAATTATTACAGAATATTTTCTGAAATATATTGGATTTAGTAAGATAAAGGTTGTGCGATGTGACACAACGTTTAAAAATACCTGAAACAGGAAACAAGAGATTACCTATCAGCCTTAATTAGTTTTCTTTCTATTTCTTATTATATATAATAATGTTACATACGTTCATTATTGTAACTCGAATAACATGTAATGTATTTCTTTGGCTAAATTTATTCGTCCTCTTGATCTGATTACAAAAAATCTCATTTACTTATACCTACTTAGAATGTATAAAAAATATTTATTGGAAATATTATAGATCTATATTCATTTCGAGTTTCACTCAAATGGTTTGTTATACAATTATAGTATTCATATTTAGTTAAACTGGATATTTGGTTGTACCATTGATAGAGAGTGCCTCAAAAAAAAAAACGATATAATAACAAGTGTTAAAGAAATAAAGCCCCACATTCTTATATTATAATCTCTACTCGTAAATATGCATTAAATAAGACACTTTACAGGCTTTAAAATGGTAATTAATACAATTTACCACAAAGTAGAATTTTGTATGTTTTGTATTCAAATAGTTTTTCCAATATTCAATTTAGTTTTAGATACTATTCTATCCTTTCATACTATCTCTCCATTGAATATTATAGATTCATCTATTATCCACTTTATTTAAGATCTGTCATAATTAGATAATAATTATTATTTATAAATTGATTTACATTATATAATTTAACGTTTGCCTGCATTTACCTGTAAAAGATAAAAAAATATTAAAGGACAATGCCTATGTTTTATCGAATCTTATGAATATATGAAGTCAACAAAACTTTGTTTATACACAAGAATAATTCACCTATTGAAATAAAAATTACGGCAGTAAAAATTAAACTTTTATTTAATAATTTGTTAATAGTATTCCCTACTAATTCGAACATTCGTAATTTCAAGTATGTATTTAAAAGTTTTATTTGAAAAAGAATATTTTTTTTTTAGGAATTTAAGGCTACTTTACAACTACACCTATACCAATGAAGATAATAAGAACTTATGTCTTGTTTTCATCTCTCCCACCTCACTAGCGTATACTAAGCAATACCAACATTTATTTATTGTTCAAACTAAAAAGTACCTTAAAACATAAAAAATATTATTATGTTGAGAAAAAATAATAGCACTATTTTCCTGTGCAAAGCTTTGGTCAAACTGAAGCGAATCCCGTGCGGGATGCGAAATTCCCTCGCGATGATTATGTCATCTTACTTGTTTAGAGAGTTGCTCAAACTGTCGCGAATAATCGTTACTTCATAATCATTAAGACAATAGTCGCGTGTCGCGCAGTCGCATCAAAAATCCCAGGTGAGAATCGTCTCAGTGTGGCCAGAGCACGCACTATGTAATCCATTGTGAGTCTTTTTCGACCTATGCATGCGGCTTTTTTTTACGCGCCTTTAACAAAAACGCCCTGCAGACTCATTTAGCTAGTACTGTGTTCAAGTTTGGCAAAGCGCCGAAAACGCGAACGGGCATCGACGGCGCGTAAAGAAAAGGCGCGCACCGAAATGTTGCTAGCTTCGTTGTGACATAAAGAAGCACATACAGATCTCTTGGCGCGTGACTAAAATTGGAACTACAGACGCCATTTCGTTATCGCAATATACCTAATTTCACCTAATTATGTCATAAGTCATTTGTATGTTTACCGACAAAGTCTTACCAACAATGACATTCTAACGCCAAAAGGTCCTGGAATACAGGTTGGAAGGGTAACCCCCGAGGGTACCCCACCGCCCTCCAACCCATATACAAAATTAGTTTTAGTATATGCGAAACCTGAAACACGTGTCTAGTATTTTTATGTAAAGAATCTATGTAACCTTTTTTTAAATATTTTTGGGACAAAAAATTACACTATAATAAAATTATTGGAATCGATTCAGTTACTTATTCAGAACAAACTATATTCTGGTTTCGCATATGCTAAAAATAATGTTGAATACATTAAAATAATGTTAAGTTTTCATCGGTAATAAAAAAAAAAACATCAGCTGCTCCATACATTTTGACCTTGTCAGACGTAGGTATTGCAGTGTCGTAGGAAACAGCCGATTCTTTTTTAAATTACCGATGAAAAAATTCTATGTGGGGGGTCCAGAATGATGTACTGAACACATAATAACCGTTTGTGCGTTGGTGTCCCTTCCACGGTTCTGTCTACAGCTTAGTATATCTGTCGTCACTCAATCTGTCTCAACTATTTTAGTTTTGAAATGTTGCATCAATTTCGTGCCTAAAAGCTTTGCTTGATTGGTGCTCTTCTCTAAATGTGCCTGCGTTTTATTGTAAATTTGTAAGGCAACATTTACTGAGCCTTTACGTCGGACAATGTTATGTATTTTATATCTACTTACACTCAAATGTGTAATTTATTTAATAAATGATTGTATTAAGTCGAGAATTTGTTTTACTTATTACCATTTATGAAGATTATCCCTCAACAAGAAATATTCTCTGTGATTACTGGTCTCTGTGATTACGGTTTAAATAATAAAAATGCACCCATTAAATAAAATATAACTGGAATATCATAATATTATAAATAGATAGAATAAAGAAACGAATGATATAATCAAATATAATAATTAATATCTTAATAAATTAATTATATAAATACAATAACAAAAACAAAAAAAAACAGTCTACGTAATTTAATTGTGTGTTATGGAAAGTTGATAAAAGCGCTCTTCCTCTCTCCTACCTATTTATCTAATATTGCTGTGCCCGACAGGGTCCATAATTGTTTCTTCTTAATTGTATTCTACCACCTGTATATGTACATTATGGATTGCAATAAATAATTTGAATTGAATTGGTCCGATTTTCATGTTTTTTTTTTCAATACTCGGGAGCGTGCACATGCGCACGGTTTAGCATACCCCCCTCACTTTTACACAATTATTACAATTATAATTTTAAAACACAATTACACATGTTACAACGTTGCAACGTGGCCCGTAACGACGTAGTAATGTCGTGTCGTGAATATCTACGACGTGCATCAATATGTTTAGTTAAAAATGGTAGATAACCTACAAGCACCTAATAAAGAAAGAAAGAAAGAAAAAGTATTTATTAGTCTCGCACTTGACAAAACAAAGTGGTAACTTGACAATAAAAACAAGATTTAAAAAAACTAAACTTAAGAACAAACTAAAATAATAATACTAAAATAATTAAGTTAGTTAATATGTACTTAAACATCACAAAACAGATGCAGCATCTCTACCTTCTAAATAACGCAACCTTATCAACAGGTTTATGGAAGGCACCTCCCACCCCTTACCCCCTCACTGAAATTAGTTCACAAGTTAATTTGTTTCATCGTTTGAGTCGTTTCACGCAGCTTGCTGTAAGGACGTCTCATTAATCTCCGTCTTTGATGCTTTAGAGGTACCATTACAGCTGGAAATTATGCTTACAGCTAGTTTAATATTTATAGGTATCATCTCTTAGTGCAACAGGATATCTGCAAAATTGTTGATGAGGTTTTTTAGGGATAGATTAATTCATCATCATCTGCCTAGCCTTTTCCCAACTATGTATGTTGGGTTTTGGGGTCGGCTTCCAGTAATGACTGAATACCAGTATTTTACATGGAGTGACTGCATATCTGACCTCCACAACCCAGTTAGTAGTGGGTAATACGATACCCCTTGGTAAGACTGGTTGTCAGTTTCGGGCCACTTATTCTTTCTTTTTCGTGGGGTTAGTGTCTAACCCGGTGTCAGAGTTTTTATGCCGCCCATGGGCCTCTGACTTGGCTTTACATACCGTTGAGAAATATCTCTCAGGCATGCTGGTTTCCTCACGATTACGATATTCCTACCGAAGCAAGTGATAATTATACCTACAATAAGTACGCACATGAATCCGAAAAATCTACATAATTATACATAGTTGACAGACGGGACCAACGGCTTAACGTTATGTATAGATACATTATGACTCTAAAAGCCTCTATAACGTTTGCTTCATGGCGGGCAATGTCAGTGGTAACTTGCCATATATACTAAAAATAAGCTATTGGGGTAGCCAGAAACTACAAAGCGCTACCACGCTCCTTTTAGTTCGACCACGTTTTCTTTAGGTCTGACCTGTTGGTCTCGTGGCAGTAAAGTAAGCGCGACTTCTGATCATGGGATCCTGGATTAGTTAGAAACATTTCTGGCCCTACTTGGGAATCCCTGGAATTGCCTGGATGCCTGGAGTTTAGAAGTTGGCGGTATCATATCCCGCCGTGCCTTGGAAGGTACGTTAAGCTGTTGGTGTGCGGATTGCCGTACCATGAGACTAGGAGAATGAGGGAAGAGAGAGTGCACTTGTGCACTATAATATAGACCTATCTATAGTTCGACCTCGTGCAATTTGCGGCATGCATGTTTCACCAGGTTTCTGTGGAACATTACCGATAAGGATTTGTACATCAGTGCAAATCGTCATCGGTAATGTCCAGAATCCACAGAAACCGAAGAAAAATAGTAAAATTGATAACATCGAAGCCCGTTTCTACGACGCTATATCATCGAAGAGCTTTTCAACCGTTTGGTTTTGATCGTTGAGCTAATTCATCGAATAGCCACATGTACCTACGAACTCCCATGTTATCGACTTTCTCAGTCATTGCTTATGCTGTCAGGGTCAGGCTTACAAAGTATAACGTAGATCACAATCCAGCCTAGTGGGTATCTAAATTCCAAACTATCGACCTCTTATCTTTTAACATAGTTGTATTCCTCGAACATGTGCAGAAATCTATTTAATTGCACTCTAAATACCCAGGTACTCAATATAAACGTTACCTACAAAGTAACATGGAGTAACTACTCCCTGAGTAGTGAAATGGGAACTCGAACTACTTGGAAGCGCACTTAATGCTTTCAATTATTCAGCTCACACCGACTCAACTTTTAAACGTTTTTAAATGGAAGTGGTTTGGGAAGCTTTCTGTTAGCTGGAAATTACTTGTTGATTTATTTGCTACATTACCTATCTATACAAGGTGTTGCTTTGCATCCTCGTCAAATTCAAGGAGGTAACTAAGCTAATGATTCTCGACCCGAATCAGTAATAAAATGGGTGTTTTTTTTTCTTAATATCTGAAATCGATAAGTGTATACCACCCGTATTAAAACGCGGCCAGTCTAATACTAGCCCTTTAACCGCGCTTTCACTCACACAAACAAACGCAGACGTTTTTTCGATAAACGGGTGATTCTCCTCTTTTGAGAAGGGCTTTTATTCTGAAATAGTGTCAAATTAAAACAACTAAAAAAGCAGCGTTTATTATTATTGACCAGGTACCGTAATTTATATTGATTATTTACGTCTTCTAGACAACTTCCTGAATTTTGACGAGGATGCAAAACTACACCTTCTATGGCCCCCGGTACATACTACCTGTTATCATATCCACAGGTCCTGCATAAATGATGAAAGTGCCAGGGTGGTCAGGGTAACCCGCGACATTCATATTTTCTTACGTTCTTTACTGCTATTATAATTAAACGACTTCAAAAAAAGGAGGAGGTTCTCTATTCGGTTGTATTATTTTTTTGTGTTTGGTACCTCAATATCTTCGTCATTTATGAACCGATTTGAAAGATTATTTCATCTGGAAGAATATAGGTACTTCCCGATTGGTCCATAGAAATTTCGTCAAAATCGATTCAGTAGTTTGGTTTCAAAATGAAAATAGCTGAAAAAAATATGTCATCCTAGTAAAAGAAATTGCGAAATTGCATTGCAATTGTCGTATCACGCACAAATCATTTGTGCGTGATACGACAACTAAAAAGGGTAAAATAAAAACTTTTATGCAAAAAAAAAAATAACCGACTTCCAAAAAAAAACCCTAAAAAAGTGGAAAATAACTTTACTTTCGGAAGTCGGTGACTATTGTTTGTTTCATTGACTTTTTTGTCGTATTCTAGACCATACCAGGGAACCTTCTAGTTACGGAGATATTGAGGGTCAAAGTTAATATTTTTCACAAGTTTTTTTTTTTAAATAAATAAGTACATTTTCTTAATATTGCAACTTTATTTTAAATACCTCCTCGAACTCCTTATTATAACATCACAGTGTCCATCAGCACAGTATTTTTAGTGCGTTACATTGAGTCCTACCGTAAAACGTGATTTTTAGCCAAAAAAAAGTCATTTCCCACTAATCATTTTTGCAAAGAGTTACTTAGTTTGATGTACAGAATAGTTGGTTGCCGGTTTCGTGAAGAGTCCGTTAACACGTTGTATTTATTATAAAAGTCTGCTCCATAAATCCTCGAAATAACTCATGATATTGTTACGATTGAAGTATACACTCAGAACAGATGTTAATGAAATGTAAAACGAGTAGAGGTAGTACATTCGAAATGAAATGTAAATAATTATTGTTTAATGAGAAGGCGATGATTAATTACGTAATAAATCATTTGTCGCAACGTAGGCAAAAGTGTGATGACATTTTCACACAGATGTTACGAGTACATGAAAATTAAAATAATCTGTTTCATTTGCACACTTTTCGTTCGAAGTAGGTTCCTGCTTAGTACAATCGGGCTGAAATGGTCCCACTATTTCCCAGTGGTGGGACCATTTCAGGCTGATATTCGCAAAGGAGGCCACTGATGAGATGGAATGGGTGGTAATCCAACACGCGGCCCCAGTGCGGGTTGGTAGATGTCACATTTCTTCGAATTTTTGGTTCTTGTTCATACCGGTTTTTTTATGATGATGGTAAGTTATTTCTTTAGATATATGTTTGTATGCAAGGCCCTGCTCGTGCGAGCTAGCATTGGCAATGTGACGTCAGAAGCGTTAGCTTCTCGTTGAGCTGCAGCTGCATCTTGATGAGATGCGTTTGCGTCACCATCGTGAGCAGGTCCTTGACGCTGGAGGCGAAAGGGGCAAAGAAGGTGTTCGCGGAGAGGTTGGGCACGGAGTTTACTAGCTCCAACAGCTGCCGCCCCGCCGCGTTATTCGCTTGCTCAGCCAGTACCTCCTCTTCGTACGACAGCACCTGGTAGCAGACCGTACAGCCTCGGCCACCTGCGCGAGTTCCAGCATGGGCTGCACCTGCGCCCACCGCGCCGCCGGTTTCCTCACTATGTTTTCCTTCACCGTTTTGAGAGCTGTGGTGATGAAATAAAATACATGAAGGAAAGTTCCAACAAGGGTTCGAATCTACGACCAAGTCGGGGCCGTTTGCAATGGGCCACCATCGCTCCACTATTACTCGGTACCTGCTTACTAAGTTACATTAGAATCTTACGCCATATAAAACATTGCAATCAAGCTAACACGCTTATTTATAGTTCAGGAGACAGACATGTTTATAGGCAAGGAGTTCACGGAGCAAGTTTAATTATTTTTGCTAGTATTTACGTCGAGTCGTGTTAATCATAACTTTTACTAGGAATCCTACGTGTTTGTCGTATTGAGAAGTTACAGCTTCTGTGTATCTAACACATAGTTATATGATCATTTGATTAGGAATTGAGGAGCTCGTGGCTAAATAATACAGACACAAGGGTCGATCTTCGAGGTTAAGTAGTTTTTGCCAAGATTAATCCATAGATGAGTCACATCCATTACATACCGAGTTTCCTCCGTATCTCAGAAGCCGTTCGTCCTGGCTGTCATTTGCTGATCTTTGACAGTAGTTTCACTTACAAGTTGTCAGTGGCCCGCTTCGAGGTAAAATAGCGCTTGCTAAGGTCAGTCCGCGGGCGCTGTAATGGTTGATCGCCCATTACAGGGTTCGCCAGACGTTCGAAGACCACTAGTTGTGTTTTTGTAATCCGCTTAGTAACCGAAAAAAGTGTGCCTCGTGGCGTCGTTCACAATGTCCTGAGAAGAAGAAGAAAGCGAGCGACGCCAGGCGACGTACACGTGTGTTTGGGGACTAAAGCTCACAGGAATATATGACTTATTCTTATATGACTATTTCCAGTAGTATATGACGATAACATTGAGTTGACTGCTTGATAATAATTGACAGGAAAACAACTTATAATATGAGTTGTTTGTTAAAAGTTGAGATTCACAGAAAACTTTTTCGAGTGTGTGTTCATTCTTAACAATGCTCTTTTAAAAAGTCAGCAATAATGTAGTAAAGGTGGAATTCCACAGGTTCGTTGTATGTGTATAAAGAGGAGAGTTACCTTTTCATGCCCGCGTAATTCATTTATTTGGATGTTATTTCAAGCCTAACCGAATACCTATCAAAAATATAGGTGTGGGGAAAAAATATTTTGCAAGAACACATGGTTGTTTACATGTTGGACAGAAAAAAAAAGTATGTAAAAATGAGAAGAAAGGTGAGAAAGAGTATTAAGAAAATTGTTTGGAAAGTAAATCATGAACGCAGTAATCAAAAACTTCAACTGGAAAATTTTGGACGTACATATATACAGGGTGATTGGTAATTGGGTGCTGTCCTTGAAATGTGTGATACTGGAGCTAATTTATTTGGTAGTCAATAGCCCGAAAATCTGACGACCAGTAGGGGTATCATATTAAATTACCCAGCACTAACGGGGTTGTGGAGGCAGTTACTCCATGTAAAATGCTATGTAGTATTCAGCTGCATCCGGTTAGATTGGAAGCCGACACCAACACAGTTGGGAAAATGTGATACGATGGAGGTATCTTACCCAATTGTAACCAAAATGGAAGAAGTCACTGGCTCCTGAAATACAGGTACTCTCCTAGCTCTGGAGCCAGAGTCTCACATTTTTCTGTAACCTGTTTCCATGGCAATAAAGAAATTTATCATTTATTATTATTATTTACCCAACATGGACCTTCTGCTCCTACCCCTGCGATGTTGTCGTAAATATAAGTTCCATTGAAAATCCTCAAGTTACCGTAATAAGCGTTAGGAGGGCGTTAATTGATTGGCTGCATTTTGTTTGCATATCTGATACTCGATTCATCATCCCCTTCTTTCCAAAGATGGCGTTCGACTTCGGCCATGTTATAATTTTTGTTGTTAACGTTATCCATCATAATGTAAGCGGAAATTCATCATCCAGAATTTGTGGATCGATTTTTCTTCTTGATTCTGGGTTTTATACTTTAAACGCGTTGGTTTTGAAATTTGTGCTTTTTAATTGAGAGTTTTAAAGTACAATTTTGTTCGACAACGATGTTTTTGAGGTTTTCGCACATTAATGACTATGGGCTAAAAATCGTCGTCATCACCTACCTAGCCTTTTTCCTAGCTATGTTGGAGTCGGCTTCGAGTCTAACAGGATGCAACTGGTTACCAGTATTATACATGGCATACTGCCTATATGACCTTAACAAGATATGCAATGAGATGTTACTAATAACAGCGGGTTTATACCAGTAGCATACTAGTACCAGTAGGATATTAGCATTATCAGCCTAAAAGATCCCCAAAATCAAAAATCAAAATCAAAGCATTTATTTCAAGTAGGCCAATTTTGAAACAAGGAATTTTTGAATTGTCGAAACAAAGACAGCAATAAAAAATGAAGCTACAGTCCCAGTCACAAGACATAATAACTGTAAAAGTACTGTAGTTGCCCATTCCAAAGCGTAGATCTCTATGGAGAAGAATGGGCAAGAAACTCCATGAACACTCTTTTAAAGCATAATGTTTTTACAAACATCTTGGATACATCATTCTTGTTGAGATGGTACATTATGTGAGAACGATGTACCAAGACGTGCACGTTAAAAGTATCCACAGTACAAACAAAAAAAGACAATTAAAAAACAATAGAATTTGTTCAAATAAACCGTGGCAACTAAGAGATGACCACTCACAACTGACAGCGCCCAGATCTACTGAGACACGAACTAGTATAACACTCTCATGTTCATGATGTGAAAGTTACGGACATTCCCGGTGTGTAGGCTCCAGTCTCTAAAAGACTTTAAAACCTACTAACGGCACTTTTATAACGTCTATTTAAACAGGCCGATTAAAAGAGCTAGTGTTAAGGTCTTAGAACCTCTAGTTAGTCTGTTTCATCCCAGTGCTGGTCAAAGGTCTCTCTCCATGACTTCCAGGGCTTCTGATCCAGGGCCAATGTGGACCTGGCGAGCACTAGGTATTACTATATTATGCGCTGATATTATCCCTGCTGACTAGTTCGTGCCAGCAGCTTCTAGCTCATCGTGAATACCAAATCAAGAGTAGTAAGTAGTTACAATGAAAATATTGATATCTGATCGTGATCATGGCGCTTGCAACAGCGTCGAAATATCGGGAGCTCAACATAAACAATTATTGCGGAACATAACCCGTAAGTGACATTGAGAGTTTAGTACGATTATTGTTCTCATAACTCAAATTAAATCAGGCCTATTATTCCTGAAGGTTTAGGCAAAGATGGATCTAATAGTGCCTACACAAATTTCACAGTAATTATGTTAAACTCCCATGTAATGGAGAGGGCTAGCCGCCATCAAACGGGCAAAAATCAAAACTCCGTGGCTGTTACTCAGATATAATCCAAGATAAATAAAAACACGCCTACGTATTACATGTAAATGAAATCACGAAAAGGGGGAACATAAAAAGAACCACTTCCACAAACATAATTTAAAAAGCACGTTCGTGACACCATCACTCATGGAATTTCAGAACAAATGGCATTTTATCAAAAGGCTGTTTTATTTATGTTTGCAATACTCAACAAAATTTAGGGAATCAGAGGCCCTATGGAAGTCCTGCTTGAGGATTTCTCAAAAAGGATATTCAGCATGAAAACTTGATAGCTAAGTTCAGATAGGATCCCACCGGGCCCCTGGGCCAACTTTTAGTTTTTCAAAAAGGGCCAAAAACTAACAACGGGGCAGAACCAAAACAACATAAGAAAAAAAAGGCAAGACTTTTCAAATATATCGAGACCTTTCACAAAATCTGTAAAATTTAGATTATACATTTTTAAAAGATTTTTGTACAGCAAATATCGCTGCTGAAAACAAGGACTGCCCAGGACAAGGACCCAAACACTTTCAAAGAGGATAAAAATTGGTGAATTTAAAAAAAAAAGTTTTTGTTCTAAATCTGATTTTTCAAATGAGCGACGAAACTCGATCGGTGGCCATCGCCCTGGTCGTTGTTCATCTGCGGCCCAGCTGTGGGAATATTATATACTGATTTTGTTTTACCCTTTTTATTTATCGTATCACACACAAATCATTGTCAAGTACCAATTTCGCAATTTTTTTTACTTGGATGACATATTTTTGCCAGCTATTTTGATTTAAAAACCAAACTACTGAACCGATTTGATGTTTTTTTTATGGGACCAATGGGGAAGTATATCCTTTCAGAAAAAAGAAAAAAAAATCAAATCCGTTTATAAATGACGAAGATATGAGATAACAAACACAAAAACAGTCTTGATTTATTCACGAATATGTAGAGGTTACCTAAAACCTAAAGCATGCTTAGAGTTCGTGTAATAAAATGCTTTTTATGTGTATATGAGCCGATTCCGACCATATCGTGTTCCTAGTTGAAATACTTTATGTTAAAACAAATATGTCTACTCAGCCAGTTTAAAAATATCGATGGCTATAGAATGGAATGAATCGCAAATATTCGATAACAACGTGTGTACAGTGCCTACATCTGTCTACAAACTATAACAATGCTTATTAACAAAGTTGGTGGCATGTACAGTCACGTCATCAATATGTTGATACTTACCTGAATGCAAAAGCGATTTTGTCGTGGAATAAAAATTGCAACTTTAATATAAGCCCTATTTCATAATAATATGTTTTCCAAAATACTATGTTCGTTACAACATGAAATTGCAATCAACACAGGAGAAAAAAAAATACCTATAAAGGTGGAGGAGGATTTAAGGAATAACTAGTTTACCAGTTACCACTAGATACCCCAAAAAATGCAATCACACTGCGGCAACCGGTCAACCGGTCCCTACATCGACACTGCTCGCTTCGCTCGCTCGGCTCGCTTCGCTCGCTCGGCTCGCGAGTGTTTGGTGACAGTTCTAACCTAACCTAACTCATTTATCCGCGCCGTCCTATAATTATCATTATGATCGTCTTTTTGTGACGATCCTTAGCCTAAGACAAACTAGTTTGGCCTGAACTCGGGTTTTGCCGGTAAAATAAATACTTATGAGTGGTCGTGACTGTACACTGGCGTTTCGCGATTCATTAGCATATTATGCGCCCATGGCATCCAATCGCAAGCGCATAATTACCTTCTAGTTATTTCCACTGGTCGGACAGTGCGAATGTGTAATTTGACAGTGTTCTGGTAAATACGAATTTCGTAATTAAACTACAATAACGTAGAAATGTCTCGATAGTCTGGTGGTCGCTAGCGTGACTGTTGAGCATGGGGTCTTGGGTTCCATTCCCGAGTCAGGCAAAGTGTTATTAGGTTTTTGTCCATCAGGATATTTATGTAGCAGCAACGAAGTCTGTGTTTGTGCCCGGTTGATGGCAATACAGTCGCCCCCAATTACATGGGACTAAAGCATGAGTAACTGGCGAAGTGTGGATGCAATATTAGGTAGCAGAAGAATCGCTCAAGACAATTCGGACTCATTTTCGAGACAGATCCATGCTAAGTATTTATACTCCCGTATAAAGATTTAACCTGGATCAGTCTAAATCTATGTCTAATCTATTTATATGTTCATTTAATTGCATGCCTAAGCTCAGGGGCAGGTTCAGTTTCAATGAAGGAATGCAAAAAAAATACTAACTAATAATAAATGGCTAAATAAAACCAGCATAGATTATTGATGACATTTCTTTTTAAAAATTAAACCATCACAGATAACTTGTTGTATTGTGTGTGCACACAGTCCACTGTAGGTGCCTCCACACACTTCTCAAAAATTGCATTCGCTTTATTTTTATTCTTCGTAAATACGATCACATTTTTTAGTTCCGTTCTCAGCTTAAATGGCTGCCTATCCGACTCAAGAGGTCCCTCAGATCTCTCTTTATGCTTTTTAACCGACTTCAAAAAAAGGAGGAGGTTCTCAATTCGGTTGTATGTTTTTTTTTGTGTTTGTTACCTCATATCTCCGTCATTTATGAACCGATTTGAAAAATTCTTCTTTTATCTGAATGGATCTACTTCCCGATTAGTCCCATAGAAATTGCATCAAAATCGGCTCAGCAGTTTGGTTTTGAAATCAAAATAGCTGGAAAACATGTCATCCAAGTAAAAGAAATTGCGAAATTTATACTTGACAAGGATTTGTGTGTGATACTATAACTAAAAAGGATAAAATAAAAACTTTTTTGCAAAAAAAAAACCGACTTCCAAAAAAAAACACTAAAAAGTGGAAAATAACATTACTTTCGGAAGTCGGGGCCAAAAAAGTCTATGAAACAAACCATAGTCACCGACTTCCGAAAGTAATGTTATTTTCCACTTTTTTAGTATTTTTTTTGGAAGTCGGTTTTTTTTTTGTTGGTATTATGAGCGATTCATGTGCTCCCGATTATCTAAAAACTTATTTCAAAGTGTTGGGCAGTTCTTATAGTCGTAACCTTCGAGCTTGCAAAAATCTACTCCTCCAAATACCTTCACACCGCACAAATTCTTACGCAATCTCAATTATAAAGCTCTGGAACGCGCTACCTTTTGCCATTAAAAAAGCTGGAAGCAAATTTACTTTTAAAAAAAAAGTTCGGAGCCACTATCTAAGTCAGACTAAATAGCTGTCAATTACCTAGAAGTCTAGTCATACTAATTTTTATTATTGGGTTTATAGTTTTTATTTTGGTATTTGTTAAAATATTTATTAGTTTATTTCAATTCTAAATGTGCATTAGTATCTATTTATAAATAAATATAATAAATAAATTCATTTATTTCGGGTAAATAACACCCATTGCCACACATAGATTGATAGAAATAAAATAAAATCCAATAAATTTAAACTACTTTTTCGAAAACAAGTAGTTATATTTTTTGTAATTTTTTGTTGTACCCCATCACAATGTTGTCCAATTTAACCCAAAGGTTGACTAGTAGATAATGCCTTGTGGTATTAAGTCCGCCTATGTACCGCTATTGCACATGAAGTTTAAATAAATATTATAGCCTAGTACTTTGTGGTGGGTTTTCAATGTAGTAATTAAAAATACAGTATCACCGGACGAACGAGATTACTTTATTAAATTAAAAGCACAGCCGTATTTCGTTTTCAATGTGACTGTACCCTGTGATAGCCATGTCGAGGTGAAACAAAAGACAATGCATCAAAACCATGAAAAATCACAAGTCGACGTAAAGGGAGTCGACATAGCGGGAATGATTCTGAAAAACGCAGTTTGCAGTTTTTGTAAATATTATGTTTGGTGTTTTCTTTTTATGTGTTTCTGGTGCACGTCTTGAGCGCGCTATTTAATAAACGTCCTGTTTAAAACAAATTTTAAAGTCAGGTGTCCATAAATTAGGTAGATCCATCAACAATAAAATAGTATTACGTAAGGTACAAGCCAGTTGTAGGGACGAGCCGAAACAAATGACCCACGTCTAATGAGAGCAGCCCAATTTTCCGCTACATGTAAAAACTCGGGATAATTCTGCAGACACCCTTTTCTTTGCATTTTTATAAAAAAAGACAGCAAAGCCAAAATGGTATATGTCTTAATTTCGGGAAATTATGCGTATTTCTGGACACAAAGAGCTTAGTCAAACTCATAAATAAAGGCGTTAATAAAGGGTGGGTATCAGGTATAAGAGCCCCACAATGTAGGACTGAATGAGAGGTCTTTTTTACTTTTAAAACTTGTCAGAGTAAAACTATTTAAATAAAAACATATTTTCCTACTTAACTTTAAGGTAAGTTGCACAGCCGAAATCCCTGGGTCTTGCACATAGGTTTCTACCGATAACAAGTGTTAAAAGTTAAATAAGGTCATGAATTTAAAAGTCTGTAATTTGCGGGAAAACATCATTCCCCTACCAATAATCCGTTACCCGGGGTCGCCGCAGCATATCTCCTTCCTCCATACTTCTCTATTACACGTCATTTTAGCAGTCACCTCCATTCTAGTCCTAACATCTTCTTTATCACACAGATATTTCACACAAAACTTTACTCAGCACAAAATTGCCTCATTGCCGACGGGAAATAATATAACAAAAGTATATGAAAATAAAATCATACGAAAATTGTACTTAGTACAACATTTGTGAAGAGCAAAGTAAATTCCAAATTCTTTATTGTATAATGTTTTTTATAGGAAACAAGTTTCTGTTATACAAGGTGTAAACGGACCCTTCACGAAGCCGTCAACCAAGCATTCTGTACATCACTCTAAGTAACCCTACGCGAAAAATATTGCTGGGAAATGACTTTTTTTTGGAGTGAAAAATCATGTTTTAAAACATCGAAAAAACACAAAACATCGTGCTGATGGATGCATTGATCAGTAAACGTGTGTGTAGTACGTACAATGTAAATATATTTTAGCATATACATAGCTATAACATGAGGGTGGCACATTCTCTGTGCCAGTTGTATTTCGTGCAGCCTCTCGTGTCCATGGCCCGGGGGTTGGGTTTGCGGCTATTCTTTATTTAAAAATGTGCAACTTAAGCCACCGTCGCCGGTAACTCGTGCGTCACACTCGGCTGCGTGCGGCGCAGTGTGATGCTACGGACTAGCTATGGTGTGTTTAAAAATGGTTGTCACTAGTATTTAAATAGTCTTGCAGTTGTTATTCCGCCGTTACCATCATTTTATTTTTATTTTTTTATTTTTATTTGTTATTATCATATCTTCCACAGTATTTATTTATTGAAACCTATTGACATCCGCACACTCACCATATAGGTTCAGTTGAAAACCAGCGTCGGGCACTAGCTGTCCGGCATTTTGCTGAACTGGGCCTATTTGGCGCAGCCGTGAGGCACACAATATTTCTTGGTTAGTTTAAAATTTTATTTTATATTTGCTTTTTTATATTCTGTATTGTGTACTTGTGGCGTGTGCCAATAAACGTTTTTTCTTTCTTTCTTTCTTTCTTTCTTTAAACGGGTCATGGCGGTATTTTAAGCAAAAATAGAACTTTGACCTCCAATATCTCCGTAACTATAAGGTTCCCAGGTATGGTCCACAACCAGAAAATGATAGCAATGACGGGGAGAAGAAGAAGCCTTAAGGCACAGAAACTTATAATTAAACAAAAAAAACACACACATACAGCAAACACACATAAAAACACACACAGGAAAGAAAAGACAAAATATTACAATATAACATAAAATAAAGTAAAATATAGGCAAGTACATATTTTAAAATACAGGCAAGTAGTTAGGTATATTTTTACACCCTTTATTTAGCGGTTTGGTCTATCGGAAAGTGTCACATCCCTGTTCTTTTATATCTACTAATATATAGTATAAAAAGGTACAGTTTGGATACGGGAGATACCTCAGATAATACAGATGAGATAAAAAAACCTTCACTGATTGAAAACTAAATTATTTGCCGAGTTTCATAAGATATGTTTCTTCTACGCAGGCAGAAGATACATGCGCTGGGATAAATAGGCACGATCGCATAATTAACCGGTAAATAAGAAAATGAAAACTAGGAGTTAGACCACTTTTGCTTAGACGACGGCATGATATAACCAGTCGACGATTTACCCTTGTTAGTAAACCACATCGAATTTATTTTAGGATAGACTTTTTTGTTGTTTTGCACATTAATAAAAAAATTAAAATAGTCTTGGATAGGTTACAACTACTTAATAATTCTTCTTAACGTGTGGCAATTGGCATTCTAAATTGTTTCGGTCCAGAACTGACCCACGAGTTTGGAGCCTTCAGTAGCGTCAGCTCTTGTAATGAACAAAAAACAGGGCTTTCTTTTATTTTTATCGCCTTAGATTATTTTTAGAATCTTCTTTTCTATTACACGTACTATTCAAGTACGGAAAAACTGACTGTAGGGATTACTGTCAATATTCTCTCTCATTATGCTTGTTGCCAATTTCCGCCATATTTCGCATTTATACTGTAGGTGCTGCACGTTTTTTCCAACCTGTATTCAATAAAGTTACTTTGAAGCTCATGCTTTGTTTGAACGCCGAGTCGTAGTTATTTCAGAACATACGTGTCAACTAGACCACTGATAGAGTGACCTACAGAGACGCCCCACGGCTACTACTAGAGGCGGCACTATCAACGCCTTCCATCCTACTACGTCGGAATTTTAATAGAAATGGGCTGAGTTTAAGGTTTGTTTGGATGATTTTAAAATACTATATGCACTTTTTATTCTTAGCGTGTCGATGACAATTCAAATTCAGTCAGCCCAAAATTTGGCGACGAGTTTGGCCCTTTCAGCAGCGTCCATCAGCTCCTATGATGGGCAAACAACAGGACAGGCAGGACACGATATCAAGTGTCCCATCGTTTGTGAGGCAACACCAGATTTACACTCCAGAGCAGAGTCATTTATGAATCTCCACCTGAACAGGTTTTCCTTGCTTCGGCCAACCTGTGTCCGGAGTCAATTTAAAGACTTCCATGTCAGCCTTGGTAACTCGTGTCATACACGCCCACATTTTACTATTTACCTACATGATTACCTGTCTAAGCCTGTCTACGCACTCTGTCTTTTCAATGCTCTGTGGACCCGTGTGTTACCTTTGTGAGACAAATAGGCACTGGAATATATTATGCGAGTCTGAAGTGAGTGGTGTGAATGTACTGGTCCTTGTTGTTAAGGCTCCGCTAATATCAAGTTGTGTCTGTTCTGTACTGAATTCAGTAAAATAAACCTTCAACCTTGTATTTTATGTGACGTAGGTAGCAAATAGCCCATGGACTGTTCAATGGTTAAAGTCGTTTTCTAGACTCAACGAGCGAATGCACATTCTGTCCCCGCTTTACGAAATTGTTAGTCTGACCGAATGTAGATTTTTGGCCGAAGCCGAAGCCAAGATTGGCTAAAAGTGAATTAAATAATATTTTTTTTTATAAATTCCTCCACGACCCCCGTACTATTTATTCATAGCATTCATCAACATAATGTTTGGAGTGCGCTAAATTGAGTTCTAACGTAAAACGTGATATTTCACCCCAAAAAAAGTCGTTTCCCAGCAATAGTTTTCCCGTGAAGTTACTTACTCGTAGTTTGATGTACAGAACGCTTAGTTGACGGCTTCGTGGAGGGTTCGTTTACACCTTGTATTATTTTCTTTTTCTTTTTTGTTTTTATTTTGTATCTATGATTATACACTCAATAATCCTCTTTACTGTTAACAATACGTGTTTACCAGTTTTATCTTCTAAAAGTTCCCAATCAAACTAAACCAAATCAGGTTTAAAACTCAACAAAACAAACTTGATAATTTAAGTGCAAGTAAATAACCGCCGAATATCAACTACCAACCAATACAAGAACAGCGTAACAAAGTTGTGATAGTCAATTCTATCGGCTACCGCAAAATTTACTAAAGATAAGAATATAGAATGAAGTAACGCAACTCGTGGCTAAATAATAACAGCCGCACGGGTCGATCTTCAAGGTTAAGCCGCGCTTGCCAAGGTCGGGCTGAGGATGGGTGACCATCATTACGTACCAAGTTTTCTCCGTGCCTCTTAACGTGCCTGAAAGCACGTTAAGCCGTTGGTCCCGGCTGTCATTTGTAGATCTTTGACAGTTGTTACAGGTGGGTTACCATGATCTGTTAGTACAGGAATGTTTTAGTAGGTATTATTCCGAGAGTGGGTAAGAGATGGCGCTAGACAGCAGTCTAGCGCTGTCACTTTCCTACTCTCGGAATAGTCCTAAAACATTCCTGCACTAACAGATCATGGTAACCCCCCAGGTAGTCAGTGGCCTGAAAGTCTGACAACAAGTCTTACCAAGGGGTATCGTATTACCCAGTACTATCTGGGTTGTGGCGGTCAGATAGGCAGTCGCTCCATGCAAAATACTGGTATTCAGCTGCATCCGGTAAAACTGGAAGCCGATCCCAACAAATTTGCGAAAAGGCTAGGCAGATGATGAACGTAAGTACCTCTATCGGGGATAAGAAATAAAGTAAAACATAAACAAAAAAAAATGGGATACGCACAGGAAAAACAAAAAAAAGGTACATTAAAACTTAACTTTACAACATTAAAACTTACATTAAAACTAACAAAAGACATGTGCCAGCTACAAAAGGCTCTTATGTAAGCATAATGCACCTAAATAAATAATACTAGCCTATTACCGACTGCCCCACTGGCAGGACGAGATTATTGCGAATGCTGGACGAGACTGGCTAGCCACCGCTTCGGATAGAGAAAAGTGAAATTCTTTGGAGGAGGCCTTAACCCGAAGGGTCCACACATTAATGTTATTTTGTACTTTTTAATGATAATATCGAAACACAAATATGACGGCGCTACGTCGTCGTACGATTGTAAACGGCACGTGCATGTGTTGTTAATTATTGTGTAACCTTTTAATTAATAATTATTATAATTAATTACGTCACAGTTATAATTAAGTGAGTCAATCGAATAAAAGTGATTAATAAGTGAACTACGTACTTTCTACTTTAAAATGTCCGATCCTGACAAGACGCCTACAAATACATAATTACATATATTTCAATTTGCAAAATTCAATAATCTTAAGTAATTTTAAATCTAAAAGTAATAATTAATTATTTTAATTTAATGTAATTAATTTGTTGATTTTATAATTAAGGTCATTTATAATTTTAAGTGTTATTTGAGTGTGTTGAATTAATAAAGTTTTATAAATAAATAAATAAATTACTGCCCCACTGCCAGCAGTGGCACAGTGGCAGTGGCAGTGGCAGTGTCTCTTTGCCCGGGCAAAGGCCTCCTCTGAAACAGAAGGCACGAGCATTTATCAGTCCAGGTTTCCTTACAATGTTTTCCTTCGATGTCTGTGGTGTCCAAGATAAACTTAGTAAGTACATATGGATGGAAAAAGTCACATTGGTACTTGCCCGGATTTAATCCCACAACATCAAGCATGAGAGGCGAGGCCTTTGGGCCATCACGACATTTCCATGATGCACCTATTAAGAAAAAATCCGTAGGGCTAGTTATAGTTCTATTTCGAAATAGACCTAAAACGTTCCTGGATTAAGGTACGATTCTCAGGTTCAGGATTTCACAGTAGCAGGTACCAGTAGATGGCTCGCTCACCCCCTTTTATTTGGCACTTAAACATAACTGGTGATTATTGTGGGTGGATAAAACCCTGCCGGGAAGACATCCCTATTAGTAGGTGTGATGTTATGTTACGTTGTCATAAAAACTCACCTGTACCCACCCAGATATACTATTGTTGTTATCAGTTACGCGTATTTTGTTATAAGCTTTTATTTAATTTGCTTCGTTAATTAGTATGTATTGTTCAAAACTTGAAACGGAATTTCAAACAAGTCCCCCCCGCCAATCGACTGAGCTGAAATTTTGGACACACCTTTGGTTCTGGTGTCCATAGTTTTTTATAACAGACATGACTTGATCCTGCAGCCAGGATCGCCTACTCTCGAGAGAACTCCTCAACGGTCAATAGCACAGATACGAAACTTTGTCTACGCATTCAATGTTGATAGATAAAGCTAATTTTATTATTTTAAGAATCTTCTAATCGCTTTTGCTTCGTTTTGTGTACAGACGTTTCATATCGACGGAAAGATGCCGATTGAATGGATAGTGAACCGTCTGATTTTGGTTTAAATACCAAATAGGGTGTAACTATCGCTTATTACACGTCGTATTCATTAATTAATCGCAAGCGAATTTAATATGACGTCTTTGTTTGTAATTGTTATGCGTCCAGTGGCGTAAATATCGAAATACTATTCCAATAATTAGCATAAAATCATTAGTCTGTCATCATAATTTGATAGATCAGATTAGTAATTGCGATTAGCTGAAATGTTGGGCTCTTGTGTGACATCGATGACAATTAGGCCTCGATGACATCGATGACGTTTAATCGTAAATGGCACTTGGTATCCTATTATAACCCGTTCACGGTTTATTTAGCGTTAGCTTTTAAGCTGGCTGGCTGAGGGTTGTGTATGTTCTACACATTGATAGTATAAAAACCGATTGCGGGCCCAGGTTGACCGCTGTAGATATAACCTGGCCCAATGGGGTATCCTCGACCCATTCAAACAGAATGCCAATGTGGAACCTCTCTGCAGGATATGCCCCACCTACTGTCCTGCCCATCCTGTACAACCACAGTTTGTACCTTTCAGGATTTAATCGAAGCAAATGTAAGAGCTGTGCAGTGGCAACATACTGGTCAAACACAATTTTAGTGTCATCGACACGAAAAAAAATATATAAAAAAAACTTAGATGCACAGTTCATTGCAAATGTCACATCAGAAAGTGTCGTCGATAAATCATACTAAAATAAAACACAAATTCGAACTTACACCGACCACATTTTTTTTTAAACGCGAGCTACGTATGTGATATGTATAAGAAACGTAACAAATAACGTGCGTTCCTCGCGTTTAAGAAACAACTTTATTTATACAGTGTAAGTTCGAATTTGCAAGCATTGAACAGTTACATACGTCTTGTTTTTTTTATAAAAATGTATGGGAATCATTCAAACCTCAGGTTGCCCAACATAATAACTGTAAACGGAACAAAAAAAAGATTTTAGTTTAATAAAACCGCAGTGACGCTGTTTGTTGTAAGTTAAGATTATTTTAGTGATTTTTTATAAATTTGTGTACATAGTTATATTTCTGAGTGAATTATATTTAAATATTTATTAATTGTTACTGACAATATACGTAGTTATATACTGAGAACAGTCGTTGGAAATATAACAGAGATTTTTCTTAAAAATACATTATTAACTACGCTCCATTGGTACTTGTCGTAGTAAATTAGATTAATAAAAACATACATTCCACAAAATAAAAACAAAGAATAAAACACAAAAGGTAAATGAGGGTAGGACTTATAACGAATATTAAAATACAAAGATATTAAAAATGTCAACTTTGCCAGACACTTTGTCTATATTGAAGTATCTGCCAGTGAAAGATGTCCGCAGCTAGTCCTCAAATTATCTGTATCAGCTTGAGTATTCCTTTATTCAACTAGGAATCAAAAACGGATCCCATAGGTTTCAATAAATTTTTCCTTAAATTTTGAAGCAGCTTCTACTCACACTGGTGAATATGTACATACTTCTTGTCCACTATTATCTTCATACGGGAGCACTGTTCCGTTCTCTCATCTTCCGTAAATACGTCCGAATTGAAGTGCTTCATTTGCTTTGCTTTTATCTCGTTCGCTCTTTCATTTCCAGTTTCCTTCCTTGTATCAATGAGCATCATATAAGTGAAGAAGAACACATTCAAGATGTTTAAGCTCTCGTGTGATTTTGAGGAAGTAGGCAAGCTAGCAAAGGTTGTATACCAAGTGTAGGCAATTTCGAATACTCAGTGTTTTGTCTCATCTGCCACAGAGTAATCGGTCTAGAAATATAGGTTTAAAGATATATATTTTATTCTCAAAAAAGACACAAAGTCACTTACATGAGAACAGAAAACTTTATACAAATATAAAAAATAATATCGGGATGTCTATAGAGGATGGAGGCAACTATATCTGGAAATAATTGCGAAATTATATAAAGAAGTATCGCTTGATTGTTTCTGTTTACTTCCGTTTGTATGCTTAATTTCACATAACAATTTCGAAATTCTCTATTTTGTACTTTAGGTTTCCCTTTGTTGTTGCCTAAAATAAAATCAACGGAGACATCAATCCTCCTCTGGTAGTCCTTTTCTCAATTTTCACACGAAGTTTAAGCACATCAGAGAAAGGCTCACGTGGTGTAACTGAACTAGGATTTCCAATTTTTAGACTGCAAACCAAAATTATATGACACTATGCATTAATCGTTTGAACATTTGATTGGGTTCTGTCTCGCTGCTGGACGGCGAAGTATCCATTACTGTTTATTTTTTTAAAGTTGGCTTCAGGTTACAATCTGTTCACACGACGACGATTCGTTTTTTTTTGACGTATCGGTTTTTTTCACAATCGCAATGCTTTCTAAATACCAGTGCTCATACGCATCACGAATATAGAAAAATGACGGACAAGTCATAAATTACACATCGTCTTTTAAAAATCAGGTACGTCAAAAAACACGAATCGTGAATTTTTTGTGACGGATTCGCTAATGAGCTCGCTCCCGAAAAGGCATGGAACTAATGTGAACACCAAATCGTTTTTTTTTGCCGGATCGAGATAAAACACGATTCCGTATACAATGTGAACGTCCATCCGTCATGACGTATGGTCTCTTATGACGGAAGCCGTGTGAATGAGCTCTTATTCTTAATTAGTCCTGGTGAAATATGTGTAACGTAAGATTTTATTGTGATGAACTTTTGCGGTACTTGTTGTGGGTGGAAATTTAAAGGACTTTCTGTCTTATCCTAAGTAGGGTTCGGCTTTTTATCGAAATAATTGCTCAAAATGTGTTTCTTGCACTCGCACACTTTAGTTACGTGTATCAATAATCAATAATCACTATATTTATCTATCACGACAACGATAGAAAAATATGGAAAAAGTTGTTTAGTTTGGCGAACTATAGATTAGTAGGTATAGACACATCCATAAATATGACCACACCTTTCTTAAACATGCTGTATACAGTCATATAGTGTACCTACAGCTTTATTCAACATTTACATGACACAAGTTTGTTCATTGCCAGTTTCTAAACTAAATATACGCACATACAAAAGGAGAGATCTGTAATTTGTGTCAGGGCGCCTCAAATTACGGTACCTACATTGATTATTTATGCGTGTTGCTAATTAGATATATGGTACATAACGACTGAAAAGGTAACCACCCGCATTCCGGATTCCTTTGTCAGGAATATTTAGCAAGGGGTCATTTCTACTCACCTTTGTGGCTTTAGTTCATCTTGTATTACGTAACAAAGCTTATCGTTTGGAAAGATAAACAATAAAAATCATGCATTTATCCTTCTTTGAAAGTGTAATTGGGTTTTACTGTCAGGAATTTTTACTGTCTCGTTGTTCTGGAGGTCGCAAGTTCGTCTGCTGAACGTGAGGTCCTGGGGTCGATTCCCAGGTCGGGCAAAGTGTTAGTGGGTTTTTCCATCAGGAATTTCTCAGTAGCAGCCACGGAGTCTGGATTTGTGTCCGGTTGATGGCAATAGGCTTGCCCCCTTTTACTGGCGAAATGTGGGTGTACACCTCTGCCTAACCCTTCGGAGATAACAGGCGTGATCTTAAATTATTTGAATTTTTTATTTGTGCTCGATTAGGGGTCAAACGCAAATCGTAGACGTGGCTCAAAAGGCTGCCCAACTTAAATGGGACTGGGCAGGACATGTCTGTCGCATGCCGAACGAGCTGTGGGCCCGTAAAGCTTAGGATTGGTGCCCTGAAACAGTGACACGGGGTCGCGGCAGACCACGAAGGAGATGGCGGGACCAACTGGATGTCTTCCTTGAGGATTGCAAAGAAGTAACACAGAATCGTGACCGTTGGAAGGAATGGAGGGAGGCGTTTGCCCAGCAGTGGGACAGTACGGGCTAGCTATAATTAATAATAATAAAAAGGGTGCAACAACATCTGAAGAGACTCTCGCTTGGCGGCTGGATCAAGGGTTTGATTCAGAAAGCAGTACTTTTGGACACGGCGCGTATTGTTAGGAGGTTCCTCTCTCAAGAGCCCTGACCACCGGTAGCTCGGACCCTGTTCCCGGTGCTGGTGGGCTACTATTTTATATATTTTGAAATGTTTTTTTTTGTATAGGAATATTTAAAAATGTAAAAAAGGAAGAAAAATAAATAAAGGAAATAATAAAAGGGTGCCAGGCTAGCCCGCGAAATTCGAATTTCTTACGTTTTATGTATGTACTTTTTTTACGGATACTCATTAAAACATGGGGTTTAATGAATTAGATGTTTTTTTGATTTTGACTTTAATGAATTCTGTTAAACCAGTTGTTATGGGTTACCATCATATTGTAATCATCATACAATCAGACACTGACCTGCAAATCCCAAAAAACGTAAGAAAATTTGAATTTCGCGGGCAGCCCTGACACTTTTGCCAATGAATAAAGATAACTTTAATTTTTACAGTGATGAGAATCAGAGGTAAAATAAACACAGATGTTTCACGAGTTATGTGTTTCTTTTATAAGCCCCATGGAATAAGGGCGAGCCTATTTCCATCAACCGGTCACAAGTTCAAACTCCGGGATACTACTGAAAAATGTCTAATGGAAGAACTCAATAACACTTTGTCCGAAATAGGAATTGAACGCGGGATCTCAGGTGCAGCAGTAACACTTTCGACCAATAGACCTACAATGCAGTTTTTTTTTTTTTATTATGTCAGTCATTTTTAAGTTGATTGAAAACAAAGCCTAGCCTTTTCCCAACTGTGTTGGGGTCGGCTTCCAGTCTAACCGGATGCAGCTGAATACCAGTACCTATTTTACATGGAGTGACTGCCTCTCTGACCTCCACAACCCAGTTAGCACAGGGAAATACGATGCCCCTTAGTAAGACTGGTTGTCAGACTTTCGGGCCACTGACTATCTGTAACGACTGCCATAGAACTACAAATGACAGCCGGGACCAACGGCTTAACATGCTTTCCGAGGCACGAGGGTGGTCACCCATCCACAGACCAACCTAGGCAAGCGCGGCTTAACCTGAAGATTGATCGCAGTGGCAGTTATTATTTAGCCAGCCGTTATTATTGAAACATGATCATATATTGTTTGTAAAAGTGGGTTAGTTTGGTAAGTTTGTAGTCGAAACAAAGAAAGGCCTGGTATAAAGAAATAATTGCGTTAATACTTTAATTTCGTATAAAAATCATTCGTAGGTAATATAAAAATTCTATTAAGAGACTTCGGGACCGTAAAGCAGTTATGAAAATAAAATTACTCTCTTTCTTTGCTCGGTGGACCTTTTTTCTTCCTCGTAAGATGGCTGATAGAGAAAATCTTGCCTTTAAATATTTGAGATACCCGGCGGCGATCGTAAGATGTTTGTAATGCGATTTCTTATGTACTACGAACTTAAGGTATCTAGGTATCTACCACAAATGAGACTGGCCAGCGTTTTGCATATCGAACTTCGGTCTACTAAAGTGTACTTAGGTTTCAATTTCACGATATTCCCTGTTTTTATTGGGATTGTACAGCGAACAAAAAAGGAACTTCGTAAACATGAATAAACTGACTGTTGCCCGCGACTTCGTTCGCGTGACAGAAGTTTCATAAAAACTTTCAACCCCTATTTTAACCCCTTAGGGGATGAATTCCCAAAAATCCCTTCTTAGCGCACACTTACGTCATATAAGGAACGTTTGAGCAAAATTTCATACTTCTAGTCCCAGCGGTTTCAGCTGTGTATTGATCGATCAGTCAGTGAATCAGAAAGCCAGTCAGTTTCTTACTTTTTAAAGATATAATATAGATAATATAGAATATTTGAAATCTATAAAATACATATACTAATAATTATGTAAAGAGACCTATCACAAAGCTAACAACAAAGTATTCTGTAAATCAAACCAAGTAAAACTGCGCACAAACTATTCCTTTTTTTTTAATAACCGACGAAAAATTCATGTGGGGGGGGGGGGGGGGGTTCAGAATGGTGTACTGAACAAGTGGTCCCTTCCACCCTGTATAAGACTGGAAGCCGACCCGAACATAGCTGGAAAAAGGCTAGGCAGATGATGACAGACCACCAGATCTCAGCTTCAAATGCTCAATTATCAAACATTATTTAATTGAGGTCACACACACACACTTCTTCATACAAAAGACACAGTCATATTCAAGATGTTTGCTTGGATACAATACCAGACTGTTTGATTGACCATCGAATTGCTGTCAGAAATAACAGAGACGCGGACAAATTGAACGAACCTATTTTTGGAGATTTTGTACCCAAAAGGTAAAAATCTAGTATGTTGATTCTTGACTTAAGGTTTGTGATGTTTTCGGGCTCGGGATATTATTAAATTGGTAGGTTGGCATTTCAAAAAAACCTTATATTCACTGACTTACAAAAAACACCGCCGCTGGAAATATGATGGTGTTATGATATTTTACGCAAGGGTTAGTGCAACTATGTTATGTGCACATCCTTAGGCACTACAGGTTGTGAATAAAAAATAAAATCACTTTTCACAAATGCATCAAAAAATACTCCTAGGTAACGTCAGAAATAAAAAAGTTAATTATGACTACCAAAAAAAGAAAAATTGGAAGGAAAAAAGTCCGTACTTTTTTGCAAACCGGTTTTATGTCAGGACAATTCAAATTTCGAAATAGTATTCTTAAACCAGACATTATTGCGTCATCTGTTGTGTATCATAATTACTAATTAGTGTTAAATATCTTAAGTAGCTATCATATTTTAGTACTTAGGTACTGATGGTGGGAAGCTATCGTTTGAGTTTGCCAAAAAAATACCTACTTGCCTATTTTCAAAAAACATTAAATTACTGAGTCCATGTAACCCCGCATTGTTTTTATACAGGCAAACCTTTTCACACGTACCAATGTACTGGGACCCGAGAGGCGCCAAAATAATATATGAACCCGTTAAATAATTGTCATTTAAATTGAACCGCAACGCAGCCCGCCAATTGGGGGTTAATTTACTTTTGTTAAGCCACCAGATTGATTTAACTTTGTTGATGATTTTTGCCGCGTGGCTGAACAGAGGTTGAAACTTGTTCAGTCAGATTTAATGCGGTAAAACCATTTATTTCGCGAAGGTACCTAAACCAATTCGTTTTAGTTAACAACAATAAATTAGAGTTAAAAAAGATTTTCGACGACCATGTTGCTCTTAAAAATAGAACGTCTTCGATGGCAGGACTGAGGACATGTCGCAAGAATTGAGGAGACCAGAGCACTTGAACTATGACTTCAGTTCTTAGTGATCCAGATAGTCGGGGAAGTCGACGCCACCAAGCACAGGTGGTTGGATGGCGTTGACCAAGATTAAAACATTGTTTGTGTGGGAAATGTGAGAGAAAAAGCCACAAATAGTTCACAATGGAAAAATATGTGTATACTCGACCAGGCTAAATGCCCACTCGCGGCTGTAAAGGTTGTTGAAGATGCTGCGATAAAAACAAATCGTTGCTTCTTGTAGTTACATCGTATAGTCATAAATATTCAGATTTAACACAGCCCAATAATAAATACACTTAATTCACGAAACAAAATAATTTCGCCATTTATTATGCAGAACGAATGTTTACATGTACAATTTTATTTATTAGTCCAGAACGAATAACCCTGTTCGTGCTGGTTGTTATGAAGTTAATTAACTGTTCAAACATCATGGTGGCTGTGATTTATTCGTGTCGATACAGGGTTAACACGCGAGTGACGATTACAGATGGTACCTACCTTTTTAAAAAATCCGAGTTACATTATAATCATCATTTTAAAAATATATAAAAAATTAATTGACGTTTGTTAGTCTCACTAACAAACGAAGGTTTTGAAATATTTTAGAAGTCCAAGGAAGGTTTTACAAGGTGAGAAAATAGGTAGTAGGTAGGTAGGTAGGAGTGCAAGTGCATTGCAACGCATCGGTACAGCTAGTTTTAAATAAAAGTACTAATATAGTACTCGCACTATTTCTTGAACGAAATGTAACACAATTTCTTCAAAGAAACCAACTTTTAATTATCAAGAATGTATACCTGGAGGTTAGGCAGAGGTTTACTTAATGGTTAGGTACACCTCTGCTTAACCCTCTGGGTATACATTCTTGATATTATAAACATAAAATACCTACATAAATAATAAAATGATAATAAATAAAATGATGATGCGTAAGTTTTTTCTTTTTTGCTAAATGCTGGGATAATACATAGACTTAGCTTTGTTATTCTTATTGCAAAAATATTTTTCTTAAAAAATCACCCGTTCAAACTAACGTTTGAAGACACTTTCAAAAATTAATTATTGCTTAACATTGATTGTTCCACAATAAATAATAACATCATTATTAGGAGAGCTATACAATTAATGCTTTGGTATCAACTATTATACATATTTTAATCTCAATTTCTGTCCAACTATTTACAAAAAGGATTTATTAAATAAGAAAATGTTTACAGATACAAAAGACCCTCATAATAATATAAGAAACATTTGTATTGAATGCAAATTCGGGACATTTGTACCCCGTATATAAAGGGTTGAGTTAACACTGGACATTTGGCCTCCTTTGTGAAAAATCCTATTTGTGAGTTCTGTTGTTCTCGGGATACTTACGAAAAAATCATGCATAAAATCTTGTTTGATGTCAAATAGATTTATCTGGCCATTATAATGTTTTGTTTTGACTTAAATGTTGTATTTTTATGGGTAGGTACCCAAGTAGGTCTCAAATACAAACAAATGTACTGGTCTACAAAATTGATCTAAATAATTAATATCTGCTGATAATGTAGTATGTTTCTTTCCTGCAAAAGGCCTATAGTACAATATAATATTATTCACATAAATAAAAATCTACTTCTAACACGTGAGTTAGCCGAAAAAACTGAAATTAAGTTCTGCCAAATGCTGTTCAATTACTTCCGTCAAAGAAACAATTCGCGTTTTTGTGTAAAATTTCGATAATATTGGAGCTGAGCAGTCTAATAAATCAAAACTTAGTCGTTCAATAGACACTACCATCTAGCAAGTATTACCGAACTATTTGCCACTAAAATTTTCGTTAACAAGATGCAAATGGTCGACAGCGCTTCTCGCTGGATTTCAGCCGATTGAGGGAATTGGGCCGACAGGCGCAAGTCTTCCACTACCCAAGTTTCACGCTACTAGAGTAGACACGACGTCTGAATTCAATTCACCACTCCAGGTACTAATTAGAGCGAGTTCTCGTCGCACGGTGGACCGTCTTTTGTCCTTATAAATGTAATGTAAACGCAATTCTGAAAGGCACGAGTGCAATGTCATGGAATATTTGTTGAAGCAGTGGGTATTGCGTTTTATGGTGGACCCACACAGCGGCCGGCGGCATTCGCAACAAAGCCGGCGGCATTTTGCCGGCGAGGCCGCCGCGACTGCCGGCGGCAACAGTTCTATCACGGCTTTCGTTTCTATTGCTGGGAACTTTTCTTGGAATATTATTAGACTAGCTTCTACATGCAACTTCACCCACATTTAATGACATTCGGCAATAGTGTAGCTCTCCATCGGTTTCTGACACCTTACCAAACTTATAAATAGTGTACCTCTTTATATAGAGGGTGGTAGGGCCATCGACGCGAAAACGGTTACCACGTACTCAGTACGTCATTCTGACCGTGTTGCTTTCACCGAGCATACCGGGCCTACACATAGATTAATTTATTTAAACTTCATGTACAATAGTGGTACATAGGCAGACTTAATGCCACAAGGAATTCTCTACCAGTCAACCTTTGGGTCAAATAAGATAGCATTGTGATAGAGCACAAAAAAATAAATAAGAAAAAAATACCATTTTATTAACTTAAATTTATATACATATATAAGGTTCATATTAATACATAAATATACAGATAAAAAATAACTAATACATATTATAATAATACATATAAATAGTCCGAAATACGAAAACCTTATAATAATTACTAATGACTTCATAGTGAGCAATTTAGTCTGATAGATTCGTTTAAAAAAAGAAAACAAATGACGTTAGATCTTTTACATACTTACCTGCAAAGGTTTGCAGATATAACTAAAATAAAATTGCAATATAAGAGCTAGGTATAGCGTAGGGAGCCGCAATAAGCCATCTGCTGATTCATCTTGGTCCCAACTTGTGTTGTGGACATACGGATGTACAAATTTTTATCCCAAGCTTTGCGTTTGAGATAGGTAAAACTGAGGTAAATCCACGATTTAAATGTGTGTTTTGTATTGTGTAATATAATACAATATAATCGTAACAGACTTTTTGTAAATAAGTATGGTACCTATGTCTGTTATAGATCTTGAAACCATTCAACCGATGTGCCCAAAACCGGTTTCACTAGAGAGGCAATAATGCGAAGATAGAAAACATAACTGGCGAAATGTGGGTGTACTATAACTGGGTACACCTCTGCCTAACCCTTCGCGAATTACAGTCGTGATGTTATGTCATGTAATGGGAAGATGGTTTTAGACCACTAATATAAAGCATTAGGCACTATAACGTAGTAGCACACGCCGGGTATCCGCTAGTGAGTCATATGAATTGAAATATACTTACAATATTGCAATGAACAACTGGTTGGGGTCGGTAAAAGTATTACGCGTCAAACCTGGCAATTATGAAATGTTTCGATAAGGACTAAGATATGGGATCACAGTTTTCCCATTTTACGTCCACATCATCTTAAATCTCTTTGTTGAGCTACTAATTAGAGACCTCACGGTCCCTCGTGGGTGGAAACCACGTCAGCGTATCGTCTACTTAGGTATTATGACATAAAGACGTTTGCAACGTCAAAATGTTATAAGATGCCCTAAGTTTAACTTACTCCTAAATAGACCTAAATGTAATGTTCAATAAAAGCGCAATGTTGGTATTTCAACTCGCGTCGCAACCGAGCATTGAAAATCCTTGCTTTGGTTTATATTTTTAACACTAAATACATATGCTTGCGTTTGATCGCAACTCGCCTGATGTGATGCGATGACGAGGCCTAGGGTGGAGCACGCTTGCCTAGAAGAAACTTTGAAGAGATCCAGATTATAATGATAGGGGAACAGAGAAGCTGGCAGTAGTTGTGTCCTTATGGAGGCTGTCTGGCTGGAGTATATCATTCAGTCACTACACGGAAATTATCGTGACTGTTACGGCCCTGTAATAAGTACTTAGAAGGTACAAAGTTAAGTGCAGCGGCAAAGCCGCGCAACTTTAGAGTCAAACCGCAGCGACACTATGGTTTGTAGGCAACTCGAGGCTTGAAACGCTTGTGTTGATGCTGCCTGTTTCTGCGGTTGAGCGGCAACCGCACACTGCATAGCAGTAGTTCGATCACTAACAGAGCGTCAAGATGTAGTTTTCTGTTTGATAATTGAGTGCCGCTGCGTTGATGTTATGACGATGACGTCCGACGTCGGCGATGAAAACCGCAACGCCACTGCTGTCTCCTGTCTGTCTTTGGAAGTATTATATTATAACTTTATCCTCAAAAAGCAACGTTCTACTAGTTTATTTCGTGTCAACTTTCACGCCTCAGCGATTTAACGAGCTGCTACGCTTTTTAAAGGTTTTATACCCCGAGTTGACGCTTGTAACAAAACGACCACTAAGAAAAGAATGCACCAATTTGTTACAAAAATAATGAATTTATGTTCTTCATTGTTTTATGAACGTAGATGACGTTATTATAATTGGAGCACGCTCGTTAGGAGTTGGTTCACTGTCGACCCAAAGGAATCCACGGGATACTTGAAACGGGAGACTTTTTGGTACATAAAAACGTTTTTATAAGGATTTTTTTGTACATAAACCATGTTTGCTGCCGTTCGGAATCTTGAAGGCTCTTTTTAGCTAGTTAAGCCTTAGATATAAGTGGAGATTTAACGGACAATAAATATAACATCAGTAGGTACTTTTAGGTTTGACTGCATAGTTGGTCTAGTGATCCCAACGTCACTGCAGAGCGCAAGGTCCGGGGTTCGAATCCCAGGTCGGGCCATGTCATTGAGTTTTCCCATCAGGAATTTCTCAGTGGCAGCCACGGGGTCTGGTTTTGTGCCCGGTTGATGGCAACAGATTTGCCCTCTATTACATGGAACTTAAACACAACTATAACTAAACGGAAACGAGCGGAAAAAACGGAAAAACGGTTAAACGGAAAAACGGTTAAACGGAAAAATATTAACCAATGGTTAATATTTGTCCGTTTCTCCGCTCCACAGCTTCGCCCCGCTCCAATGGACAGGCAGCCTTAATCTGTGCTTTCAGATTTCTGCAAGTATACACTAGTCTAGATTCAGAGCACGTAGCCCATACATTACCAAGCAAGTTCTCAGTATCGTTGCATTTCGTGTCACGTAAGATGTTGGGTTTCTGCCACCTGTGGAGTGCATAACTATCAGACTTTATTTGACTTCCAGTATTAAGTCAGGGCTGTCATAAAAATAAGGCCGAGTTCTATCACTGAATAGTATTAAAATACAGTTTATGTGTTACCTCATATCTTCGTCATTTATGAACTGATGTGATTTTTTTTTTCTGAATGGATCTACTTCCCGACTGGTCCCATAGAAATTTCATAAAAATCGGTTCTGCAGTTTGGTTTTAAATCAAAATAGCTGGCAAAAATATGTCATGTAAAAGAAATTGCGAAATTAATACTAGACAAGGATTTGTGTGTGATGCGATAACTAAAAAGAGTAAAATAAAAACGTTTTTGCAAAAAAATAACAGACTTCCAAAAACAACACTAAAAAATCGTCGTTGCCAAAAAAGTCAATGAAACAAACAATAGTCAGCTACTTCCGAAAGTAAAGCTATTTTCCACTTTTTTAGTGTTTTTTTTTTTAGATTTGACATTACAATACAAGTTTGTCAGACCTACATTTAGACCACCGCGTTTGCAGCGGACTGGACTGAAATGGACCGGCCTTTATACGTTACGTGGCGTTAATCCTCCAAGCCACGTCACTTTGACACACCGTTTACTGATTGATATCCATCGCTCATGCGCTCCGATAGATTTCTCATAGGTTTAACTGAATATATTTCCATGGAGACATGCTTGAAACCAAATCCAGCTTCAAGCGCTTACCGAAAAGCGAATTTAGTTATTTTCTTGTAGTCACTGCACGGGCGAGTTGTCTACCAGGCATTCAGCTAAGATAAGCTCTGTGACTGCTTATCCCGAGCCGATGCCTTAATGATACTTGTAAGTATGCGGTGCAGTTAGAAGTTTCATAGAATGGATCACGAACGGCTCGATTTGAGGCAATGCTTTTGCTCGACCGGAATCAAACCCATGATCTCATACAACCACTAGACTTCATTCAAAAACTTTATCACATGACCGCTCCCATCCATCCACTAGAAGTCATCTGGCTATACATAATTACTGCCAGCAGTGCGAAGCCGGGGCGGGGTACTATTTCCTGAATAAAAGTGCGCAGTTGTTTAGTCGACGCTCGGCTACTAAGCGCGGTAGAAAGCGGGCAATAAGCTTAGTCCTAGATCTTAACTTCCTAAGCACATAATACACCTATTTTATAGCAAGATACGAAAAAAACAATATGAACAAAAGGATCCCAAAACCGGTATGAAGTGAATGAAACTTTTGGGCCGGAATATGGCTGAATATTTTAGCTTTATAATTTCTATTACGTACTCAGTTGTTCCTTTTACTTTCAAATAATCATAAATTGTGAACAAGAGCCTCCCCAACCGAAGTTAGACTGTTTTGTATATTTTTATTATTATTGTATTTGCATAATATTTTTCGATGAACAGAGTTGGACATAAATTTTTCACTGTGTAGGTAAGGACTCATTTACGGAGACGCGGCGCGTTGTGCGGCGCGGCCCGCTTTCAATTCAAACATGGCGATGTATGGGAGCGTTTATGGAGAAGCGACTTAAAGACGCTACACGTCGGGCGGCGCATTGAGCGGTGCCCGCCGCAAAAAAAGTTTGAGATCAGTTTGATTGATTTTTCAAACTGTCCGCAAACTGTTTTTGATTTGTGTATGCGCGTCCACAGTCGCGCTGCCCGCGGCGGGCAACGCGGCGCGGCGGGCACCGCGCAACGCACCGCCCGACGCACCGCGTCTCCGTAAATGAGCACGAAGTCTATTGGTAGGCGTATGCTCAGCAATACATTTTTGACAATACGAGAGAGCCCGAGGTGAGTCTTCTTACGATGGAACACCATTCATTCTGTGCGACAGTATCTTCTTTGTTGGTCTGCCTGGTTGGTCAGGTAGTCGCAAGCGCAACTGCTGAGCATGAGGTCCTGGGTTTAATTCCCGGATCGGGCAAACTGCTATTGGATTTTCTATCAGGAATTTCTCAGTAGCAGCCACGGAGTCTGGATTCGTGCCCGGTTAATGGCAATAGGCTCTCCCCTTACCTATAAAATGAGACTTAAACATAACTGGCGAAATGTGGGTGTGTGTGGTGTAGTGTAGGTACACTTCTGCCTAACCCTAAGGGCATTACAGGCGTGATGTTATGTTACGTTATGACAGTCTCTTTCTAAAACTCGATGTAACAAAGTTTCGAACCCACATATTAAACAATATGTGGGTGATCAAGATATCGGTGCCAATACAAAGTGAGAACTGAATGACTTTTAAAACCGTAGTATAGGCTTGTTATTGGCTGCAAGCTCACTCCACATCGCAATCACACACTGTTGTCGCCACCGCTTTTAATAACACGGCCGTTAGCCTGCTGCGGCGACTTAACGATGACTTTTAGATGAGATTGACCTCATTACAGAGCAATCGGGGACATGTGGTTGCACTTACAAAGATTATGGTTAGGTAGCTGTTTGTCGTGTTAGCAAACTAAGTAGAATAGTCTAAGCTTATCTACACAAATAAATAAAATTCTAGTGTCTGTTTATGGTATCAAAATAACAGCTTAGACTAGCAGCAAATTAAAGTATCATCATCTGCCTAGCCTTTTCCCAACTTTGCTGGGGTCGGCTTCCAGTATAACCGGCTGCAGCTGAATACCAGTATTTTACATGGAGCCACTGCCTATCTGACCTCCACAACCCAGTTAGTACTGGGTAATACAGAGACCAACGGCTTAACGTGCTTTCCGAGGCACGGAGGAAACTAGGTATGTAATGATGGTCACCCATCCACGGACCAACCTACGATGGACCCGACCGGCAGTTTTTATTTAGCTACGAGCTCCTCAATGCATTGAATGTTGATGAACAGTCAAAATAAATGGCATTGCCTTAATACAAAATGAAAAATATCAAATTAAAGTACCTACGTATTAGAATTGCACCATTTTAAAGGCCCGACGTAAGCGTGTTTATATGTTTGCCAGAGGAATACATCAACTTGACTCAAAGACTAACGATGCACGAAACAGTTGATTTTGTCTACTTTGACTTTATGTAAAACATTAAGATGGCGCTTCTTTGCTCTCTTCAATAAGTTATAAGTTAACTTTGATTCTCACTACAGGGGGCCTAAAATGGCCACTTTAGCAGAACATAATAGGATAATTTAATATGAATCACATTAAAATTCTTAAAATGGTCTCCGACACAGTTAATATGTCGAATTATCAGTCTGTGACCATTTTACGAATTGTAACGTAATTCATAAATTACGTTCTGCTAAAGTGGTCATTTTAGGCCCCCAGTTGATTTTGTCTACTTTGACTTTATGTAAAACATTAAGATGGCGCTTCTTTGCTCTCTTCAATAAGTTATAACTTTGATTCTTACTACAGATAATAATTTATACATAAGCTAAGGGAAGCTTGCGAGTTTGCGACTATAATTAAAATTTAATTATTATTATTTACACAGTGAAACAGTGACTGCTACGTGGGTCTAGTGGACGCAAGCGCGACTGCTGAGCATGGGGTGCTGGGTACGATCCCTGGGTCGGGCAAATTATTTATCCATCAGGAATTTCTGAGGAGCATCCACGGAGTTTGGATTTGTGCCCGGTTGATGGCAATAGGCTCTCCCTTATAACATATGACTTTACATAACTGGTGGGATGTAGGTGAACTATTGGCTACACCTCTGCCTGACCCTTCAGGGATTACAGGCGTGATGTTATGTTATGTTTGTAATACAGAAAGGCGTTAAGAAACACGAACGGTAGACTCACTCATGCAAGCAACAAACGTAAACAAACGAATTAATAATTTTCAGTAAACAATGGAAGCATGAACGTCAGGAGTTTGGAAAAAAAGTAACCCTTTTGTACACAGCTATGCAAGTGACAGTGGTTCTGAAAAATATCATGCAAAATAAATCATCCAAAATGTTTATGACAGCTCGGATTTTTGAAGATCGCTTGCACATTGGCAGCAGAAGACAAAAAATATCAAAAGTACCAAAATTGTATCAGTTAAAAGTACAATGCCGAGGCGACTTAAACCGTCAACCGTATCCACAAAACCGCAAAATCGCTATGACGGACAGACCGTAGAGATACGTCAAGTTTCCGATTCGCCAAACCACGCCAAAATTGTTTTCGTTTTCTACGTAAGTATCTCGTTGACAATAAGATTTGCATAGTGTTCTCTCATTCACTCATACTGCACACATTTTTACATTCATATCTTTATTTACATTCCATAATGTCTTACCAAGGGGTACCGTATATCCCACACTGGGTTGTGGATGTCAGATAGGCAGTCGCTCCATGTAAAATACTGGTATTCAGCTGCATACAGTTAGACTGGAAGCCGACCCCAATAAATTTGGGAAAAGGCTAGGCAGATAATGCTGAATGTAATGTATAAGATCTTACAATGGGCTTAAAGTATTCCATCTACTACACCGTACCATACCATGACCGGCTTATGAACGTATCAGGGGAACCCTCCTATTGCACTTTATTTAGGTACCCACCATATTAAGCTATCATTAAAACATAATAATTGGGATAAAGCTTTTGGCAGATGACATATCAATCAGCTATTCCATACGTTCTGACCGTGTAGGTATTGCAGTTTATTTATTTATTTAATTTGGCTCCTCAACAATGAGTACACTATTACATAAAAAATAGGATAACATTTCAAACTTAAGTCTAAGTGCCCCATCACTTAAAGAAGAGCACTACATGCACTATATTATGCGCCTAAACAGCTAGTGCAACATCGAAAAAACAAAAAAACAGAATAAGAACAAATTGAAACAGAATGAAAACAACAGAAATATCTAAAATGTGAAGGTAATGTGAAGGTTTTGTAGGAAACAGCTGTTTTTTACCGACGAAAAATTTACATGTGGCCGCTCACAATGATGTACTGAATACGTGGTCACCGTTTGAACGTCGGTGATCTCTACTATACCTATTTATTCATCAAAACAGAGAAAAAAATAGTCCTACGTACTCCAGTAAAAGTAATTTATACCCGTTCCTTGATAAAAAGAAACATGTGAGTGATTTACGATTGGGCCATGTCCTTTAAGGCGTGAAGGTCGTGAATAGATTCCTTTGAGGCAGTCAGCACCTACCTCAGCACTGGTTAGGGCTAGATTTATGGAGATATCTTTGTGGATATGTTAAATAGTCCTCTGTGTTGTGGAAGAATCGCGTTTTTCTGAAACGAATTGGTTCAACTCGAAAGTTTAAATTACAAGCCTATTGCCATCAATCAGGCACAAAACCCGACTCCGTGGCTTTTACTGAGAATTCGTTATGGAAAACTCAATAACAAATCGCTAAAACTAATAACTAAAACTAATTGTATGTTACTATGCATGTTTTGACAAAATATGATCATTGACTTATTATTCTGATATTTGGGATTGTTTGGGATGGTGTGTTGGCTCTTCAATGATACTAAGTGGACTGTATAAAATGATGATTTAATGGTACTGCATAGGTTAAAAGAACAGAGAAAGGCCCGCTCGCTGGCGTGTTTGAACTGTCACTGGCGGGCGACCGGAGGCGCGCTCGCGCGCCGCGTTGCCGTCCCGCGCGCGTCACCCTCCCCGCGTTCGTCTGCTGTGGCCATGATGCGTTCGCGCGCGAACATGCTCCCCGGGTTGAAGAGTTCTTCAAGAAAGTGGTAGCGGGCAGATGTTGTTAAAGGCCCGCCGAATTTTCCCCTTCTTTGTCTTCAACTCGGCGACCCTCACGACGCCGTCGGAGCCCGGGTACACCTGCACGACGCGACCCAGCAGCCAGCAGAGAGGTGGAAGCGCCTTGTCCTTGACCAGGACGAGGCTCCCCACCTTGATGTCGCATGACGTTGTAGGCCACTTGGTTTTTTGCTGCAGTAGAGATATATATTCAGTATTAAATCTTCTCCAAAAATGCTGCTTAATGTATTCCACCCTTTGGAATCGCTCGAGTCGACTGATGTTTCCGCTGTCAGGTAACTGTGGATGCGGAACGGACGTGAGTGATCTTCCAATTAAAAAGTGAGAAGGAGTTAGGGCACAGAAATCAAGTGGATCAGGAGAGCAAGGAGTGAGAGGTCGGGAATTGAGAATAGCCTCTATTTGGGTTAAACACGTAGCTATCTCTTCGTATGTGAAGTGCGTTAGTTTAAGCAGTCTCTTTAAGTGATGTTTCGTGGAGCGCACAGCTGCCTCAGCAACGCCATTGAAATGAGGGGAGTAGGCAGGCACGAAATTGAATTCAATTCCTTCCTGAGCGACGTCATATGCAATATTTGAGGTCTGCAAAAAAGAACGTAATTGATTACAAGAACCGACAAAGGTTGTTCCGTTATCGGACAATATGCTACGAGGCTTGCCACGGCGCGCAATGAATCTGTTTAAAGCAGCCAGGTATGCTTCTTTTGTGAGATCCGTGACAAGCTCCAGGTGAACGGCCTTGACAGCGAGGCAGACAAAAATACATATGTAAGACTTTATAAGCCTGCAGCCTCTTCCCTTTCGGTCAGCGATCAGTATTGGGCCCGCATAGTCGACACTTGAATGTAAGAATGGGAATTCTAGATTACTTCGTGATTTTGGAAGTTGTCCCATTATTGGTTGTGCATTTTGAGCCTTATGCCTAAAGCATACTACACATTTTTGAACAGTGACTCTAGATAAGTTCCTGCCCCCCAAGGGCCAATAGTTTTGCCGAATGTTTGCCAAGAGCAACTGAGGTCCGGCATGTAACAGTTTTCTGTGAACAGTTTGAAACATGATTTTAGTTAGATGATGCTTGCTGCACATGAGTATAGGATGTTTAACGTTATAATCGTAAGGAGAATTGTTTAACCTGCCTCCGACACGAATAATGCCATCCGAGTCTAAGAAGGGAGATAAAGATATGAGCCGATTTTTATGAGGCAAAGATTTTCCTAATTTTAAAATAGCATGTTCATCCGGAAACATTTCAAATTGTGCATTGCGTAAAATACATTTTAATGAAGATTGAATTTCCTGATTAGACAGCCACTTTACCAACTTATTATTTTTATTTTTTAAATTGTAAATGTACCTTTTAATGTAAGCCACAATTCTTTGTAAACGGTTAAAATCTGAATATTTATGAATTAGTTGTTGTATTAATGTTTGAGTAACTGGAATGTGGCTATTGTTGGACTGGTTTACAAAATAGGTTAGTTCAGGCAAGTCTTGTTTCGCAACATCGTTTGGTAGTTTTGGCCACAGGCGTTCATCCTGCAACAAAAATGAAGGGCCTGTCCACCACAAACTAGAATCGCTGATATGATCAGCCTTCACCCCTCGAGAAACGAGGTCTGCGGGATTGTCTCGCGTTGGTACATAGTTCCATACGGATCCGAGGGTGGTTTCCTGAATTTCATTAACACGATGCCTGACGAAAGGCTTAAGTTGTGTTGATGGTGCGGATAACCAGCTCAACACTATCGTTGAATCACACCAAAAGACACATCGGCTAACTGGTATAGTAAGAGATTCTTTGACCTTTGTACACAATCTTGCACCTAGCAGCGCTCCACATAGCTCTAACCTGGGCATTGTTGTTGGTTTTATCGGGGCTATACGACTTTTAGAAGTTAATAAGCGTGCCGTGACTGCATTACTGCTGTCAATGGTGCGTATATAGACACAAGCACCATATGCCTTTTCACTGCTATCTGTAAATATATGTATTTCATTAATGATACAGTTGTCACATAAGACCCATCTGGGAATTTTCAATGAATTTAAATGTTTTAATGCATCGACAAATTTCGACCACTGATCTGCTATGTCCTGAGGAACCTCATCATCCCAGTCACATTTATTGACCCACAATTTTTGCATTATAATTTTTGCTTCAACAACACATGGACCAACTAACCCCAATGGGTCAAAAATTTGGCTTATTATAGATAAAATGTGTCTTTTTGTTATTGTTTTGTGAATGTCTATATTAATGGAAAATGATAGAACATCTGATTTGCAAATCCATAGTAGCCCCAATGTCTTTGATGTGTAATTATTTGACAAATCTAAATCAAGGCAAGAGTCATTCTCTACGTCCACTATCTCTTTTAGAATTTGAGTACTGTTTGACTGCAATTTTCTTAAATTAAAATTTGCTGAACTTAATATTGATTTTATGTTCTGACAGAGTTCGATTGCGCCGTTTATAGTATCTGATCCACTTAATAAATCATCTACGTAAAAATCACGTTGGATGCTACATTTCACGTGCTGATTGTCTGTGGCCTCTGCGAGGCTCACTAGGCACTTGGTGGCCAGATAAGGCGCAGACGCCGTCCCATATGTAACTGTATTTAATGTGTAAGTTTTGAGTGACTCTGACGGATCTTTCCTAAATATAATGCGTTGTAGCGATCGTTGACTGGGATTTAACTCGACAGCTCGATACATTTTTTCGATATCCCCTGAGATAACATATTTATGTTGTCTAACTCTCAGTAAGATCGAGAATAGATCATCCTGTACAGTGGGACCTACATATTGGATGTCATTTAGTGATAATCCCGAACTTGATTTTGCTGATGCATCGAATACTGTTCGCAACTTGGTCGTTTTACTGGATTCCCGTAAAACCCCATGGTGTGGCAAGAAATAGCTAATATTATTTTTATTACTAAATGATAAATCGGTATCTTCAGTCATATGACCTAATGTTTCATATTCTTTCATGAAATCGATATACAAGCTTTTATAAATCGGATCACGTTCAAAGCGTTTTTCTAATGATAAAAATCTACATTTAGCCGCAGCATATGAGTCACCAAGAGCGGTAGGACTTGCCTTAAGTGGCATGGTAACAATAAACTGGCCGTTTGAGCCACGGACCGTATTTAATTGGAAGCTTTCTTCGCATGCGCGCTCCTCTAAAGAAAGGCAATGCTTTGGTAATATTGTATCAAGTTCCCAAAACTTATTCAAGTCAGGACTATTAATAATTATGTTAGAAAAATTACAAACATGAGTTTGTTTATGCAAGCTAGCTGGTACAGTCCCTGAGATTAACCACCCTAATTTGCTTTCACACAACTTTGGTAAATTTTTTCCCAAATTGATATGATTGGCCTGAATAACTTCCCAGAATAGTTCAGCTCCTAACAGAATATCAATGTCTGATGGAATGTTAAAACACGGGTCTGCTAAAATTAATCCTGATGGAATTGGTATGTTTTCAGTATTTATATATGATGCTGGCAATCTCCTAGTAATCTCAGGTAGAACGAGACAGGTGATGTTAAAAGAATAATATTCATATGTGGACTCAATAGTGAGGTTGCAAGAATGTGTACTGTTACTGGTCAAACTATTTATACCTGTTACCCTGGAGGTGGTACCAACTCGAGACAATCCCAGGTCACTGCAAAGCTTGTCAGTGATGAAGTTAGCCGTGCTACCGCTGTCTAGCAGGACTCTGGCGTTGTATCTTTCGCCTTTGTCACTCACCACCTTCACCACAGCTGTGGACAGTAAAATGTGCTTCTGAGAAGTAGGCTGTATATCTGCTGAAAGTGACACATTATTAGAGGACATACTAGGCATAGGGTCATTTAGCACTGGAGTCCCGGGCTGATCTAAATGTAACAAGGTATTATGACGGTTTTTACAGTACTTACAGCGTGTGAATCTACAACGCTTTTCTGTATGGCCAACCCGTAAACAATTCATACATACTTTGAATTCCTTTGCTTTCTGCACTCTTTCTTCTACTGTAAATTTTTTAAAAGCTGTGCATGAATATAGATAATGATTTTGAGAACACATAGGACAAATAATTTTACTTTTGTCTTTCTCATTGTTTGTTTCTTGTTTCTGTGAGGTAACAATAAAACTTTTAGATTTATTAGTGCTATTTGATTGCACTTTGTCTGGTTTTTTGTTTTCCTCTAATGTCTCTAGTAAGTCGGCCTTATTATTCATAAATGTACAGAACTGCAGCAATGTTGGTGAGTTAACTAAAGTGTTACGGTACTCTTCCCAATCCCTACTGGTAGTACTATCTAATTTTAATGTCATTAAGTAGATAATGAGAGTATCCCGTGTAGGCTCATTCAACAATGTTAATGCTCGTATGTTCTTATTTGTAATGTCAACAAGGCGGCGTAAAGCAGTACTTGATTCATTGGTAATAGGCTCTGCATTAAAAAGTGCCTTGACATGATTGTTTATTAACAGACGGCTATTATCGTATCGCTCGCACAACAAATCCCAAGCTAACCTATAATTGTCATGACTAAAATCTATATTTTTGATAATTTCAGCGGCTTGTCCCTTTAGGGAAGCACGTAGATAATGAAATTTATTTATATTGTCAATGTTGTTATTATTATGAATCAAGGATAAAAAGGTGTCCCTATATTCCAGCCAACACTGATAGCTGCCATCGAAACGGGGTAAGTCAATTTTAGGCAAACGTATATAGTTGTTCTTTGTCCCACCTGTCACCTCGGAGCCTGATACGGAACCTGCAGAAGTCTTGTCCTGCTGTCGTTGCTCGTGCTCAGCAGAAATAGCTTTCCGCGCCGCAGCAACCAAGTTGTGGTAATTTTCTTCAAACTTGAAGCGATCGGCGTAGGCATCGTCGGGATTGTCCGATAACAGCTCAATCTCGGTCTGTAATGCGTTAAACTCGTCATACAACTGTTCAAATTTGCTAAACCGACTTTCTAGATCGAGTACTTGCAACTCAGACAATCGATCACTATTTTCCAAAGTGCTGAGATAATTAGTGAAATTAGTAAGCTTAGCCTTCATCGAACTGCGTTTTTTAATTAATTTGTCAGCCATCTTGCAATAGGGAAAGACGAACAATGAAAGTTCAAGCGCTTTTTTTTTTTATTATGAATGCAAGTGGGTAATGAATAGACACACACACACACACTCAGCTAATGCGGTTTAACAGCTAATTACATGCACAATAGTTAGCCGTTAACTGCCCCGCATACGATATTCCATAAAAAGTAATAAGCACGGAATAGAAACTATTTCGTGGAAAATTTCTATGCCTCAAAATGGCGTCAATGCGACCGCCCCTCGCCTAACCAAGCGAAGTGAGATATTATGTACATGCGAAGCGAGTAGCTTGAGTCAACTCAAATAAAGGGAATGTAGTTGAATTGGATTTAAATAGGCACGACTAATGCAATAACGCACAGAAGTGTGGATTAAAGGAAAAATTGGAACGAACTCACAATACGCCCGCGTCCTTATCCAACTAATCTGTTGGTGACTCCCAATTTTTCAGAATATTTTCTTCTCGAAAACAGCAACGCCACGGCACAATAGATAGGCGCACGTGTAATCCACTGGTGACTTGTTTTTTCAATTCTTCACTCGTAGACTCGTTGCCACGGCGCAATAGATCGGCGCACGTGTAATCCACTGGTGACTCGTTTTTTCAAATCTTCACTCGTACTCGTAGACTCGTTGCCACGGCGCAATAGATCGGCGCACGTGTAACGTTGCCACGGCGCAATAGATCGGCGCACGTGTAATCCACTGGTGACTCGTTTTTTCAAATCTTCACTCGTAGACTCGTTGACACGGCGCAATAGATCGGCACACGTGTAATCCACAGGTGGTGATTCGAGTTTTCAAAACTTCGCTCGTCGACAGCGATGCCACGCCACAATAGATTGGCGGCAATGGCGGCGCACGTGCACGGGTCAAAATCTGCACCGTTAACTTCTTGCAGTTTTTTCTTTCGGTACGTCGATTCTTCTTTACCGGTGGAAGGACCAATGTTTGGGATGGTGTGTTGGCTCTTCAATGATACTAAGTGGACTGTATAAAATGATGATTTAATGGTACTGCATAGGTTAAAAGAACAGAGAAAGGCCCGCTCGCTGGCGTGTTTGAACTGTCACTTAGAGATGTGTCCCTCACTCATGAGGTGCCTCGTTTGAGGTACTCGTGATCGCAGATTGAAAGAGTTACTCGAATTTTAACATTGTACCACCTCACTCGTTCACGAGTCCTCAACTCCTCACTTAAAAATTGACATTGACAATCATTATTGACGCGAGTGCTCGCGAGCGAGTGATTGAGTGATTGAGTGAGCGAATGAACCGACTTATTTCACAAATTTATAGAATGAGTGAGGTGAGGTCTCGACATTTTGAAAACACGTAAACATTATGATTTTGGTATGTTCCTAATGAAATAATGATGTTTGACGTTTGTTTGGTAGGATATTATTTAGATTATGAAGAGATACAAAAAATTGTGTGAAGTGAGTTGCAGGGTAAATAAAACCCACGAAGAAAATAAAAAAAAAACTCGAGTGTATTAATTGAGATCAAAGGATAAAAAAGTAAAAACAAAATCGTATGGAATAAACTATCACATATTTGCGTGTAAAAATCGGAATCGAGAGTACCTAAGAGTCGACGCAACCGTCCGCCCCGCCTGCCTCGGCTGTGTTCGGCTCGGGCTCGGCTCGTGAGGTGAATACGCTGACGTACGACTCCTCGCCTCAAATGAGGGGTACCTCTTGAGGACCTCGCGAGGTAAAATGAGGTACTCCCTCAACCTCACATAAAAATGATGAGTTACCCATCACTACTGTCACTGGCGGGCGACCGGAGGCGCGCTCGCGCGCCGCGTTGCCGTCCCGCGCGCGTCACCCTCCCCGCGTTCGTCTGCTGTGGCCATGATGCGTTCGCGCGCGAACAGGGATCGGCACAGCAAGTCTGTGATTTGTATACAGCTCTATCAGTCAATGTCTCACAATAATCAATTAATCACCAACTACAAAGTACAAACAAAACATAGTAAGTATTTTTTGCAGTTTACTGGGACTATCTACATATTGTTTGAGTACTTACACAACAATTAACAAAAAAAAAATCCAGTTCCAGTTTAAATAAAAAAAATGTAATTATTTCCTTTATTCAATGTCATAAGTAGTCATAACTAATTTTTAAAATGTTTAAATATTCCGATATTAAACTAATATAAAAAGAAAAATATAAAGTTAAAATTTTCTCCATAATGTTTCACCATATTGCAGTAAGCAACTACCCACCAACAAAAAAATAACTATAATAATAGACCGATTAGCGTACCGCGTATTGATAGTCGATGTTACCATTCCGCATGACGAGAACCTCGTGAAAGCTGATAAAGAGAAACAATTAAAATATCTTGACTTGGCACACGAGGTTGTCGATATTTGGAATGTGAACTCGGCTATCATTGTGCCGATTGTCGTGACGGTCAATGGCCTTATGGCCAAGAGCCTCGACGAACATCTTTCAAGGCTCTCTTTAGGTGGTTGGATCAAGGGCCTGATTCAGAAGGCAGTACTCCTCGATACGGCTCGCATTGTGAGGAGGTTCCTGTCTCTGGAGCCCTAACCACCGGTAGCTTGGACCCTGCTCCCGATACCGGAGGACAAATATTTTTTATATTTTTAAATGTTTTTTTATGTGTTTTTTTTTAAGAAATATTAAAAAATGTAAAAAGTGAGATGATAAATGAATAAAGGAGATTAATATTCCAACTAAGTAAATACGGGTGACATAAATATGAATAACAAAATAATGTAATCGGCACCATTGTACTCTGCGGTGCGCGTGCGACGCGGGCGGCGCGGCATGCAGCCCCACTGAATTAGTCCGTCCGGGCGGACCCGCCACGTACTTGTAGCTTCATACCTAAACGAGTGCGCCTGGCCGGGTTACGTGGGTGGGTAAAGGTACACAGCCATCGACAGGCTCGCGCCTCTATCGCGGCCATATTGCGTTTGTATAGCTGTAAGTCGTGGTGGTCAGGGGATCTTAGATAATAATTTGCTAAGGAGCTCCGTAGAAGATCCGTAGAATATGTATTAACGAAATGGAAGCTCATCATACGTAATGAAGACTTTTTGTAAACAATCTTAATTGAAATTCTTTTGTGAGTTACTGAAGTTGAAATTTTGGATAATTAATCGATGGCCAGTAATTTTATGAAAAAATGTTTAACAAAGTTTGTACGATCTTCATTTAATGAGGAGTTTAGGAAAGTCGATGAAAGAAAACGTGAAAAAAAAAACACTTTTTAATGCACCTCTTCTTCTTTATCGTGTGGTTAGTGCCTAACCTGGTGTCAGAGTTTTTATGCCGCCCAAGGGCCTCTGACTTGGCTTTTACATGCCGTTGAGAAATATCTCTCAGACATGCAGGTTTCCTCACGATGTTTTCCTTCACCCAAGCAAGTGATAATTATAGGTACAATATGCACATAATTCCGAAAAATCAGAGGTGCGTGTCTGGGGTTCGAACTCGAGACCTACGATTTGGCAGTCCAACGGTCACACCACTAGACTACACACACAATAAACACATAATGCACTGATAAATAATGATGAGATGACAAGTAATAGAGAAGTATGGAAGAAGAAGACATGCTGCGCCGACTCCAAATAAATTTAAATAAGGGCAGGAGAATGATGATGAAATGAATACAATATGTAGAAATTCTGACATAAATACTTTGATAAAATAAAAAAGAAATAAATACGATACAATTTTGTAATCATCACAGAAACAATATTAAATTCTGGTTTAAATATTTGGTATTGTAAAAATTCGATGACGTGTGCCACCGACCTGCACTGGGCCAGTGTGATGGAGTGCGGCCCATTCCTCTCACCAAGAAGAGGCCCGAGTTACAGCAAAACGATCTTTATAAGCTGATTAGTGAGATCTTCTAAGATCTTCTACTAAGCAAGAAGAAATATAGACTTTTTCATTTAAAATATCTACTTTGACTACATTTTAAATAAAGAAGATATATCAAATAAAAACATCCTCAAAATATTTTGCAAGGTACAGCGACCCCTTTGACCTTTCGATTCATAAACAAAACATTACAAGCAAATGTATGTGCATATAATTAGGGATACCTTTAAAAGAACTGCTTCATATCATATTCCTTCCCTTTGATAACCATTGTATTGCGAGCAAAGGGAATTTTGTACCTATACTGCAATCGTGAGCCAAAAAGGATATCTTAAAAGCAAATTCTGATAGCTTGTTAGTAGTGTTGTAGCTATAGAAATATGGTTACAGGAAACTAACCCTAATTCCTTAAGAAATGGAGCCCTAATACTGCCACATCCACCCTGCAATTAGAAACCCCCCGTTGCGTAGATGAATATTTAATTTGTGCTATTGATTTAATGGAACAATTTTTTAAACAACCTACGATTCCAACAACTAGCCCACCTGAATTAATTCAAAGAAAATTAACGCAGAATTTATAAACACGCGTTTTTTTTTTTAATTTATTTATTAAGTTCCACGTACATATATCTTCAAGGACTTTGGCTATATGACAGCTATTTCCTAAATTGTCATGTAGTGCATTATTTCTTCATTCGATTCGAGACAAATCTCTGAAAAATGTCTTCGAATCAAAAATCGCTTGCATCGCTTTACAGCAACTTAAACAAGAATCTTCATCTCAGATTCAGCCACTATATTTATACGCTAGAAGCGAAACAGCTCTGAAAACAGCTGTGAAGCAATTGAATGCACTGAACAGTTACTCTCGTAACGATAAACAAGAATGCATGTGCGCTGAAGCAAAACGCTAGATAAAACATGCATGGGATACACGCTTCAGTAACATAGTGGAAGACTGACACCATTTATAAATTTCACAATCATAAATTTGACAGAAAAAATTACTTTTTACATTTTAGTGATGTTCAAACTGCTGATTCTTCCCGAACTTTACCAAAGTGGAGACGAGACGAGAGGAGATTAGATGTGTTGCAAAGCACCAATAGAATTCCTTTACCGACACTTGGCAGTAGCGTTACGTACTGCATCTGAACCAAAGTCCGTGCTCTTATTACGAGTTATGATGGAGCAACACGTTGACACAAAACTTTTCTTTTTTTCCTGTGGGTAGGGCTGTCTGTGGCTAGCATCTGTTGATGGAAGAATATCGACAGTTGACTTTGAAATATAGATCACAGAATTATATTATTACAGTCAGTCAAAAAATGTTGTTGTCATAAGTAAAGTTTCCTAAAAAAACTGGTAAAATATCGCTCCAAATCATCATCTGCCTAGCCTTTTCCCAACTATGTTGGGGTCGGCTTCCTGTCTAACTCGATGCAGCTGAATACCAGTATTTTACATGGAACGACTGCCTATCTGACCTCCACAACCTAGTTAGTACTGGGTAATACGATACCCCTTGGTAATACTGGTTGTCAGACTTTCGGGACACTGACTTCCTGTAACGACTGCCAAAGATGTACAAATGACAGCTGGGATCAACATATCGCTCCAAATGAGATTATAAAAACAAGGTTGGATTCACATATATACACTGACACTGTACAGAATGCTACCTTATCCTTACATACTCCTGTCTCGTGGATTCAATTAAAAATCCGAGTCCGAAAAATCGATATATTTGTTGTTTTTATCAATCTATATGAAGGAGCTGCTAAGTAAAATTCAACAACATGAACAGTTTCCTACCTATGATGTTGGAAGTTAACAAGGTCACAATAGCATCGATAGTTTACTACTAAAGAGCAACACTATTTCTCATCACAACCAGTGGACTCCCGAGGAATGCTAATGTCCTGGCTTGTCTTTCTATTAATATTATTCATTCAGATGTTCATTTTTATTTTGAAATGTATCACCTTTCATCCATCCTGCTTTTATTCATTGTTTTTTTGCAGTCTGTACAGTTAGTGAGTGTTTTTGACTGAAATTTTTTGTCTGTTAGTACCTTTTAAATCGCCATTATTTTTACAATGATGATATGACATTTAGGCCCACTTGGATCACAATTCACTAATTGCGTTTAATCTAAACTTACTTGGATGTAAAAGGTAATCTCCGAAACTACTAATCCCGTTTAAAAGGTTTACTAATGGAAAGCTACACTATTACCGACTGCCTTAAAAAATAATTCTAGTGTTAAATATAATTAAATACATCGTTTTGAAACCGTTAATCGCTTGAAGATGAAACGTGACTTGTGGTACAAGTGGTCCTTTATATCTCAATAAATAGGTAGTTTCTCCCTAGCTCCCTAGCTAGTCCGGGCCTTACGGTTGTAAGGCCCGGACTCCACCAAAGCGAAGACGAGAAGAGCGAAGAAGAATCGTGCAAGATTCGACCAACCGCACAAGAGACGAGACATGCGATGTGGTTTTAAACCACTGTGATTAGCCGATTCCTGTACGTGTCCTCTCCATTCCACATGTCTCCGCTTTAGTGGCGTCATGGTGTGGCTTGGTGGAAGCAGTAATAGCCTAGTGGTGTGACCGTTGGACTGCCAAGTCATAGGTCTCGAGTACAAACCCAGGACACGCACCTCTGATTTTTCGGAATCATGTGCGTATTGAATAATTATCCCTTGCTTCGGTGAAGGAAAACATCGTGAGGAAACCAGCATACCTGAGAGATATTTCTCGATGGTATGTAAAGCCAAGTCAGAGGCCCATGGGCGGCATGCAAACTCTGACGCCAGGTTAGGCACTAACCACACGATAAAGAAGAAGAGAGTGGCGTTCGGGCCAAAGCCTTTAATCTCCAATACACAATCAGCAAGCGTGCAATCAATGCTTGTTCCTTTCTCAATTGTTCAGGACGAAATCATCGCCCAGCACCTCACACACAGGTACAGGTTTTCGGGACCTATTTAAGTTGATTTTATTCGAAGTTTTCTACCTGAGTAAAAGTACCTAGGTCCCAGCTGTAGCTACCAGTCACTTCAACTCGATGAAAAATTTAACTTGTGCAAATTCTGAAGTACCTTTTCAAATCGCATCTGGCTTAACAGGAGGACCCGTTAAAGTGCACTTGCTTCCTCAAGAATATTATATTCAAACAGAAGTACACAATTCTATAATTTTCTTTTTTATTGTAGTCATGGATTATTAAATGATTCTCGTTTTAGAGGCCTTGGCAGGTATTGGTTCTAATTAAAACTAAATTTTTGTTCACGCTGTTGAGTAGGTTTTAAACGACAGTTTTGAAAAGAAAACATGACCCTATCTTTGCTGGCAAGCAGTCGGGTAAAATACATAAATTTAAAATATTACCTCATAGTAAATCGATTAAAATAAATAAATCTTTATCCAGAACGAAAAATGGGTTAAATACAAAAATTATATGAATAACGTTACCGTTCATAAAATGGTCACAATGGGACAATTCATAATATTAATTGCGTCTGTGACCATTTTAAGAATTTTAACGTGATTCATAAATTATTATACAATTATGATTTTTAACCATAGTACCTACAAGAAATTGACATTAGGAGACTGTATATATCTTTTTGAAAAATTTCGATTGAAAAAAAAATGGGCAATTTTCGCAAAAACATTTTTTAATGCCAATTGATCCTGTTTATTTATTTAAACTTTATGTACAATAGTGGTGCATAGGCGGTCTTAATGCCACAAGGCATTCTCTACCAGTCCACCTTTGATTAAAAAAGACAACGGTTGTGATAGGGTACAAAATATTATGTAAGACCAACAACTTGTATTCAAAAAAATTAAAACTTACATAGATAACTAATACACATATAAAAATAAAATAAACTGATAAATATTTTAACAAATAACAATAAAAAACGAGAAACCTAATAATAATTACTATGACTAGACGCTTCTTGTAAGGAAAAACTCTTGAGAACCAACTGAGACTTGTGCACTAGAAAAGTCAAAAATCGCATACCTACAACTTTTCCCACGCATTTCGTAGAATATAAGCAAACCACTTAAATTCCACCCTGTATATGAAGGACTTTCGCCAGTTCACCCTTTGTTTAAATTAATGACGCACCTGTTGAATGATCAAGGGTGGACAATTAATTGTCTTGATTGATATTAAATAAATTAATTTTCATCCCACCATCTCGGAAAGAGTATTTTTAATCTTCAATATCTGAGTGGAAAAGCCGTTTTTATTCTCTAGAGGATAAAGTAAATTGAATTTAGAACATCGTGTGCACTAAGTTTGTGAATTAAAAAAAACATTAAACCTATTTACTGCTACCTCTATGGTGCCGAATATATCATACAACTTTTTTTTAATTTGTTAAAAACTCAGACTCGGAACCTTCTTGGTGTTCTTTTTTCAATTTGCTTTGTACGCGGTTCTTTACGCGGCATTTTTTCACGTCATTGTTAAACCTTATATTAAAAACAAGAAACTTGAAAACAAATGAAAAAACTAAAATGAGTGATTCTAGCGACGAGTTAGTTTGCTTGACGCCAACAGAATTGACTGAAACTGTTAATAATGCGCAAATGAGCTTTCTCCCTCAACAATCACGCGAGAAGTATTTAAAACAGTACGATATGTTCAACACGTGGCGACTAGCAAAAGGAGCCAAAACTTTCTCAGAAAACGTTTTGCTGGCATATTTTATAGAATTATCCGAGAACAAGAAAGCAAGCACTCTATGGAGTACGTATTCGATGCTAAAAGCAACAATAAAGATGAAAAAAGACAAACATATCGATACCTATCCTAAATTAGTGGCATTTTTAAAAAGAGCCTCATCTGGTCATCAACCAAAAAAATCGAAGGTTTTCACAGTATCTGATATTGAAAAGTTTCTTAACGAAGCACCCGATTCCGTATATTTGGCGGCAAAAGTAAGTCAGTTGCACATTCAGTATCTACTTAAGTATATTAATCTCAATTAAATAGCATACTTAGTAGATGTTGATAGGCATAATTATGCGTTCATATCAATTTTATTCATTTATCTACTACAATACTCTTTACGTTACAGGTTGTTCTTATTATTGGAATAAACGGAGCATGTCGAACTAATGAACTAACACAACTTAATGTCAAAAACATTGAGAAACATTCAGATGACTTACTATTAATTAATTTACCTAATACAAAGACAAAAAGAGACCGCAACTTCGTCATTCGCAAGGAATACGTAACGATTGTTGAGAAATATCAAGCCTTACGCCCGCCTAACACTCCAATCAATCGATTTTTTCTACAGTATCGCAATGGAAAGTGTGTTAGACAGCCTATGGGTACTAATAAAATTGGCAGTATCCCACGAGAAATAGCAACATTTCTTGAACTTCCAGAACCCCTGTTGTACACGGGTCATTGTTTCCGACGAACTTCAGCCACACTTTTGGCTGATTCCGGAGCTGATCTCCTGTCCCTTAAGCGCCACGGAGGCTGGAAGTCCAATGCAGTTGTAGAGGGATACATAGAGGATTCCATCCAAAATAAGTCTAAAATATGTGAAGGCATCGTAGGAGCCATTACACTGAAAGAGCCTCAATCGGATCCTTGGACTGGCCCTTCTACATCAAAAATAAGCCGTTATGAAACACCTAACCATCTCCCTCTCTCTCCAACATTCACGCCAAGGGAATCCGATGAATCGGTACAACTATTAAGTATGACAGATAGTTTACCGAAAAACAGTACACAAGTGACTAACACCAATATTACAGTACCAAACAAAAATATTACACTCAATTTAAATAACTGTAGCAACGTTACTTTAAAATTTTCTTAATTATACCTTAGTATTATTTTGTTATAATTTAAAGATTATTCTGTAATACTTACCTGTCATAATGTAGTAATTAATACCTAAACTGAAATAAAAGTGTACCTATCTTGTGATTGTAAACGTTTTTTTTTTGCATTTAGTCATTTCCTCGCTGAGGTGGAATGAAAAGTTACGTGTTGCACTCGAGTGCAAAGATTTTTCACCTCGTGCTCTTTTGATTCCCTCGCTAACGCTCAGGATTCTAATTTTGAATCACTCGCTGCGCTCGTGATTCAATTTTAGAATCCTTCGCTTGCTCGGTCATCAAAATTGAACACGCGGTTAAAAAGCAACTTTGCACTCTTGTATAACAAATAACTATTAACCTGTACAGATAGAGGGCTAATGATTTAAACTTCTTCGATAATTATAGTCACATTGTTGTCACAAATCCAAAAATATTTTGGGTCTGCCTGTTACCTTTTCAGACCTAATCGGCTAAACAGATTTTGTTGTAATTTGGCACACAAGTATTGGTATTCTTGTGTGCCAAATTACAACAAAATCTGTTAACGCAACGTCAGATAAACCATTATCTGTCGTACGCAAAATATGCGCTTTGGACGTGGAGTTGCGGACACCAGCCCGTTATACAATATAATCTGTGTGAGTTCGAGGCGTTCACCTCGATAATGAAAGCACAGAACTGGGAAGTGTGACAGAAGGAAGGCTTATAACCAAAAGTGGGTAATTTCAGGCTCAAATTATGAAGATGAGTCCGACCAGGATAACTCTGATCACTCCATACTATTCGTGGGCAAAGCTGCGGATAAAAGAAGGAATGAAATATTTTGGTCTATGTTAAGATCTCACTTCGTTATAAAATTAATTGAAAACTTTGTAATGTTATATTGAAACCAAGGCTAGACTAGCTTGAGTTAGTAAATCGAAGTACATACGTGTGTATATACATGTTTATTTTGCAAATAGGTTTTTACAAACACTTTTACTCTTCTTTTGTAAAACTAGATGAGGCCGGTGTTTCGTATCTGACTACTCTGAGAAGAAATAGCCGAAACAAACTCAGAGTTCATAGTCTCTTTTAAGGTCCAGACATAAACTTGATAAACTCACATGAGGACTATGCAGATGAGTGTCTGAGATGGTCTTTTGAAGAAAGAACCACACAGATTTGAGTGGACCTGTCCAGCCAGTGCAAGCATTTGTCAGTTATCGTGTAGCTCGACTCATAACTCAAGGAGCTCAACGAAACGACGAACAATACCAAAGAAAGGACATTTGTGTAGGTCGCTTATAGTACTCAAACTGCCAGACAATAGCAAAAACAAACAAAAAACATAAAAATTACCCACATTGTCCTCACATTCACACTAATCAAATAAAATGAAGAAAAGTTACAAAATAAATGTTCATAAAAATCATTAAATGTCACACATAATAAAAAAATATATAAGAAAAATAAGTAAATAATTATGTCAAATCATTAAATGTCACAGTGTATAAAAGAAAGGAATAAACAATAAACAAATAAAAAACTTGAAATCTCAACATTCATTGAGCAAATTCAATTTAATTGGAGCAGCTTAATCCCAAGCCTTTTTATCTTCGAGATAGTGATTAACGTTATAGTAAGCTTTTAGGCATAGTTTCCGTTTTATAGACGATTTGAATTTATTTAGGCTTAGTGCTTGAATATGGCTCGGAAGTTTATTATAAAAACGTTATACATTGGCATTTAGATGCCAATGTATACGTAAATAGTGGGTACGTTTAGACGTACCCCCTACGAACGAACGCCCCCCCCCACGACCCCCCCCCACCTCCGGATAAAACGGGATAAATACAACGGTATACAACGGGATAAAACGGGATAAAACGGGATAAACGGGATAGGACGGGATAGGACGGGATAGAACGGGATAGAACGGGATAAAACGGGATAAAACGCGATAAAACGGGATGAAACGGGATAAAACGTGATAAAACGGGATAAAACGGGATAAAACGGGATAAAACGGGATAAAACGGGATAAAACGGGATAAAACGGGATAAAACGGGATAAAACGGGATAAAACGGGATAAAACGGGATAAAACGGGATAAAACGGGATAAAACGGGATAAAACGGGATAAAACGGGATAAAACGGGATAAAACGGGATAAAACGGGATAAAACGGGATAAAACGGGATAAAACGGGATAAAACGGGATAAAACGGGATAAAACGGGATAAAACGGGATAAAACGGGATAAAACGGGATAAAACGGGATAAAACGGGATAAAACGGGATAAAACGGGATAAAACGGGATAAAACGGGATACAACGGGATAAAACGGTATACAACGGGATACAACGGTATACAACGGTATACAACGGGATGAAACGGTATACAACGGGATGAAACGGGATGAAACGGGATAAATACAACGGGATATAACGGGATTGAACGTTAACCCGTTCGGGGTAGGACGGCCTAAAAGACAAATATAGTTGGATGTCGTCAGCGTTAATATGGTATTTACATTTCTGAAGGCAATTGATAATATCCGCACAGTATAAAATAAAAAGAATTGGACCTAATATAGATCCTTGCGGAACGCCTCTTATTATCGGGGTACACGTGAACTAAGAGCAGTTCCGTCACCCAACTGTAGATCTACATACTTTTTTCTGTTGGTAAGGTACGGAACCACTGCGTGGCGCTGGGGTCAAATCCGTAAAAATGTAGTTTAGACAATAATAGTCAAATATTTATTGCGTCAAAAGCTCGGGTAAAATCTAGCAAGACCAATACTGAACACATTCCCTTGTCTTGTGCTGATAGAAGATTATCGGTTACATCCAGTAGGGCAGTGGCGGTACTGCGTTGTTTCCTGAAACCAGACTGTAAGTCAGGCAACACGTTATTGTGTTCCAAGAAATGCGTTAACTGCAGACTGACGACTTTCTCTAGCACTTTCGACAGGCACGGTAAAACGCTTATAGGACGCAAGTCTTTCACTTCAGTAGGATTAGCGTGTTTCGGTAAGGGCCTGACAGACGCTATTTTCCATAGGTCAGGGAACGTTGAAGTTAAAATGGAACAATTAATATATTTGTTATAGTGTCAAGAGAACTCGTGAGATCTTTCGAATGGAATGTCCGAATTGAATAATTCAAAAAGTTATATAAAGGTATTGAAACAGTCTTGGATATGAAGTAATTTATTTTGATAAGAATTGCTACCAAGGTACAAATAAAGAGCCGTTTCTAGTGGCGGCATTTTTTTAAATTTTTTTTTTAATAAAATAGTAATTATTGTGATATATACATAAAAGTTAGACATATACTTTACGACACTTTTTGTAGATAATGATGTTTTTCGCACAGTCGTAGTAAATTATTTTGTTCTATCATCAATGGTTTTAGCAGCGCACCCGATGTAAGGTATTTTTAGGTCATTTTTTTACACCTTGGGTTACATTATTGGTGTTTTAGTAAGAATCCCTAATTTTTTTGAAAATATAATATATCTTATGTCAAGAAGATAGTGTAGCTTCCCAGCGGTGAAAGAATTTTTCAAATCTGTCTTGTAGTTTCGGAGCCTATTCAATGCAAACAAATAAACAAACAATCAAATCTTTCCTGTTTATAGTATTAGTGTAGATAAAATAGTCCTCGTGACTGTTTTTGGTCACGGCGGCCAAACAGAGCGTAATAAGCTTTCGGCGTGGTAGATATTGTACGAGTAGTGCACAAGTTTGTCCGCAGACATTGTCGTACTCTCTTGCCACACTCTCATAATCGATGGGACGATAATCTGACATGACCGGTGATAGTTCATTCATGCGATGAATTTCTAAATGCAGTCTATACAAGGGATAAGAAATCAGGCAAAACAAACTCGCTGCATGTATAGAGATCGAATCCGGAACAAGATAAACCAGCACAAAACCAAAGTAGTCACAGAATCTATAGAACCGATGACCGTTGCGGTAGACGTGTTCTTCAGTGAAGACCGCGAATCGGCAAACGTAAGGTGGGACGCCCTCAGGCTCGGTGGAGCGACGATCTTCGCAAGGTGGCTGGTGGCAGCTGGATTAGAGTTGACAAGACCCAACTTTACCTTCTGAGGGGCCTTTGTTCAGCACTGGACTGCTACAGACTTATGATGATGCGTTAAGGTTCACCATACTATATGGTACAAAATTTCAGATTTCAAATATTGACTATAATAAACCCATTTGACACAATTAACTCCCGAAAATCAGGATTCCTTTATGTCTGATTTTCTGGGAATTAATTCCATAAAGCTTTCTTAACTTTATATTATAATTTGGTTCACTACACAGAATATCGTATCCTTCTTAAAATAAAATAAAAAAATACTATACTTGCCAAAAATTCTACAATATGACTTTAGCGCCGTCACCTGCGTTAAAGAAATTAAAAACGCACCCCACGTTGCTCCACCCCCGATTTCCGTCATCACTTGTGTTGCCACTCGAAAAAATTACCTTTTAAACATCCTTTTAAAACCAATTTGCGTAATTCCCCTCGAAATTCCGCGTTACGTTGACTGAAGCATCCGATTTACCTGATACATGTAATTATTTTCGTCGACGATACTAGAAAACTGTTTTCGTTTACAGAAATGAGGTTGGTACTTACATGTTTTGAATTTATATGTAGGAACATTTTACTTGAATGACATCTTAAATTGAAAATGTTAACAGATTTTGCAAGATAAGTTTATACTAGCTCGTGAACCTTCACAGACGTTATGAATTTTAATCTGTGTACTCACTTTTACATAACATAATATCATGCCTGTAATCCCTGAAGGGTTAGGTAGAAGAGTACCTAATACTACACCCAGATTTTGCCAGTTATGATTATGTCCCATGTAATAGGGGGCGAGCTAATAGCCATCAACCGGGCACAAATCCAGACTCCGTGGCTGCTACTAAGAAATTCCTGATGGAAAAACCCAATAACACTTAGCCCGATCTAAGAAAGGAACCCAGGACCGCATGCTCCGCAGTCGCGCTTGCAACCCTAGACCAACGATTCAGTCACATGGTGAGTGTACTCACTTTTACTTACTGTAATATTTACTGGGGATAACAATACGGAAAGCTCCTTACATTAATTCCAATTTTCCTTACATAATATATTAAAAAATATATTTTAAGTGTCCTACCAAAACCAAACAAATACAGTTTCCTACTCAAAATATTTGATACAAATCTTCCCCATCATTAGCAACAACAAACCAAAACAGATAGATAGTAAAACCAATATGAACTTACTAAGGGGAACCGTGAAACCGCTTGATGGATGAATTCCATCATATATTTGATAGCAGTACAATATTCGTTTGTCACTATAATCCCATACAGTAATACATGTATGAATCATTTCATTCTTTATGCATATAGGTACATACATCTCATTTACGAGCTCATGAATAACTAATAGGAATTGGGGAGTAGTGCCTATTAATGACAAATAAATTAATGGTATACAAGGTGTAAATCGACCCTTCACGAAGCCAAGCACCAAGCATTCTGTACATCAAACTAAGTAACTATATCAAACAAAAATTGGTTATTCATTAAATAATTCAATAAATAAATTGATGGGAAACGCATTCTGTAATAAACAAAAATAAGTTATTAATTAATTAATAAACTAAAAATTTTGCTGGGAAACACATTTTTTTTGGGTAAAAAATTACGATATACGTTAGGACTCAATGTAACACACTCAAAACTTTGTGCGGATGTATGCATTGAATAGTACGAGGGTCGTGGAGTTATTTAAAGTAAAGTTACATTACATACACATTAAAAACTTGAAAAAAAAATTAAGAAAAAAAAACTTATGAAAAAGTGGAACTTTGATCTCCAATATCTCCGTTAGGTCTCCATGTATGGTCTACCGCAAAAGGGAGGGGAGAAAAAGTACTTTTCAGCTTCGTTAAGGGTACTTTAACACCCATTATAGCAATTAATAGAGTCCTTAGAAAGTACATCGGAAAGCATGTAATGTAGTTTGTCTCGGCTGCTATTCGTAAATCTCAGTTGTTACAGAAGCCTGCAGGTCTGACAACCAGTATTGTCAAAAGTGGTCGTACCTTAGTTACCTTAGTTGTAAGTGGTGGTATTTTCATACAAGCCTAAAATATTGGCTTGCCCTTATAACCTATTACTCCCCGTTGGCCCCTAGGCACGCCAAGTAGTGAACGGGTTAAGGAGGTTAAATAGACAGTCGCTCCATCCGGTATTAGTATTCAGCTGCAACCGGTTACACTGGAAGCTGACCCCAACCCCCATATTTGGGAAAAGGTTAGGGAGATGATGATGATTCATTCGACGATGGACCAACGCTCACCCATAAGTATTCACCTTACCTACTGAACCACAAGCCAAAAACCAAACGCAAAGTATCAATATCAAGAAATATTTACATAACAAAGAGCTTACAGAAGCAGGAATATAAAGAGACATATTCATATTTAAGCAAATAGCGAAGGGATACTTATACACAATGAAAAGGTATACGAATCGAATGCTGTCTTGGACATAAAATATTTAAGTAAGTATCATAGCGGCCTTTCAAGCGTTGATTTTAAACTAGGTGTATCTTAGCTTTGTGAGAGACGTACTTAAGTGAAACGGTCGAATTATTTAACTTGATAATGTATCTATTAAGGAGCTCGTGGGTAAATAATAACAGCCCCATGAGTCGATCTTCAAGGTTAAGCAGCGCTAGCCAAGGTCGGTCCATGGATGAATGACCATCCATTCCGTAATGAGTTTCCTCCGTATCTTGAAAAGCACGTTGATTCCGGCGCACATAAGTAGAGCTTTGACTGTTGTTACAATATGTGGTCAGTGGCACCCAAAGGCCTGACTCCCAGTCTTACTGGTGCCGACCCGGTTAGTACTGGGTGATACGGTTATGAATCACCCAGTACTAACTAGGTTGTGAAGATCAGATAGTTAGCCGCTCCATGTAAAATACTGGTATTCAGCTGCATCCGGTTAGACTGGATGTCGACCCCAACATAGTTGAGAAAAGGCTCGCAGATGATGTACATATTGTCTGATTCAACGTGGTTAGTGTCGAGAAGCGTGATCACCGTGTAGTCGTGATGTTTTGAACTTTATGTGAGTCTAAGAAAGGTCACAATGAAGAAATATACCCTCGACCAGGCTAAGGCCTATCCTCGGGTGTAAAGCCTCAGATTATGATGATAAAAGGAAGATTAAGGAACCTCGCGCACTACCCCTACCTCAACTTGTTCTACGACGGACCGCTATCTTGAACAAAACTGGTCGGACGGCCGGTTGTGCGACCAAATTCTCTTCCTGGTCGAAGCTTCTACGGCCAAATGTCGTAGTCCCTTAAAGGGCGATTGAAGCGAAAAGATTGTAACCTTTTTTGCGGAAATCTCATAAAAAGGAGTAAAAAAAAACATGAATAAAAAAAAACATAACTGTCATTACGGCCGACAGCCGTTTTGTTTGGTGTAAATTATTCTATTTGCTATAAATATTTTAATCTTTGGATAGCCGTCACTATTTCAGTGCTGTCAAAACTCTGCTAAGAATTTTTTTTGCAATAAAATTTATTTTAATTTTGATGTTTATCTAATGTTTATTTTCTAGTAATTTTAATATAGTCGGTTATCATGGCGATGGCAGAGAAGAAAAACGAATACCCAGTGGGGGTCGAAGCCGATAGAAAGTTGCTAGTCTTCGAAACTTGGGAAGACTATTTGGATTCGCTCATAGAAATCGCTGATCTCAGGAACTTGAGGAGCATAATTTCTGCTAGGACTATTGCTGCTCTTGGATACAGGTACCAACTTATAACTGACTTTTAAAGTAAACAAAGGGTCCCGTAGGCTTCGATTAGATCCGTGGAAAGCTTGAACTGATACACTCAGTAAAAGAGCCCATTCGGTATACAGTACGACCACTTTAAGTGTGCAGTCAAGGTGGCGCTGCTTGTCAAGAAAAAAATGCATCGATATGTCAAACTTGGTACATTTATTTTAGTTCCGTGTTTTCCCGTCCGCACAGATAAGTTGGTTGAATTGAAGGTGCATTACCGTCATTATCATACATCATCACCATCCAAAGCTTGGCTTTTCGTACTTGTGGGCATAGGCCTCTCTTTGTTTATGCCAAACTTGTGCTTCTGTGTCAATTCTATGCAAGGTAGAAGGGACACCCACCCACACTTAATAAGTACATCATTCTGAACGCCCCCACATAGTATGTTAATTTAATCAGTAATTAAAAAAAAAATAAGCTGTTCCATACATTTTGACCGTGTAGGTATTGCTGTTTTGTAGGAAACAGCTGCATTTTTTTTACTTTTTTTTCATAAAACTGTACTGTATGTTAAGGTTGAAACAGGTAATGATTGACTGAGCCCAAATTTCCAGAGCATACGGAGACACACTATCAGAAAGAGAATTCTATGTCCGTCGAGCTGCCATCGACGAGATCGTTTACCCCAAGTCAAAGCCTTATGTGCTGGTCAGTGAGGGGGCAGACTTGCAAGATTCCTTCAACAGGGAATTGGCTGTGAGGGAGCGAGCCAACAGAATCGGGATCCTTCAGGTGAGCTGAATTTTAGAGGTGATGAATTTAGTGAGCCAAGAGCCGCACTATGGGCGAGCATTTTTATCAGATTCTGACCTACAGTGATTTTGCCAACTGGTATCGGGAACTTAGAAACTATATGAGTACCGAGATGACTTCGTGAGAAGAGAACCATTAGATCTATGAAGAGTATGTTATCATATGGCCCAGCGAGGTAATGCGTGAAGCACTTATATTGGCGAATGCCATTCATTTTGAAAATGAAACAATATTCATCGCCTTATTTACATTGTTAAGCAGAACGATTTTGCAAAAATATGAAGCAATGGATCAGCAATTTTCTACGATATCTTTCGGGTTGTGATACTAAGTGTTAAGCAATTGGGATGCTGAATTGTATCTCGAACGAAACTAATAACATCCCGTTTTCTCCACAGTCTATCATTTTCATCAGACACTTTACGAAAGGTGGCTTCGAGATATCAGGATACATAGATTACGCTCACCGGCTTATCGCTGAGAACTGGTACCCGTTTTTCAAATACGGCAAGACTTTGTGGCCAAGAGACAATGATCTAGGGTACTATCACTGGCGACATGGAACTGTGAGGAGCAACATTAGCAGGAATTATAAGGTATCTATTTGGTGTTTTTTCTTTGGCTGAGTAGTTTCCATTAAGACCTTCAAAAATACCAAGACTTGGCGGGCACGCACTGTGTTCCATAGCGGACTATTTATAGAAGCAGGCAAGAAAGCTGAAATGGAATTGCATGCACAACGACCTTTAAGCAGGACTTGGGGGAGGCCTTTCAGCAGTGGAACTGTATGGAAGTATGGAGACCTTCGAAAGGTGCCTGACTTCCTGGTGGGTTGTATCATAAAATCCTCTCGAAAAGGAAAAAGGGATCTTCAGAAAGAGCTGAACTTCTATGTTTGGTATTTTGGTATCCCTGTTGAGACAGAGAGGTGCAATAAGATGCCATAGTAAGGAACGCGGGCATGACGGCATTTTAGCCCATGTCTTTTAACAAAAATGTACATAATGATAACACAACATAACATCACAGCTGTGTAATCCCCGAAGGGTAAGTTTAGTTCCCCGGGTTATACAGAGGTGTACATAATAGTATACTCACATTTAGCCGGTTATGTTTAAGTCCCATGTAATAGGTGGCGAGCCTATTGCCATCAAAAGGGCACAAATCCAGACTCCGTGGCTGCTACTGAGAACTTTCTGATGGAAAAACTCAATAACACTTTGCCTCACCTGGGAATTGAACCCAGGATCTCATTGTCAGCAGTCGCGCTTGCGACCACTGTACCACAAACCGACGAGTTCTTGAATTCACTTAAAAATCGCTCGTTTGTGTAAAGCATTTTCGCTGAACCAAGCCAGAAAGTGCAGGTAGCTGTCGACACACAAAAGTCACCAGTCAAGTTTACCTCGAAACTCTGAGATTATTCGGTGAACAATTTCGATATCCGCTAAACGTCGGGCTGACGCGAATATTTGCATAGTTCGTAAAGTTGTGCTAGTGTGTAGCGCGAGATTGTGTGTGTATAGTATTGACGCAGTGTTTTTTTCAATTGTATAGTGCTAAAAATGATAAATGTGGAGCTCGTGTCTAAATAATAACAGCCCCTCGGGTCAATCTTTAGGTTGGTCCGTGGATGGGTGATCACCCATTACATACCGAGTTTCCTCCGAACCTGAGAAATTACGTTAAGCCCTAGTCATTGGCCTGAAAGTCTGACAACAAGTCTTACCAAGGGGTATCGTAATACCCAGTAATAACTGGTCAGATAGGCAGTCGCTCCATGTAAAATACTGGTATTCAGCTGCATCCGGTTAGACTGGAAGCCGATCCTAACCTAGTTGGGAAAAGGCTAGGCAGATGAATGATGTGGTCAGGGGAGCCCTATCGGTAAACGATTGTGAAACTTTTTTGCGAAATGTTCTGAGAAAAAAACCACACTCTAAAAAATCATTGTACTGCTATAGTTTAGTTAAGTGTAGTAAGTATTTACTTGTCATGTCAAAACATACACGTTTCAGTATTTCTTGTGTACCTAAATAAAAACCTTCGAGCACGAGCCAACATCGTTTGGCCATATTATTTTGAAACAACCTGTAGATCATCACATTTTTATGAATTCAACATTATTTTGTAAGTATAAACATCTCGTCATCATAGTATACAGGTATATTTGTTAAATTAATTCTTCTTGCAATGATAACCCTTTCACAAAAAGTAGACATAACATAACAACACGCCTCTAATGCCCTCGGAGTTGGGCAGAGGTGTACATACTAGTAAACATAAATACGTATGCGTAATAGTATACCCACATTTCACCAGTTATGTTAAAGTCCCATGTTATCTATGTATATATATGTACTAGCTTATGCCAGCGGCTTCGGTGTTTGATAATTGACCCACGGGGTCGTCTTACCGCGATGAAAATTAGCCAATGTCCTATTCCAAACTATAATCTATCTATGTGCCAAATTTCATTCAGATCCGTTCAGGCGTTCTGGCGTGATTGAGTAATAAACATCCATCCAAACTTTCGCATTTATAATATTAGTCTAGATAAAAATGAATTGACGTTTGTTAGTCTTACAAAAACGCGAGAACGGCTGAACCGATTTGCCTAACTTTGGTTTTTAAATATTTGTAGTAGAAGATTTAAAAGCTGAGAAAATAGGTAGTAGACAGGTAGGTAGGTAGTAGGTAGGTAGGGAAAAGTGTATTGCAACGCATGCCGGCCGGGTACAGCTAGTAGGACATAAAAAGCAGTCAACCCTTTTTTTTTCCGGATGGGAAATCATCAAATGACTTCTCCCGCTCTGGGCTGAGCAGGAGGGAGTGTCAGACTTTAACGGAGAGCTAGCCCATAGCTCACCGTCCATAGGCCCGCGAAGCAGTCAGCCCTTACGGTTTAAAGTGATTAATTTGTATTGTGCGAAAAATAAAACTCGTAATAAAAAGTTAAACACTGTAATAGCTTCGTTAAACTCCACCAAAGTCGCAGCTTTCCTAACTTTAATTATTTAGTAGCCAACTGATCGTATTTGTGAGGATGCCTAGAGCAATCGAGACGAAAAGGAAGACACAAATCGTCGGTCATAACAAGTTCATGGCTTCTCAAGTGCAGGTGCAAAAGATTTTAAGGTTTTTTTCACCAAGTTACAACTTAGACTTTAATCTGTTTGGCATGAGGCTGCTCCGTCTTGATGAAACCATATGTCTGCAACACTATTAATACAATGTGAAAACGAGCTGTCATTGGATATGACCACAAGAAGAAATGTCGAAGCAAAGAGACAGTCCTAAAACTCCGTTGCCTACTTAGGCTTTGGAAACTTGGTTTTAGTACTAGGCTCCGCTTTCATAGTTTCAGTAGGATTATTGACTCGACGTGCCTTATCGCTTCTAATAATATGTAAAATTTGACCAAACTATTCAAACTTAGTTAAAGGTCATTAATCTATCCGATCGTGTTGGGATTGACGTCAAACTTAGGTACCAATTTGAATTTTCCTATTCTTCTTCTTCTTCGTGTTAATGGCAAAACAGTATCATAAATATTGTTGGCTTAAAACCTCTCCACTCCCATGGCGTCGAAGTGAAGGTGGCACCTTGGAGGTCACATTGAACGCATGTGTAGGTTAGACAAAGGATTTAAGCCGATAGTACGTTACCGTGGGATAATTTCTGACCTTCATATGGGCGAAGCCGCGGGCAAAAGCTAGTGCCTGAATGCAGCATAGCATGAAGCTACCTTCATAAATAATCCACGTTCTTTTTTACAACATCTTTTATTATGATATTTCAGCCCGTGATGGATCCAGACAGGGGTCTGCTCTTCCAAAACCGTCACGACCACAAGATCATATGCCCGGACCCCCTACAGGACCCCGGACAGAACACCACGAAGCAAAGGGTATATTCTCCCAATTATACCCAGATTGAAATCTACGATCATGTCGTAAGGAGAAGAAGCTGACGTGTTTATTTTATTATAAAAGACGAAGGCCCCATTTAAGCTTTGGTTATAACGGTACGGATGTATTGCGGACCAGACTCAGGAGACCGGACTCAGGTGGATAATGAACATGAATAAATCATAAATCATATTAATTTGTGTAAATTGGTTTAAAAAAAAACTTTTACACGTCAAATCATGTTATTTCTTAAAACAAGATGGGGACGGTGTTTCGTATCTGACAACTCTGAGAAGAAACAGCCGAAACAAACTCAGAGGTCACTGTTTCTTTTAAAGTTTAGACGTTGGTCAAATCATATGAGGACCATGCCGTTTGTTGTCTGAGTGGACTTGTCCAGTTAGAGCAAGCATTTGTCAGTTATCGCATAGCTCGTCTCATAACTCAAGGAGCTCAACGACACGACGAACAATACCAAAGAAAGGACATTTGTACTCAAACTGCCTGACAATCATTAAACTAAATTTAAAAAAAAAAGATAATATGACCCATATGATCTGAAGTATCTGTCAGTCTGGTGTCCGCAGCCGATCCATAACTGGTCCGTACCGGTTTACTAAAACTTTAAACGATGGGAAAGTTTCTGTCTTTGCAGTACCACCAAAGGACTTGCATCGTCTAAACACTGTTTGGACAGTGCAGTTTTTATTGTCGCTTCAACTTGTGGTAGTCCACAGGAAAATTAACTGCGTTATGTTAATCAGTCCAAAAAGTCCTTATCGCGACCATTCAGCTGCAAGCATTTGAGCAATCCACTTTGGACGACCTCACCGTGGTCAAAGCTTCGATTACCTTAAGAAAGGCTATTTTGCTGAAAATGTGACTGATCTAATAAGAGAGTGACGGAATCAGCGCGTCAACTAAGGTTGAGGCCGGAGTATAAATCGCTTTATATTGGTCACATTTGATTTTTCAAATTTCGTCGTTTTCGAAGATAACCGATGGAATCTTTGACCAAAGTCGTCCTACGCAGTGTACCCACTTCAGGCCACTGCTCAAATAACAACTGGTGAGGACGGCCCTAGGAGCCTTTAAATTACTACTAGAATTAGTTGCTCGCGCTATGGTCGCACGAATGAAAAGAAAAAAAAGCTGAATTTTAAATTTAAATTCTTTATTTGTACTTAAATACAGATACTAGATACAGCTTTGAATTTGAACCAAAATTAAAGTCTGCTTTGTTAAATCTTAATGTTCTTATTATATGCTCGTTACCAAGTAGATGGGAACATTTGATCATTATGTGAATTAAAAATCAATATTTACTGGGGTTTTGGACTCCGTGGCGATATTATAATTTTAACAATCGAAAATATTGATTTTCCAACTAGACATCGGTTAGACTTATATAGATGGGCATCTACGCCTCCCTATGTATACCTACATATCTATAATTATTCTAATAAAAAATTATTTTAAGAAGAATTTATTTATTAAAAACAAAATACTCAAATGCATGTCTTTTATTTGTATTTATTTTCATTGCATTTTATTAAATCCTTCCGGTCGGTTTATTTTATTTGGAATATTTTGAAAAAAAAAAAACTTAAAGCTAACGTTAATAATACTGAGTGCCTGATTTTGATAAATAAATAACTAAGTAAATAAAATCAAACACATTTTATTAATCTAGGCTGGTTTGAAATGAGATATTAAAAATTGTTACTTTGTCAACTATTTGAAAAAAGCGACGTCAATGGAGGTAAAAAATCAACACTCCTAAACAAGGATACTTTGAATTTCTTAAATATCCTTTGATATTGTATTTAAAGGAAGTAGGTATGCAAATAACGTACACAAACTACTATAATAAATACAGGTTTTTTTTTCTCTAAACGGTCTAAATAGTAACGGACTTCCCTCAATCATCAGCAACACATTTAGTCATTTTTCTTCTGGTTTTCAAAAATTTGCGACCCCCCTTTTAAACGACAATCACCCTTGCTGCTATCAAAATAAAGGCACTGTCAATGTCAAATTATTTTCACCGATTTTCACTGAATAGAATAGAATAGAATATACTTTATTGTACACCAAAATTGATACAGAACGGTTTTACAAAAATTGTTAATTTTATGGTTACAATGGCGATCTTATCGCTGATAGCGATCTCTTCCAGACAACCTTTGGATGGACTGTACGAACATGAAATAGAAAAAAGGGGGGGTAGTCAGTCTGAACAACAACTTAAATACATTATTATAATAATAAAATTGTGTTTGCCTTAAGAGTTTGTCAATAATTGTATCAACATAATTATCTTTACTGTCAACACACGTTTTTGTGGACCATTGGCAAATGCAGAAAAGACATTTGAACATAACAGACATTTATTGGATTCAGAAAACATGGCTTCTCTCGTTTACGAGTTACAAAACTAGCTTAACCACATTAAAATTATAACTATACAAGCATCTCGATCAACAAATAACAAACGGAGTACTTTAAACAAATCCTCATGATTTTCGATTTGCTACTCATATTTAATATTTAACACCACGTCTGTAATCAGGGTCAGGCCGATGTGTACCTATAGTACATCCACATTTCGCCAGTTATGATTAAGTACCAGGTAATAAGGGGCGTGCCTATTACCATCAACTGGATACCAATGCAGACTCCGGTCTGCTACTGAGAAATTCGTGATGGAAAAACTCAATAACAATTTGTCCGACCCGGGAACTCAGGACCTCATTCCTAGCAGTACTGTTTGCGACCACTTCACTAACAAGGCAGTCAACACATAATTTTAATGTTTATCTTATTACCTAGACTAAAGATACAGTTGAAGTCTGGGACTTAAGAGACTCTAAGCGTGTCTTCTTGGCGGTTTCTCTGGATGCACTGTGAACTTCAGCAGTTCGAAGTGTGATGCCAAAGATGTCTTCGTGGTATCTGTTCTCATTCTGAAACACCAAGATAGTAAACTCAGTAAAATAGTCAGTCGAATGAATTCACAGAATATAGTTTAGTCAATGCCGTAATTGCCGGACCCCTCTCACAAACAAGGAGGGAGGTCTCAAAACAAACAACAAAAAAGAAGAGGTTGCAGGGCACTGCAGGGCACTGACTGAAGAATTTCCATATCGCTCTCTTACTGCTGATAACATTGACTCCGTTTTAACTTGTCGATGGTTCTTCCCCATATCCTAAACATCGTGATTTGTTAATTTGCTGCTCAACATTAAATCTTGCACAATATTGTAACCCTTGTAACATTGTCGAGAAAACTCATAGTTGCTATGTAAAAAAGCAAGCATCCTCCTAATTTCAACCAATCCATTGATTACTCAACAGTCGTGGTACAACATAGTAAGTAAAATGTAACCTACCCGTAAAACAGCGACAAATTCTTTTGCTTCCTCCTCTGTCATACCACTGTGTTTCTGAACGATTTCTGCAAGTTTTTGTTCAACATCGTCCGCCATTTTACAATCACCGCAAACGTAGAAGTGGCCTTGCTCTTCAGTTAGTAGTCGAGTCATCTCTGCTCCTTCGTCTTCTAACAGGGCTTGGACGTATTTCTGATTGATAGAAAAAATATAATCAGTAAATTATAATAATTATAATGTCTGGACCTGAATGCATGCAATGCTAAATGAATAGATTTTGTAAAACAAAATTGTAGTACCAATTGTTTCTACGTTTCGATACTATTCTATTGTTGCTTCAAGTTCTATTTTCATAATTTTATCCATACTCACTTTATGTCCACCTTCTTCTCTTGACAGAGCCAAGCGCGCTTTATGAAGCACACCATCTGCTATCGCTCCTTCTTTCTCATCTTTATACAATTCCATTCGTTTGTATCGGCATCCAAAGAACAGCCACACTGGTCCAGGGTTATGAGACACCAAATTCTCTATTAGTTGTCTCCTATGGTGCCAGAATCCTCTAAACGGCGCAATGCCAGTACCAGGGCCGACCAGGATAAGCGGTGCTGATATGTCTTTAGGCATGTGGAAGCTTGGTTTACTGCAAATGGCACATCAAGTTAGACATTGCTAGTTTGAATTTGTGTAGGAAATTCGAAGAAAGTCCAAGTAAAACTTACTGTCTGATAAATGCAAAGACTTCGTCTCCGGGTTTCAGATTTTTAAGATACGTTGAGCAAACGCCGTAATGTAAGGGACCTTTGCCGTCTGAAATTATAGCAAAGGTGATTTTAGTAAAACCACATTAAGTAGCCACAGTATAATATATAATCAGAACACAAAATGATAAAGCTTCCCAAAGTAGTAGATACTTACTCTGAGTTCTATAAACAACAACTGCAACAGTGATGTGGACGCTTTGAGGGTGAGCCAACAAAGACGAAGATATGGAATAAAATCTTGGCTGCAAGGTACTCAATAGCGTAGCCAGCAGCGATGCTTGAGGTTTGCAAGACGGGAACTGTTCGAAAACTTCTGCCAGATGGGGGTAGTGGAAGCTAACCCAGTCGTGGTATTTGTTAGAATCCTGAAAACATTTATTTAAAGTTACACTAAATTATAAAACATGCTAAAACTGTGACTGATCTGAACTTGTTTGCGGGGCTAACATGGCCAGAGATCGCACCAGATAGAGAGGTTTGGAAGGAGAAAGGGGAGGAGTTTGCCCATCTGGCAGTGGGACACTTGAAAGGCTAACAAAAAAAAATGTGCCAAACCAATGAATTTATGATATCAAGGTGTTAATAAAAATCTACGGATGTAATAAAAAAAACATTATGTCAACTATGAATATAATCATATTAAAACACCATAATTAAATTTAATTGTCAAGGAAATCAGTAAAAAAAACGGTCATTATCGTCTCAAAATTGTTTACTTAAAATAATTATAATGCTTACCGTAACCAGTTCATTCATCCGATCAGCTTCCTCTTGATCAGTACATGATTCTGCGAGGTACTGTAGTACTTTCGTCGTGGGTGGAGTTATGATGTCCAGAAACCTCGTGTAGATGTTTCGAATGGTTGCCGGCGGTAATCTTTCGTATCTTTCCCAAGCTTTCACGGTACCTATAATAACAGTTGTTTTTAGTCAACCTGCCATGTTCTAATGCTTCTATAGTATTCATACATGGCAAACATGTAAGTTTTTCAAATTATTGCGAAAAACTCAAGTGTTTCAGTTTTTTGTTCAATTTAGTGGTAGGTATCTGTAATCCGAGTCGTATGGGAATTCTTTTGGAGTTCCAAAACTACTAGGCACACGTTTTAATAGTTTAGTTTGTCCCTTATTATATTTTGATTCCTCCGACATCACATTTGAGAAAAACCAGTTTTTGCATAAATAAGCATACCTTGGCCGTCTGCGTCATTCGAAAATAGTTTTATGATACCAGTTTTATCAACATTGACATTTAAAGTGTTGTAATTGTTTCTTTTACCTGTCGGTGTTAATGTTTCCTTCATCACTTGGAGTTGTACTACTTTGTCCAGTTCTTCAACGCCTTTCAGTCTGTCTAGCACAGCGTCTACGATGTCTTTCTTGTTAACGGCCATTACACCGATGTGGTCGCCGGGAACGTATTTTATTTCGCTCTAAATAATGAAAGTTAGGTTTAACACTGTTTTAAGCTTTCACGGTTTATAACTAAAATGACACTGTAACTTACGGTATATCTTCCGTGATTATAAAAATCATGGCAGACATTCCGTAAGTGACATTGTAAGTAAATTTATGTTGGTCAAATCGAACGCAAAAATCAAAAGAAACAAATAAAATATTCACAAATAAAATATTCTTACCTCGGGGTCCAGATCAACAAATACAGTCTCAGCATTCGATTCTGAATGCTGTACTAAAGTTTTGCTTTCTTTAACTTTGAACGTAACTAGCTGCTTTCTAAAACCAGCTTCCAATGCGTTGATTAAAGGTAAATCTGAAGATGGTTTGCCAAATCTCACAGTTTCTTCTGTGACTGGGATTATTCCTAATGCATTCTGTGCATTTCTTATGATATCGTTCTCTTCTAAGCAGAATGTTTTACAAGATTCCTGTAAATCGAAATTTATTTTTTTGGAATGTTAAAATGAAAAACAAGTTGGGGGTTGAAACACTAGGGCCATAGAGTCCGAGTGCGCACCTAGTCGTTCGGGACATCGCAAAACGATTTTATATTTTTCCTATTTTTTTGGTCAAAGAATCAGCATTGCCATCTAACGTGGCGATGCTGCCAGCCTCCAGGACACTATTCCTGTTGACCGCGATGTGAACGTATTTTAACGCTAAAGTGCTTTTTTATCATTTAAAATTTTAGAATGAAAGAGAACAAGTTTGTTAGATTTATATGGGTTTTATTTACCAAGAATATTTCTGACGACCAAGTACGGAATCGTTGTTCAAGTCCATACATTTCATCTCCACAGCACAATTCCATGATTCTTTCACCACCCAGACTGCCGATGACGTTGTCGATGAATTTGCCAAAGTTACAGAACTTCGGATAGGCACTAGATCCAAGAGCAAATACTGCGAATCGCACGTTACTCAGTGGAGCTATGTGTTCTACGGAAGATTCTGTTATCACACCTTTGAATAAAAGAAATTTGTTAATTTACAAAAAAACAATGGATTTTTCAGTAAATCAGTATTTCTATTTTTTGTGTCAGCCTTTTGGTTTGGTCCCACACCTGGGCAAAGGTCTCTCCGATACCTTTCAAATCTTCCTTATGTCTTGCCTTCTCTGGCCAATCTGTTAGGAACGAGTCCAAATCAGTGAAACATAAAAAAACCCTGCAGCAGGCCAAGCAGTGTGCCAAATCACTGCTTTTTTTACTGCTTCCCCACCGACCAACTGGACGGCACAGCCACGTGTCCCCCTCTAACTGTGATCACAGTTTTTCTGTGCGCTGGATGCAATATTACCTCCTAATCGATTAGTTGGTCGGAAGGGACTCGATAAAACATTATTTCTATAAAAATAAACTACACAACTAGTTGTGCTGTGCACACACAGCCACACAGCGCATAGTTTTGCAAAACTATGTAGTTGTGCCGTCCAGTTGGTCGGTGGGGAAATAGTCGCTTTTATATATATTTTTTGTTTTTTATACATTGCAAATGCGCATACAGAATGTACTCTGAGATATTGGTTGAAAATTACTTGGCGGACTTACTTCTTTGTGACTCCAATCGCGTTAACTGTCTGTTGTAATCCATGTTAGATGCAAGAACGCTGTTGGTTCTTAGTAAAGACTTATTAGGAGACTTTGGCGTCTTGAAACCCCTGTAATGAGAATATTAATTTTAGACACAAAATGGTAGGCTATACAGGGTGGAAGAGAGACACCGACGCGAAAACGGTTACCACGTACTCCTCAGTGCATCATTCTGAAACCGGGGCTCAAGGGGATGAAACAGGAGCTGTTTTTTTTACCGACTTCAAAAAAAGGAGGAGGTTCTCAATTCGGTTGTATGTTTTTTTTTGTGTTTGTTACCACATATCTTCGTCATTTATGAACCGATTTTTTTGGAAGTCGGTATTTTTGCAAAAAAGTTTTTTTTAATTACCGATTTGAAATTTCTACGTGGGGGGTTCAGAATGCTGTACTGAGTACGTGGTAACCGTTTTCGCGTCGTTGTCTGTTCCACACTGTATATTTAAAAACATATTTTAAAAATTGTTGTTTCTTACGCAGAATGGAACTCCATTATATCTTCTTGGTTTTCCTTTTCAGCATTTAACATTTGTAAAAGATGTTCAGCAAAGTCCTGAAAAACGTGGTCAGTGACGTGATTGTGTTTTCATTTTGATGTCAATATACAAATGTTTCTTTTTATATATTATATTATATTTGTATTCTACGTACCATCCCGTTTGCTGGAGGTTCACCATTTCCAAAAGTCGATGTTACAATAAGGAGAAGAGTTTCGTGTTCAATTGAAAACATGTCGTACTCCGACATACATTGGACCTGGGGAGAAGATATTGTTACTTGTAACTAGTAATTTGTGCAAACTTTAAACTAAGCATTGAACTATTAAGATACTCCAATCCCTTTTACATTTTCGACGAGCTCTAACGCCCGTTTCTATAAACAATTCTAAGTGTTTACTTGAGTAAATGTAATTTTTAAGACACGATTTTTATAACGCAGTTTAGTATTTGCTTAAAGGTAGAACTGTAAAAAGTTTGAATTTTTAGTTTTGCTTTCTTTGACGGTACTTACTTCGTTTAAATTCTAGTCTTTGGCATACGAAATTTTGCACAGGTAATTACTTAAGCTCAAGTAATTACTTTAACATGACTATAGATACGGGTGTAAGTATCTGTTTTATAAGAGAGCACGTGGACAGTACTCAGCTTGTAAACTACCTACACGAATCGCCAGTAAAAATAAATAAATATTTCCCCAGTTACCTCAAACCATACAATTTAAGAGTAACAAAATGCTTTACACAACTTTAACTGATCCTTATTTAAAGAACAGAATAAAAACTTACCTGTGCATTGAAAGCGTGTCCAAGAAGCGTCCCTAACTCCTTGGCATACTGTTCAGATTTGCCTGTTTCGGTGGCGTACAAAATGGTTGCCTTGATGCGCTTAGAGAGGGCTCGCCCGAACAATTTAGAAGTGAACTTGACGGCGCGAGCAATCTGCTTAAAGTGGAACTTTCTGTGTACGGTCTTCACACCGTCGGATTTGGTCCATTGGTGGGTTTTCCATGCAGGTTCCTGATAAATAAACGTACGAATACCTTCTTTACTAATGTAAGAAAATCTGATATTTGGAAACTAAATCGACAGCAAAACAAATATCACGAAAACAAGTTTGAATTAGAACAACTCTTCATTCAAAATCACTTAAATCTTCTTAGTTTGCTTTTGCCCCTGAATTCCATCCACTCTGAAATCGACTACAGCATAAAAAATCAATGTTATGGCACTTGTTTTTTCTTCTATCAGTGAAAGAAAAATCGTATCACTACTTCAAGAGATTACCTCTAACAAACTATTTTAGACATAGTGACATAAAGACAAAAATACGCCCCGTGATTCGGTATTTACGTAGGAATTTACGGCTAGTGTCATGTTACGTTAGAAGTGATCTCGACCCCTGGCCCGACCCCGAATAATTGGGAAAAGGGGAGGAAGATGAGTAATGATCCAGGATTAACACAACAATCTGGACACTAGCTACGAGTGTGTACCACTTTATTTATGAAGATTTATTCACCTATGCTGTTCTAGGTTTTGCTTGATTTGACGTCCACCTCTTTCAAAGCGAACATAAGTCATATTATGTTCGCTTTGAAAGAGTTGGACGTTGCTCCAAAATTGGTATGATATTTATTAAGAATTTTAAACGCCAAATACCCAGTGGATACGAGAAGCTCCAATCGATATCAATTCTTAGGACACTCTTTCTTTCCTTATCGTGTGGTTAGTGTCTAACCTGGTATCAGAGTTTTTATGCCGCCCATGGGGCTCTGACTTGGCTTAACGTGCCGACGAGAAATATCTCTCATGCATACTGGTTTGGTTTCCTCACGATGTTTACCTTCACCGAAGCAAGTGATAATTATACAATACGCACATGAGTCCGAAAAATCAGAGGTGCGTGTCATGGGTTCGAACTCGAGACCTATGACTTGGCAGTCCGACGGTCCCACGATCCCACTCTCGAAATAGAACTAAAACATTCCTGCATTAAGAGATCATAGTAACCCCACTGGGTAGTAACAGAGGTTGACTTTCGAATGAAATGTTGATGGAACATAAACCGTTGTCAGAAGCACAGGATCACTTGATATGGTGACTGGGGTCAGACCTATGTTCAGTAGATAGTGGACGTCTTTCGATTGATGAAGATGATGATGATGGAACGTATAGGGAAGATTCAACCAGCACGGATTGGCAAAACTGATTTCATAGTTAATTTTAAACCTAAGTCTCACCTGGTAATCATACGAAGGTCTGAGGTAGTACAAAGCCATTTCTTGATGGAACACTGGAGTCAGAGAAGACGACATAGGTGGTACTATCCAGATCCAATCAGACGGACAACCTCCTCTGAAAAATACAACAGCAACGTTAAGAACTACAGAGCTGCAGGGATTTTGGCGGTCGAATGACGATGTTGGTAAACAATTGGCTAATGACTAAAATTGGAACTAATAATGACTAAAATTGGAAATAATAAATAATGCTCCTTTTACAGGTTTACATAATTTGGGAGTGTTTAGAGTGTCGACGAGAGTGCCACAATAAGTTTCCGAGTTCAAATTCCAGTACTTATACCCTAAGTAATAGGGTCGAAAAATGTTCGACCATCAGTGAACTCCGTAGTACCTTAGGCTATGTATGTGGTTCCTAACAAAATGGGTGTTAAATTGGTTCAATCTTTTCAAAATATGTTACCAACCGGACTCTGCTCTCATTCTCCATGTGTTTCATGAACTGCTCCGATGCTGAGTGGTGGTCCACAATAGACACAGTGTCTCTATGGTAACTGTGCAACACCGCTATGTTTACTTCTACCAGTGCCTTGTCCTTCCATAGGGACACCGTCATGTTCGTGTCTAAGCCCATTTTCTGTGCCACGGTCTGTGAAAGCAATATTATTTATTTGTTAATACAAATTAGAATAGACAACTTACCTATCTTTATGAGCTTAAAAAAACTGACACAGCACTGAGATTAAAACAGCTGAGAAAGACGTTGAGAAGTTAATCAGCTGCAGTTTGACTGATTCTAATATAAATTTTTATTTGAACCTCAAAAATATGAGAAAGACTATATTATTATATAACCAACGATTTTTATAAATCTTAAACTTTATTTTACCTTTAGATTTTGCATAATTGTTATAATCTTTATTTTTATTACGAAAAACAAACAGGAAGCGAAATAAAGATCGCAGACTTGTCAGTGGAGGCAAGCAAGCGGGCGAAAATTAAAATGATCCTTATTCTAGTTGCAAAAAGGTTGCTCTTGAGTGTTTAAAGTAAAATAACTGTAGCCAAAAAGGCTGTATAAAAATACTTTACCTCAAGGACGTTGAATCGGTTGCTATCACAGAAGTTCCGGCAGCCGATCTCAGTACCCATATACCAGCCGTTGAAGGCAGTCGCGGTGAACTCCAAGCCACCACAGTCCATCCTCATACCTGAGACGGCAGGCAAAGCGTACCAGCGTAAACCTAGGTCTTGGAACCAATCGTAACTGAAAATAAGGACATTTATTTTAATCGAGTTCTTACTACGCTACTCATATATGTAAATCAATCGATATTTTTTATTGGTTCATCATTTATATCGTAGTAACAGAAAGATCAAAGACATCTATCAATACGCCTATAGGGGAGCTCGTAGCTAGATAATAACAGCCACTCGGGGTCGATCTTCAGGTTAAGCCGCACTTGCCTAGGTTGGTCCGTGGATGGGTGACCACCCATTACGTTCCAAGTTTCCTCTGTATCTCGGAAAGCACGTTAAGCCATTGGTCCCGGCTGTCATTTGTATATCTTTGACAGTCATTACAGGTGGCCCGAAAGTCTGACAACCAGTCTTACCAAGGGGTATTTTAATACCTACACATAAATTTTAAAAATCTTTTACCTTTAATTGTTACATTTCAATTAATCCTGGTATTCTCTACTTCGAATCTTTATCAAATGACAATTCGGTACTTACTTGGGATGCTCCATACGCACTTCCATAATAATTTCTCTGGGAATGTCAAAGTACTCCGGATCTTTGCCGCCAGCCGACAGCACTAGAGGCAGTATGTCCCATGCAGTCTTTTCTTTTGGTTTCCATCCTAACTTCAAGCATACCTAATGAACAAACACAATAAAAGTTTTGGATTAGCAACGGCTTTTAGGTTATTAACATAACATAACATCACACTACAGGCGTGATGTTATGTTATGTTAATATTTTGATTTACTTAACAAAATCCCATCACGCCTGTAATCCCCGAATGGTTAGGCGGAGGTGAACCTAATGGTACACCCACATTTCGCCAGTTATGTTTAAGTCTCACGTTTCCTTTATCGTGTGGCTAGTGCCTAACCTGGTGTCAGAGTTTTTATGCCGCCCATGGGCCTCTGACTTGGCTTTTACATGCCGTTGAGAAATATCTCTCAGACATGCTGGTTTCCTCACGATGTTTTCCTTCACCGAAGCAAGTGTTATTTATAGGTACAAAAAACTTGAAAGGTGTCAAGGGACACCCGGATGGAACGAAGTTCCTTTCGATTAATTAGTGAAGGAATTGTAATTTTTTTTTTTTTTTTTTTAAGTTATAATAATATTTTTTTTAATATAAATATTAATATTTCGCATTGAACACCACACTGTTCAATGCGAAATAGAAATGAAAATATCTGGCTTGCTTTCTATAAGAGAGAGAGAGACAGACAGAGAAACATGCGACGCCGCACAGCTTACAATAGCTTACTATAACAAAAAGTGTCGTGACAACTTTTCGTAAGAATTTTTCCCGTCTAGCCCCCTTTCACAACGCGCGATAAGGAACTTCGTTCCAATACGCACATCATTCCGAAAAATCTGTGTTGTGTGTCTGGGGTTCGAACTCGAGACCCATGACTTGGCAGTCCAACGGTCACACCACTAGACTATCACTGCTATAAGTCCCATGTAATAGGGGGCGAGCCTATTGCCACCAACCAAGCACAAATTCAAACTCCGCTGGCTACTGAGAAATTCCTGATGGAGAAACCCAATCACACTTTGCCCGGCCTGGGAGTCGAACCCAGGACCTCATTCTCAGCAGTTGCGCTTGTGACCACTAGACCGACGAAGCAGTCGAAGCAACAGATGTAAATTAACATACTTTATTAATTCATTCATAATAATAATGACAAGGGCCTCACCCCGCTCTCCTTGGCTAAAGAGAACTGGCGCAAACCTGTAGTACTTGACACTAACGACCGCAGGGAGGTATGGCAGAGTAAGGAGCTCCACGGACGCTTTTTCCGGGCCCTTCATGGGCCCGATGTAGACCTATCAGCGTCTGTAGCCTGGCTACGTTCCGGCGATCTCTTCGGAGAAACCGAAGGTTTTGTCTGTGCAATTATGGATGAAGTTATGATGACGAATAACTACCGGAGATTTATTGTGAAGGACGGCACGGTTGACATATGTCGGGCATGCCACCGTCCGGGCGAATCAATTCGTCACATTATCTCCGGGTGTTCTCGTCTAGCTAACGGAGAGTACTTACATAGACACAACCTTGTAGCCAGGATTATCCATCAGCAACTTGCTCTAAAATACAACCTTGTGGAATCGGAAGTGCCGTACTATAGTTATGTGCCCGACCCAGTTCTCGAAAATGGCAATATCACACTGTACTGGGATCAATCCATCATCACTGACAGGACTATTGTGGCCAACAAGCCTGATATAGTGGTGGTGGATCGATCAGAGCGGCGCGCAATGATTGTTGACATAACGGTCCCGCATGACGGGAACCTCGTGAAAGCCGAGAAAGATAAGCAAATCAAGTATCTTGACTTGGCTCGCGTGGTTGTCGACATCTGGGAAGTGGACTCGGCGATCATTGTGCCGATAGTCGTTTCAGCGCATGGCTTAATTGCCAAGAGCCTCGACCAATACCTGAGGAGGCTCTCGATAAGCGGCTGGATCATCTGGGCTTGATTCAGAAAGCGGTACTCCTGGACACGGCGCGTATTGTTAGGAGGTTCCTCTCTCTAGAGCCCTGACCGCCGGTAGCTTGGACCCTGTTCCCGATACCGCTGGGCTACTATTTTTTATATTTTTAAATGTTTTTTATAGGAATATTTAAAAATATAATTAGTAAGTAAGAAAAATAAATAAAGGAAATAATCATGACCATCGCATTCATTCATCATCGAAAACATGATAAATCAATTGACATAATACCAATATTTTATTACGTCAAAATAGTCAACGCTCTGTCCTCACCGCATGCGATCTCTTCGTGTTGTTTACAAATTCTGATGCAAACTGGTTTTCTTGAATGTTACATCCAAATCCAGTTTTAAAATATCATATGGAACCTATTATTATTTAATGTGTTATATAATGTTATTCATTTTTTTTTTTTGTTTTGCTAGTTTAAGCGAGTCACGTTATTTGATGTCGTATATATTTTTAATGAGGAAAATGGTAGATTTTTTTTTTATATTACTATCGTTAAGTTCTTGTTGTGAGGGAATTCCATGTGCGCCCACGGCTAGAAAAATCTTTGACGATACTATTATCCCCTACAGCAAATGGTTCTACTATCATAAATATAGGTCCATAAAAATGGGTTCCCTACGTCGGTACGAAACACTATTCTGCGAAAATTGTTACTAATTGTTTGGGAATTTAAAAAATAAGAATCGACTTTTTAGTGGGTACCTGGTCTACTTTCATAAGTTGTGCATTTTACACAAAGTTCATGAAATATTTTACCATAATGCAGCATATTATTATGTAAGCAGACATTATTTGATTATTAAAAGGTAAACGGTTTTTTTTTTATTGATAGCAATCTTGGATATACCATTATTTCATAGAAAAATGTTTTCACTAAATATGTTCGAAGTAATGTTACATAGAATAAACAAGGGTTGGATGTAAGGTTATCGATATTAAGAAACAGCGAACAAAAAAGGTGTAGTTAAAACATAAAGTCGCTTTAACAAGGCATCGATGTATAGTCATCGATGTAACAATTTTTGCAGAATAGTGTTTCGAACTGACATAGGGAAACCCATAAAAATGTATACACCGGTGCATTTTATCCCCTTCGGGTAGTTCATTTGATGAGTTGAGCTACAGGACCAAGCCCTGACAAATGCGTTCACTGGCTGGACAGGTCCACTTAAATCTGTGTGGTTCTTTCCTCAAAACACCATATCAGACACTAAACTGCACGGTTATTATAACTTGACCGAGATCATGTCTGGCCTCTGATTTTCTTATCTGAGTAGCTAGATAGGAAACCACCGACCTCATCTAGTTTTTAGATGTGTAATAGTGTTTGTGTAAATCACTACATAGTATAAAACAAAGTCGCTTCCCGCTGTCTGTCCCTATGTATGCTTAGATCTTTAAAACTACGTAACGGATTTTGATACGGTTTTTTGATAGATAGAGTGATTCGAGAGGAAGGTTTATATGTATAATACATGCATATTTATAGTAGAGACAACATTAGTATCTACATTGCACCCGAGCGAAGCCGGGGCGGGTCGCTAGTAATATTATAGATTGAACATTATTTATGATTATCATTCATTTGTTGTCATGTTTTTCATTGCTTTCAACGCAGTTAAGCGTCACACGGAAGCTCGCTTAGTTCGTTCATTTGTTCATACTCGTATTAACCAGTTGTATGACCGCGGACAAGGCGAAAAGAGTCGGTAAGGGTCGCAGCAAGTGAAGTTCTGTAGTTTCTGCCCATGGGAAAAGTGCGTTACTTCATGTTTATACGTTGCTCATTACCTCAGTAAATTCCAAGCGTCCAGGATCACCAAGTATAGAACCGTCAGGCATGCGGTATCCAGCGTAGCTGATGAGTTGCGGGTTCCATATCCTGTAGTCATGCCTGCCGTCTGTGCGTTGAGGGAATATAGTTATTGCTGATCTGAAAGGAAACAGAGTGCTTAGGTCTAGATACTCTAATGTAGAAATGGAGACGCTGTTTAAAATAATTATTCGTTCTTTTTTTAGGGACAGGATGACAGCGTTTTCACAAAATTAGCACCTTCGATGGCATTGAAGTACAACTTAATTTATCGATCCTCAGCAATTCCAATCATCACTTCATCATCATCTGCTTAGCCTTTTCCCAACTAAGTTGAGGTCAGCTTCCAGTCTGACCGGATGCAGCTGAATACCAGTATTTTACATGGAACGACTCCCTATCTGACCTCCACAACCCAGTTTGTACTGGGTAATACGATACCCCTTGGAAAGATTGGTTGTCAGACGTTCGACTCACTGACTACCTGTAACGACTGTCAAAGATCCAATCATCACTTCACCATTACAATATTTAGGTCGTGGGAAAAAATAGTGAGCTGACACGTCCTATGAATCCTTTAGAGACATCTAGATTTTTTTCTAATATCATTGTCAATTAAACAGAAACGTAAGAATTTTTTGGCGCTGTATGGCGCATGTATTATGACGCTGTAGAAAAATCTAACGCTTTAAAATAATATTTGCTTTTAGTAACTATATTGTGTTTGGCTTTCAGACTAACCAGATGTGGCTACATATCAAGGAATAAATACGCAGTAACTATAGCTTTTTAAGAACAGACTTTATCATTTTAAAATTTAAAATCTGAGCTCTTCAAATAAAGCGAGTTGTTAAAGTTAACCTATGGTCTTCAACTAATATCCTAACTCATCAAACAGGTAACGTAACACGCTACAAACGAGCGAAACTTATGATAATTTTGCCAAGTTTGCATTAGAGGGAACCACATCTAATTAAACATGCCAGTAACTTGCGCAAAGAATGCAAGTCGCTTGCACGCCGATGTGTTAATACCCATAGGTAACGTTATTTTTTAACCAATCAAAAGACTACAGAAGACTTTAGAGCTACTTTAATGTTCGAAGTCCACCACTTTTCCTTGACGGAGACGAGCGGAGCGGAGAACTGACGTGCGGAAACCGACCAATCATGTTAATTGATATCTACATCGTGTCTATCCTGTCTCCTGTGATTGGTTGAATCTTGCACATCTTCTCTCCGCTCCGGTCGTCTTCGCTTCGGCGGAGTCCGGCCCTTAATGGTTTAGAAACGCGACGCGTGAATGTCTGTCAACCTATACTACCAAAGGGTATCGTGGGTTGTGTAGGTCAGATAGACAGCCGCTCCATGTAATATACAGATATTTAACTGAATCTTCTTAGACTGGAAGTAGATCCCTAACGTAGTTAGGAAAAGTCTAGGTAGGTGATAATTGGCTTATAAATTATGTTAGCAAAATCTTACCTGATGTTTCCTTTATTAGTTCCGAATTTGATATGAGTGCAGAGGGCTTCGAACATCCCACTGGCCGTGGTCACTTCTCTGCAGTCGAATATCTACAAAAAAAATCTTAGTCAATTTTGGGGCAATTTTAATAGATAAAGGGCAACAAGAATTTATGAAGGTTTTCCGTGAGAGATCGCCTTGTGCGATAATTCCGACCTTTGTACACTAGTTTTAAGTAATATGTTTGTGTTTTTTGTTTGAATTCTAGAAATACGCAAAAAAATATGTTCTATATAAAGTGACGCGATCAGCTGATCATAATGTATTTTAAAACTTAAAAAAATTATGATATTCCAAAATTCATAGAATGCAGCAATTATTCCACAATCTGTTTCTGTGTTTGTCTTTGTTAGTGTGTTACTAACATAGTTTGTAAGTATATTGTTACTAACGCTATGTGTCTTGTTGATTGTACAAACAGATTTTAATTTAATTTTATGTATTTTGTGTTGTATGGATTATAATTATCCGAAATAAATGAATTAGTAATAATAATAGAATAAAAATGGTTCAGTTTCAGGGTCTGAGACACCACGCGAGAGGTCTTGCGTTCATTATTTTACACCCTGTATACTGTACCTATCCAAGTCCCCTACATGTAAAACATTTTACATATTATTATACTTTGATAAGCACCGACGTCGGCACTTTGCTGTTCTTGTTGATATTTACATCGGCATTGCCTTTAGAATGTCTTTGAGCAACTCTGTAAGCATCTGATATGCAATCTTTTGATATTCACCTGTCTGCATCGATACCATCAACATTACATAGCTCTGAACTTACCTTTAAAAGGACGTTAAGTAACCTTTATGACGTTGCTTTAAGACTGGTTTTTGTTTAATTTTATTGTTATTGATAATCTGAAGAAAACTAGTAGCAAATAGCTGGCCTGTCAACCTGATGGAATGCTGTTATCGCCGCCTATGCGGGCTTTTGCTCGTCGGCGATATTCATAGACTAATGAACGTGTTAATGATCTTGGTGGTTAACATAAGATGTTTCATTTGCATGTAGTTACTGGTTCTAGTCTAACCCGTCAAAATAGGAACAGTACTTGAAGTTAAAAATTAGCATGGATGTATGATGATAATAGTTAACTTTAAATCCACTTCTAAAAAAGGAGATTCTCAATTCGGTTGTATTTTTATGTCTTATCTCACTAGTACTACTCCGTCATTTAGAAACTTTTTTCGTTCGGTATTTTCGTGCTTCTCGTTTGAAATCGGTTATTTTTCATAATATTTTTTTTTTTTTTTACTAGGAGCTCAACAATAACTGAAGTTTAAGTTCTCTTTCGCCTCAGACTATAGAATAGCATAGAATATTTATTTAATGTTGGTGACATTTTCGAAAGTAGATGTAAATTCCTTGTGAATTTACACATGACGATAGTAGTTAACAACACTGGTAAAAACTTGCTTCGTCAGGTTAAAAAGTTAAGGGATTATGTCCATTTAAGTCGAGAATAATTGGTTCGCATACATTTGCGAAGCTGCATGTGCAAATCCAAGTCGTCTTCCAACCAGTCTTATCCTAGAGCATTGATCCCATCTGATACCTAGTTATTTTATTCTTGCTCTGGCTTACCTTAGCAGGAATCAGGGACCAGTAAAGTAGGTTTTATTTAAGGTTACAATTACTCTTGAAAGTAATCTTTTTAATGACTGCTTTTAAATGTGGCTTCGGATAAAAATAATTTTGATTTTTTATTTTTCGTCTCTGTTATTAACATAAATTAAACATACAGATTCACATTTTACTTTTATTATGACATTTAAGCGAACCGAAATAATTATATTTATTCTTCTCGTCAATCAAAAATTTATTTCGTTCTGGACCATACCTGGGGAACTTCCAGTTACTGAGATATTAAAGGTCAAATTTTCACGCGTTTAAAAAGAATCAAGTTTTAAATGTTATATGTTTTAACTTTTCTTCAAATACCTGACAACCAATGCATCCATCGGCACAATGTTTTGGGTGCGGTTTGGGTCGGTTACATTGAGCGCCACTATAAATCTTGTTTTTTCAAACAAAAAAAAAAGTCGTTGACTTAACTTAGACCGAATCAGAACACATTTCTTTACAAATAAAATATATAACATTGAACAAAAAAAACTGCGTAAAGAGAGTCTCATCACAAAAACATAAGACGATCAAACGAATGGAACCAAAATGATCCCAAAACCGCTCCATCATTCGTCAAGTCTTCAGAAATCCTCACGTGACCATATCTATTTGCCAAATCCCGCCCCCCCACTGAAAGCAGACGTTAACATATGAAGCCACTTTAACGTACTATCACTCGTTACGGGAACACAAATTAGATTTCGTGGCTCCTGAAGAATTTTGGGCTTTTTCTATACCATGGAAAAGGCTTTTACATGACGGATTTGTTTACACGCCTTGAATATTTTATTTGTGTTGAATGTTTTTCTGGTCTATATTTACTTCTGTCTACCCTTTCGTTGAGTCACACAATATTTCTTGATTAGTTTTAAATTTTATTTTATATATATATTTTTTATATTTTGTATTATGTACTTGTGGCGTGTGCGTAAACGTTTTTGTTTCCTTCGGAAACTTATTATGTAGCATTGTGATTGGGATATTAGTTACTTGGATTTACTGGATAATCTCCGAAACAACTGGAGCGATTTTGATGAGACTTTTATTGGCAGATAGCTAATAATTATAAGCTGAAACAAGGAGTAACTTAATCTACTTTTATTTTAGAAAAATAATTAAGGTTCCGTACAAAAATATTAGAACCTTGAAATTGGTAACGAAATCCGATTCAAAAAGGAGGTAATATTTTTTTATTTATAAAAAGTCGCGGGCAATGGCTAGTTATAAATAAAAAAGCTAAACGTGTATCAAGGAGTAACCGCAGTTAAATTGTCTTCAACCACACATAAAGAGAAACACAAGAACTTTTAATTAGGATTTCAGCTTATACAACTTTATAACGAGACACAAACTAAATGCCATTAGTCGCTCTTACAAGGATACAAGTCATGTAACTTTAAAGAGAAGATTATACTATTGTGTACTTTCTGATAGTTGGTAACTACATATATCTGTGTACATTAACATTGGCTCCACAAGGGACGAGATTGCTACAGCCTCGCCAACTGATTTTTATTGCAACACGGTATTTGCTGCTCGTATTATTTCTATTTTTCGTGCCCGCGGCTTCGCTCACGAGACCGCGTATTCTTTTGGCATTCTCAGGGAACAATACATGAGGACGTGAAGTCGTAGTCAATTATAATATATAATATACTAATAAACTGTTAATTTAATCTAAAACTTATGAGTACATCTTTGATTTAAGTATTAAAGGTTCTCGTAGTCAATTTCTGGGGGGAATCAATTTAAATTATCATCATTCTCGCTAAGAAGAAGTATATGAATGAAAGCAAACAGATGCAATTTATGATCTATCCTGGGTCCATAAGGTTTATATAGTAAAAAAAAAATATTCGTATAACATACCGGGAGCGAACCCGCGAGCAAAAGCTAGTCATGTTATATTGACAACTGCAAAACAATTTGCATAATAACAGTCTAGCATATTTTTTACACGCCTAATGTTTACGATGACGAAGACCTTGGCTCGCAGATGCCAACAAAACTTCAGATTTTTTGTTGATGAATGATGGATACGGAATTGTAGTGTAAATTTTTTAGTTTTTCCTTAAAGTATCTAATTAAATACCTAACTCAGAAGTAGGATAGTGTAGGTAAGATCCAATTGCTCTTTGGGTGATTTTAAGAGCTTAATCAAATGGAAGACTTCGAAAATACTAGTATTTGACCTTAGGTTTCTAAGAAACTAAGCTTCCATTTGAAAGCCCTATCCCATGGTATATTGAAGTCGAAGGTTGAAATTGATGGTTGGGTCTCAGTCTTTTTCATCTGTCACCCAGCTAAGTTAATATACTATATTTTATACACCTTTATACCAATAAGATTAACATGCTAATTATGTGATTATTTAATCAATTAATAATACCTATAATCGCCTGAAACACAGGACTACCTAGTTCAGGCAAAAATCATGGGTGCACTTGACATAGATTTAAGAAAAACTGTATTTAATGTTATACCTTTATATTTTTTGAATAAAATTTTATTATTATTATTATTATTTTTTTCATATTTTTTTTTTTTTTTTCTCGGCTAACCGGGAAGTGCTGATAGCACGGGCCTAAGCCAAGTGGTTATCAGCTGGGTTGAGAGTTGTAGCAGTAGAAATAGTTAAAAAACGGTTTTGTGCTGTAGGTTGAACGAAAGATGAGGTTATGTTTGAGTGAAAATGTTGTTGGTGCGGGTTGTCAAATTCACATTGTAGGAACTTCCTCACCAGTCTGCACGTGTTTAATATCACTGCTTTCTGCAGCAGGTGGTAGGTGGTAGGCGGCAGGTTCAGGGAAGTAAGGGACTGGTGAAGTTGTTTAGGAATAACTCCTGTTGTGGACAAAACTATAGGAATTATTGTCACTTTTTGTAGATGCCAAAGTCGGGTTATTTCGTCTTTTAACTCGGTATACTTAGATAATTTTTCTGCTATAGTACTTTGTAAATTGTGTGTATTTGGTATAGCTATGTCGATGAGATATCCAGTTTTGTTTGTTTTGTTTATTAATGTGATGTCTGGTCTATTGAAATGGATCGTTCGGTCGGTAAGAATACCTCTGTCAAAATATAATTTAGTTGACGTGTTTTCTAGCATAGTTTCGGGATTGTATTTGTAGTAAGGCACTATGGAGTCTATTAGTTTGTATTGATGTGCTAGTTTCTGATATATGATTTTAGCAACTTGGTCGTGTCTATGCTTGTAGTCTGTCTGGGCTATAGATTTACACGCTCCCGTAATATGCTGGATGGTTTCTGGTGAACTATTGCATTTTCTACAAGTGTCAGTGCTCAAGTTTCTTATTATATATTTCCTATAGTTTTTAGTCTCGATAACTTGGTCTTGTATTGCTATCATGAAACCTTCAGTCTCTGGGAAGAGTTCACCTCGTTTAAGCCATGCGTTCGACGCATCTTTGTCGACATTAATTTGGCTTAAGTCTTGATGATGTCTTCCGTGCAAAGACTTCTGGCTCCATTCAAGTAGTTTGGTTTTGTTGTCGGTAACTTTTTCGTTTTTCTGTTCGGATTTGTCTTTTAAATTTAGCGGGGTAAAGTGATGGTCGTTTTTTGCTATCTGTTCATGAAGTGTAGAAGATTCTGCCTTAGTAAAGAAGTATTGTCTAAGGGTTGTTATCTGTGTATTGTGTAAGTTTTGAATGTCGATAAGCCCCCTGCCTCCTTCTTTTCTTGGCAGTGTTAGCCTTTGCACACAAGATCTAGGATGATGCTTTCGGAATTTGGTCATGGTGGTATTTATTTTGCGTTGTAGGTTTTTTAGGTCTGTTTTGGTCCAGTTGATAATGCCGAAAGAATAGGTAAGTACGGGTATAGCAAAAGTGTTGAGTGCTTTTATTGTGTTTCTTGAATAGAGTTGTGTTTTCAGAATAGTAATTAATCGGTGTTGAAATTGTTGTTTTAATTGTTGTTTTGTTTCTTTATGGTTTATCTGTCGTGATTGGTTGTATCCTAAGTATTTATATGTATCGTGTTCATCTAATGGATCTATGTGTTCTCCTGTTTCTAATGTGTACTGGTGTTGATAGTATTGTCCTGCTCTAACTGAATTTATTTTGCACTTATCAATGCCAAATTCCATTTTAACGTCATTAGTGAATTGTTCTGTAAGGTTCGCTAGTGTACTTAATTGAATCTCATTCTTTGCATACAATTTAATATCGTCCATGTAGAGCAGATGGTTTAAAGTGTTACTTTGTACCTCACGCTGTCCGTCGCGGGCTGTATCTTCTAAGGGGAATCCTGCGCAAGTTGAATTTAAAATGTTTGATAGAGGGTTTAGGGCGAGGCAGAACCACAACGGGCTCAGTGCATCTCCCTGAAAGATACCTCGTAGTATTTTGATTGGGCGGGTATCCGCTGCACCGGTTGAGGTATTGAATCTAAGGACAGTAGACCAGGTTGTCATCGTAGTTTTTAGGAATGTGATAATAGTTGGGTGTATTTTGTAAATTTCTAAAATTTGGACTAGCCATGAATGGGGAACAGAGTCGTATGCTTTTTTGTAATCAATATACATACTGTAGAGATCAGTTTTGGATTTTTGGGCCTTTTTAAGAATTACAGAATCTATGATTAGTTGTTCCTTACAGCCTTGACTAAACTTTCGACAGCCTTTCTGCTGTTCGGCTAAGATGTTATTAGTATCAGTGTGTTGATATATTAGTGAGGATATACAGGATGTGATAATTTTGTACAAGGTCTGCAGGCATGTGATCGGTCTATATTTTGCTGGATTTGAGAGGTCGTTGCGGTCTTTTGGTATCATATATGTTGTACCTGATGTTAAGTAGGACGGAATTGTTTTGGGGTCCTGGATAAAATTATTTATGTAATTGTAAAGAAAGCCATGAACAGCTGTGAACTTTTTGTACCAGTAACTATGAATTTGGTCTGATCCGGGTGCCTTCCAGTTATGTAACCGAGCTAGCACTTCATGAAATATTTGTGGCGATATGTGTTCAAATGTCATTGGCTGAATGTTTGTGCTGGTATTGGATAGTTCAGCTTGTATCCAATCTGCTTGGTTGTTATGCTCGATAGGGTGTTCCCATATTCCCGCCCAAAAATTTTGTAAGGTCTCTAGGTTCAGATTGTTATGACCATCACTAGGGTTGTCATCACTAGGCTTGTTATTCTGAACATTGGTGGAAGCCTGTCTGATGTTGCGGTAAAAAAGTTTTTCGTTAAGGATGAATTGGGTATTTTGTTGTTTTCTTTGGGTGCACGCTTTATACCTTTGTAGCCGGCCTGTTACAACTGCAAGTTTTTGTTTTAGTGTGTCTAATGTGTGTTCGGGTTGTGTGTTTGGTTCTTCGTGTACTGTGTGGATTTTATATTGTTTGTTAATACGATTTACATGTTTTATTATTTTTCTGCTTCTATTGCCGTTAATAAATTGTGTCATCCTGCCTATCTTTGATCGCAAGTCTTTTAGTTTTCGCTCTAAACGTCTTTGCCAATGGGGCGTGTATAAATTTTTTTTATTTGTGTTTGTGTTAATTTCCCTTGGTTGGAGTGTTAACTTTGCTCCGTTAACTTTAGCAGCGGTCCATGCTGCACTGTATATGGCAGTCTGTAACGTATGAAAGTCAGTGTCTTTATTTACGTTTTCAGGGAGTGTTATTTTGTTGATATAGTCTACTATTCTGGCCAAATTCCTCGACGGTTTTTGTTTGGGGATGTACATTCTGTTTGTAGGATCAGTTGCTATGTAAAATTGAAGTGTCTGTTGGAAAGTTTCGTCTATTAATAGGTCTCTATCATCTAGGCTTGTTTGAGAGTTATGTAGTCCATCTGTTGCCATATCTAATTGATCGTTATTTAATATTTGTACTATTGGATCTTCTGTAGGATATAATTCTATGTTATTTGCGTTTAATTGGGTTTCAGTGGTGTTGTCATTAACTGTGATTGCTAAATTATTATAGTTGCTGTTGTCTAGTTGTAATTCGTTCGATATTTCTAATTTTAGTGAATTTAACCTTTCAGTGGTAATGTATTTGTTGTTTACTATTGCTCTCCTTTGATCAGCTATTCGTTGCTCACTTAAATGAGCAAGTGAGGGAAATTTTCTAATGAAATCTTCGTGCATAAGTTTTCGATATACGGTTTGGTTAGTCTCCAAAGTTGTAACTCGATAATATGACCGCATGATAGCTTCATTTTGTTCATTGGTCCATCTCATTCGAGTTTGTGTTTTATTTTGCGCCCTAGGTGTTTCCAGTATTGTAGACTGTGTTTGTGTAGTTGTGGCTGTTGATTGAATGTGATTAGTGGGGGATTGAGTTTGAGTACTTAGTTGTAATTGATTTAACTCCTCTCTGACTTCGGCTTCTATTACATCTATTGTTTTTTGTGTTAGCAGTTTGTTATTAATAATAGCTCGGCGTTGGTCTCCTACTCTTTGTCTGCTGACTTGCATGTTAGGATATTTCTCTATGAACTTAAGGTGGAGCGGCTCGAGGTAAGTTTTTCTATCTGTATCTAATGAGGTAAGTTGAAGATAAGTACGCAGTATGAACTTATTCATTTCTGGCGTCCATCGTCTGCGTGTTCTAGGAGCGCTTGTAGCGGGTGCAAGCTCAGAGTCAAGGTTGACTTCTTGCACAACACTGTCAAGCGTTGTGGTGGTCGACAAGCTTGTTGTTCTTCTTGTCATGTACGATGGGCGAGTTGAAGGGATGGATGAGAATAAAGAAGTAGTATCATCGCCCGTAGAATCGGCTGTAGCTTCTACGTTGTGAGCCCGCCTGCTCAGCTCACTACGACCAGCTGTAACTATTTTGTCGGTGGGAGCCCGCTTGCTCAACTCCTCACCGCCGATGGTTCGCATGCTGTGGCATCCAGCATCGGCTCCAGATGCGCCCCGGCGCTCCCCGGGAAGCGACCGTAAATTATATACTCTTTTACTCATTTATTCATCTCCATAAAGGGTTACCCTGCCTTGTTAGCCGCGTAAGTTTTTTGTACAGTTGTACAGTACGCGTGTCCGCCCCCCACGTAGCTAGGTGTTCAGCTTGGACGTAAGGTTGGATTTAAGGGGGCTTATTATTATTATTATTACCCATTCTCCTTCATTAAGATGGTTTACTTTGGGATGGCGAACTTCAAGCGAAGGCTCTGTGCTATTATTATGATAGATAGAAAAGCACTAATATTTTTTTCCTACCTAACTCTGCTCATTCAACAAATGAGACGACTAATTTAAATTCATAAATCGATATTTTTCAACAAAAATCATAAATTGCATCCGCATTCTAACAAAGCAAATCAAAAATCAAAAAAAATGTTATAGGCAATAAGGTGTCTCCAAAAACTTGTAACTATATAAAAACCAGGTTTTTCATGTTTTTTTCTTATTGACATTAGTATACCTACCACTAATTTACCTAACGACCAAACAGTCTGTCAAAGCCAAAGCGATCGGTCGCGTTCATAATATCTTTCACTAGCACTTCGCCCGCGACTTCGCATGCCAAAATTGTGATTGATAGCTCGGCTAATAAGCATGATATAAATAATATAATTTCTAGCATCTACGAATAATGTAGGTTCCCGTTAGAGAAAAAAGTTTAGAATTGGATCAGTAGTTCCGAATATTACTCCCTACATACAAACTTACAAACAAAGAACAATGGCAGTATTTGGTCTGGACTTTTTTTTGGCGTCCATAGATTTCATATATATGAATCAAATTTAATTAATTTTCTACGATTTTTCAGTTATTCACTCCTTCTCGTTAAGGCCGGAGTTATTTTATGTTTTTAAAAGCTTATCAAATGATTTTCGGATTAGGTACATTCGAAATCTTACCATTAGAATAGTGATGTGAGTACAAATAGTATGAGTGCAATTTATCTGTAAGTATCAATAATTAATCGAATGATCGATATAATATATCGACCGATCGATCGACCCATGTAGAGTTGGTTTTGTTTGTAACATAATTATTGAAATCCTCTATTCTTTCGTCTTTAATCAACTGATATCTTTGAAGAAATACTTCTACTTTTAATTCCAATTAATAATGGCTATAACTATCACAGGATCGTTTCAGTGTTGTATCGATTCTTAAGAAAACGGAATCGAAACGTGCAGCACTACTTTTGTCTTTGACAGTGACAATACATGTTGTCTGTGGTTGTCTGTCTTGACAAGTCAAGTCAAGACGTTACAGAATCCTTCCGCGTTTTTCATCTCGGTTGTGTTTTGTGTTTATATTTGGCCTTCTATTTATTTTTACCCGACCTGGACTGTTTGTGGACTGATTGATACTGCCTGTGTGACTAGTGCGTGACCTTAAGCTAATCTTACTGTGCTCCGATTGTGCCCAGTGAATTGCATTTTTGTTGTAAACCCGGAACTGTAGGCTACTGTAGGCTGCTGCGTACACACTATGACCTTTGTGTGGTATCTAGGATAGGCCAGACATCAAGAACATATCTCAGCACCAGTAGGTTTTCTTGATGAGATAATAATACGAAATGAGAATGAGCAATAAAATAAATATGTTTAACAAAATGTGTTTTTTATTTGTTCTAACATTAGGTGTTATAAGTATTCTAACCGTCAGTTTTAGTGTCTACAGGGCAAGTGCATTTTTTTAAATTACGCGCCCAGCTTTCTTAAACATACAATTGAGTACTACTCTTCACCGCGGGTTAGAATTTATTTGGGTTTTTCTCATTTTATCCGTAAATACTGTTATCCTCACTTAGACCACACCACCTTATCCATTTCTTTATGATTTAATTTCAATCTGCGATGTTTTTTAGATAATTGTTGTTTGGCGTTCATTCATAACCTAAAAATTCAAACACCGAAATCTTTTTTTTCCGGCTTTCCCAAATGAAAATAGTCTCATTTATAGATTCTGGAGCTAACGCCAAATCTTTTAATATATTTTTCATTACGGGACGCTTCAATTTGATCCCAGACAATTCTTAGTATGGAGACCTGCCATTGTTCTTTGACCGCGTGACCACGGGGTTCGGCGCGTGTTTGTTTTGTTTAGGTCACGTGGTTATCATATCCACTATGTATAAACCGTCTGCCTGGAATAAGTATCCGTGAGAGTTTATACAGTCCACAGGACTAAGAGTAACTATTTTGCTCAGAGAGAGAACATTCATGGTGACTTCTAAAATAGGTACGCCACAAATAGTCATATGCACGGGCATGTGTCTATTTGTGTGTAAACGGTTACACTAACATCAAGCTCATTTTTAGATTTAAAACACTCTGCTCAGCGTCCACAGTTGCAGTTGCAACAGTGCAGATTCATTTGGGTGTCTAATCTCAGATTTTTGGTCATAGTGGGACCCACCTGTAATTTTTTCCACTGAATTCTTCCAATGCACCTGGTAGCATTACGCCAAGCCAACTTCGCACCAAACACTAATTCTGAAGACTTCAGCTGATATGTGCCCCTCTCTTTCAGATCCTTCTTCACTTCATCTAGTCTCGCTCTGTGTGCTTCGGAATCTTCCCTGAAAAATAAATGTTTGAATGAATATTTTTTTTTTGAAGTGTATTTTTTTTATTCGCATTTTTTATCACAACCATGTTTCATTACTGTGTTTCACACACACTGTGTTGTACACTTCTCAAACAATTGACGCAAACTTCAATTATTGTAAAAAAAAAGTTTGGTAACACAGTTCTGAATGGATTCACTTGAATTCGGTCGGGCTGTTTGTATATATGAGTTTAAATCTATGTAAACGTACCCACGATATAGAAAAAAATCCTAGTGTTGGGTATCTTTTCTGTTTCAAAAAAGAGAAAGAGAATTTATGAAAAATATTAGTCTGATAAAAGGTTTGAAAAAGAAAACAATAGCAAAAAGTCACATCTTTCCGATGAGGCAAATTACCTTTCCTGCAGCTAATCAAATATTTTCTTCAATCGCAAGACATTCCTTTTGTTATTTAAAGGAAATTACTTTTTGATTAAAATACTTAACTCTTTCATAACTACATTTAAGAATTCTTCTCAAGATGGCTTTTTATGCAAAATGATTTTAAATGTTTTTATGTTTAAGAAACAGGATTTTTGTTGGACTTCCATCATATTTTTTGCTAAAGAGAATGCACATGACTCCGAAAAATTAAAATATTATTTAAGCAATAGGTCATTGAGGCTGACGTTGATATTACATAGTTAGTGCTAATCAAGGATTAACAAGGTCAAAATAAATTAGCCAGCGGTACTTCACAGACGCTACGCATCACATCTTTGAAGTTTTGCTAGTTCAAATAATATTACCCAATGATGCTTTTAAGAAATAATATGTTGAACTGTCCATAGCTATTCATGATTAAATAATTTTAATCGATTTAATTGGTGTAAATTAAATCAAATCATAATTATTATTAACATATATTACTAGCGACCCGCCCCGGCTGCGCACGGGTGCAATGTAGATACTAATGTTTTCTCTACTATAATATGCATACATATAAAACTTCCTCTAGAATCACTCTATCTATTAAAAAAAACCGCATCAAAATCAGTTGCGTAGTTTTAAAGATCTAAGCATACACAGGGACAGACAGACAGCGGGAAGCGACTTTGTTTTATACTATGTAGTGATTGAAAGTAGCTATATAATACTGAATGACTGCGGACGGTTTAACATAGTATTACCTAATCATTACCACAATCCTAAATTTCTTTGATTTTGAAAACTCATTTCCATAGAAAAGTTCAGATTTTCTTTTAGAAATCAAATTGTGGGTTAAGTAGGTACGTACCTATTAACAGTAAAAAACTGTCCATTTATTTTCAAATGCAAGTTTACAATAGACTTATGTATAAAATAATATAAATTACCTGCGAATGGAAGCGTAGTATTGTCTAAGAAAAACTTGTGCTTCTTTGTAAACTTCTTCAGGACTACGCGGGCTCTCACCCCGTCCCGGGATGTTCATTATACTCGACTGGCACACTTTTTCTGTACATTTTGTATTCTGAAACAGAGCAAAATAATAGTTTTATAAACAAAAACTTAAAAAAAAACTTCTATGCAAAAAAAACCGACTTCTTTTTTGGAAGTCGGTTTTTTTTTGCAAAAAAGTTTTTATTTTACCCTTTTTAGTTATCGCATCACACACAAATCCTTGTCAAGTATCAATTTCGCAATTTCTTTTACTTGGATGACATATTTTTTCCAGCTATTTTGATTTCAAAACCAAACTGCTGAACCGATTTCGATGAAATTTCTATGGGACCAATCGGGAAATAGATCCATTCAGATAAAAGAAGAATTTTTCAAATCGGTTCATAAATGACGGAGATATGAGGTAACAAAAACAAAAAAAAAACATACAACCGAATTGAGAACCTCCTCCTTTTTTTGAAGTCGGTTAAAAAAAGTTCAATTAATTGTTTCGTCGAAACTCGACATTGTTAAGTAATCGTGATCTTAGTTTTATTCAAATTGAAGACCTATACATACACAATATTCGGGATGTTGGTACTTAACCCGACAAAAAGTGTCATATATTATGAATCGGTGATAGTGGGTTTATGAGTAAATGTACTAGAAACTACAATAAATATAATTGTTAAAACTGCGGAGCTTTTATTAATCTTCTCTCATTAGGGAAGTCATGGGCATGGTGAACGCTTCATTTACTTTGATATCTTATTTATTTATTTAAACTTCATGTACAAGAGTGGTACATAGGCAGACTTAAATGCCACAAGGCATTATCTACAACGCGACGATTGAGGACACGTAAATACGATGCAATGAACTGTCGATGTAGCTGTGTTCTCGACACGTAGAAGATGAATATCAAAGATATTGTTTAAGCCAGTCGTACTAAGTATCTTGATTCCCAGTAATTGGGTTCCATGTAAAGTACTGGTTTTCCGCTGCAACCGGTTCCACTGGGAGCCGATCCATACATAGCTGGTGGGAAAAAGCTAGGCAGATAATGATGATAATATTTTTTGCAAGAAAATGTTTTGCATGCTTATCTAGAAACGTACTTTATTTATTGTAAACGGCAATGTTCACAGTAAAAACTAATGAAGCATTAAATTACTATCGTTCATTAAGCGATTCAATTAAGCGTTGTTAGTTAGAAATAGATCAAAGAGTACAAAACTATTGCTTACTCAAGTGTATTTTCTTAAAAAAACTTTTCTGCAAAAAAAAACCGATTTCCAAAAAAAAAACACTAAAAAAGTGGAAAATAACTTTACTTTCGGAAGTCGGTGACTTTTGTTTGTTTCATTGATTTTTTTGCCACCGACTTCCGAAAGTAAAGTTATTTTCCACTTTCTTAGTGTTTTTTTTTGGAAATCGGTTTTTTTTTGCAGAAAAGTTTTTATTTTACCCTTTTTTATTAGTTATCTTATCACACACAAATCCTTGTCAAGTATCAATTTCGCAATTTCTTTTACTTGGATGACATTTTTTCCAGCTATTTTGATTTCAAAACCAAACTGCTGAACCGATTTTGATGAAATTTCTATGGGACCAATCGGGAAGTAGATCCATTCAGATAAAAGAAGAATTTTTCAAATCGGTTCATAAATGACGGAGATATGAGGTAACAAACACAGAAAAAAAAAACATACAACCGAATTGAGAACCTCCTCCTTTTTTTGAAGTCGATTAAAAAAAACCTGTATCAATTAACAAATCTAATACATTCTTTAAACAGGAACAAATTTGATTAAAAATATTACGCTGCAAACAAATGAAAATTCTACGAAATCGCTGGTATAAATTACAATACATTAGACACTAGACTAACTAAATCTTCAAATACTTCTGACGTCATCTCCACACGTGTAAGTACTTGAATGATTATGTTCGAAAACGCACAAAGCGTACAAACTACAAGGCAAGTAATAAACATACTATACAAGTGCAGTTTTGCATTCTCGTCAAATTTCAGGAGGTTGACATAGAAGACGTAAACAATCAATATAAATTACGGTACCTGGTCAGTAATAATAAACGTTGCTTTTTTTAGTTGTTTTTATTTGACACTATTTCAGAATGAAGCCCTTTTCAAAAGAGAAGAATCACCCGTTTATCGAATAAACGTCTGCGTTTGTTTATGTGTGTGAAAGCGCGGTTAAAGGGCTAGTATTAGACGGGCCGCGTTTTAAAACGGGTGGGTGCACACTTACCGATTTCCGATATTAAGAAAAAAATTACCTATCCATTTTATTATTGATTCGGGTCGAGGATCATTAGCATAGTTACCTCCTTGAATTTGACGAGGATGCAAAGCGACACCTTGTATACATACAGGTTTTTAATTAGACTGACATGGTCCCTAACACAATCATTAAAAAAGATAAAGATCACGCATCGGAGTATCCGTGATCGTGGTGCTTGCAACAGCGCCGAAATATCGGGAACTCAAAAGAATAGTAGACATGGTAAATATCCCGTTTTATGTGGTAATGATTATATACATATATACATAAATCTCGCACCTTTTTACCATGGGGGTAGACAGAAACTATATAACGCAAGGATCGGGAAAACCCCCTTTCCCATGCCTGCCATGCCATGGGTGCCTTTCGGCTTCGCTAAGGGCCTTTTTACACCCATAATTTTTAAGTCTCATGTAATAGGGGGCGAGCCTAATGACATCAACCGAACACAAATGCTTACTCAGGACTACTAATGGGAAATTCGTGATTAATAAAAAATGCTTTTCAAAGCTTATTGCCAAGTCTTCTACACGTGCAGCCAGTGGACCAATTATACTCAGCGGTCCATCAGCGCCCTACGGGTCCAGTATAGCAATGGATTCAGGATGTTGATGGGGCTGCCCCGTTTCTACAGTGCATCTGATATGTTCGCGCAGGCACACGTCGAGGAATTTCGCGCGATTGTTAGAAAGAAGTCTGCGTCGTTGCTCTGCACTGCAGGTGTTTCTTGAACGACATAAAAGTTATTTTATTTTGTAAATTCAAAAAAAAACTGCCCGACCTTAGCTGTAGCGTTTGCGACCATTACCTCAATGAGCCAGTACTTACCAACACACTTAACACCCCAAAATATCTATAATTGTTAACCATAACTAATCTCTTTATCCGGTTAAAAATAACCAGTGTCATGCGCTTTACAAAAACGGTCGTAGTAGCTGTCAGTGTATGATCAGATCAATTTGACAATAAGGTAAAAAATGCAGCTAAAAACTTGGGTTTTCGTAGAGCACGCTGGCTGTTGGTACATCCGCACTCCGCAGTATTGTGTCATCGTCTCATTAGTTCAATACTAAGAATATTTTTTGTTCTGATATTGATCGAGTGTCGACAACTCTGCTTCCATAATGCTCGACATGAGAAGCATCGGATGTACCGATATAGAGTGTTTTGTACATTCGACCTTATGCTTCTGAGTATAAGGTATAATAGGCTCGCATCTAATACATGGGACTGAAACATGACTACTGAAATATTGGTTTACTATAGGTCAGTCTTTGGGAAAAATTATCATATCTTTATCAAAATTTATTTATGGTCGCCGCAGCATGTTCTCTTCTTCCGTACTTCTCTTTTGTTATGTTATTTTTATATGTAATATATTAGAATTGAGTCTCAAGAGCGGGCAGCAAATAGCTATTATTGCTAAGACTACATGGTTTCATATGGGGTGGCAAATGAATAAATAGCGGACGCGGCCCAGGAGGTCTACTCTCTAAGCACGAAACCCGTAGTTTCGGCCGAAGAAACGGGCGTTTGCTACTCCGTTTTACTTACGGACATACGATTATTGACAGATCCGAACTAAAAACAAATGACAACACGATTGGACAGTTGTCCCTACTCCCGATGTATTTTCTAAACTCATGAATCCGGAAATAATAGGGGGTAGGGTTCATTTCGAAGTTTCGATATACTTTCGTACGGGCCCGTATCTTCGTTGATGGACTTAGAGAGAAGACCCCCAGACTCCGTACTCCGAGAGATAATGTACTGGACATGCTGTTGTTGTTGATGATGCTCATAACAATACCCGTAACTAGTTTGTGTTCGGTAATTACCCCACGGACTCAGTCTACCGGGATAAAAATCCTTTGTGTTAATACATATTATAAACTACATAATTATGTGTGTGCCAAATTTCATCCAAATCCGTTAAGCAGTTTTTGTGTGTGTGAAATAGTAACAAAAATCCATCCACACAAACTTTCGCATTTATAAGGATATAGTAAAATTATTGATTTAATCCAACAAACACTTGCAGGTGTGTGTAAATCAATTGTTTGACTATCGTGTCATGGCATTTAAGTTGATATTTACAATGATCCCGTATGTTCAGCAGTATGTGAATATACAAACATAAATTACAAGAACGGAAGGTTTCTAGTAAAGAGTTTTATTTAAAGTAGCTCTTATAAATCAACAAAGGCTAATGAGGTGTGGTCAATAACAGAATAAATGTTTTTTCTTTAACAGATATAAATAACTATAAGAGTAGAAGAAGACTAAAGAAACTATCGATGGACTGTGTGAAGGATGATATGGCTAGAAAGGAGGTGACTGCTGAGATGACGAGTAATAAAGAAGTATGGACCCCAAATAAATTGGTATAAGGGCAAGAGAGTGATGATAGTGGAGAGATATAAATAACGGAGTCCGTAGTACACGAAATATTTAGCTTAGATAACATAAACTTACTGGTATCACCACATCTTGAACTTGAACAGAATTGAAATCTAGGTAGTCTACGAGTATTTGATTTAAATTCTGATCAAGTTCATGATAAGAAATTCAAATAGGTACCTATTGAGAATAGATCTTGTAGCACAATGCATTTGGAGGAGACAGAGCCAATACCAGCGGGGTAATTTAATAGCGAAACACACTAATTTCCCCAAAATCCCAATGGTATTTTATTGTCATTTAACCTTTTTTTTAAGGATGCAGCGATTGGAAACCTTCAGATTAATTCTGATTTTGGTAGGAAAGTGTGTTACGCAATTGGGGTTGTTACAGAGCTAGGTTAGGCCGATTGTGAAGCCTGGCCATCATGGCCTGTTCGTGGAACGTTGCCGACATGTCTTTGAATTCGACAAGATTTGGTGTGTGGGCTCTATTCAATTCACATTAGGCATGTAATTCTCGGGCTCCTCACTCCTCTTTCTTACCTTCCCAATACGTATTTAAATATGTTTTCTTTAACACACATTACATGCTACCTAACATTGGTACCTAACATAGGTTTTTACCGCATCACCGACCACACACACAGGACATGACTTCATCAATACAAACATGCATCTACGCCCCGTCCACGTCCAAACATTACATGCATTTGGCCATTTATTAACATGCAATGGACGAACGACTTTGTCTATTGCCCTTGCTGTTTGTTGATTGATTCGGGATTTAAATCATTGCAAATGGCCGGCAAAATAATTGCTCTCAGTTTAAAATTTTTATTGCATGGCTTGGGAATCCTTATTGAAAATCATCATCATCATCACCTGCCTAGCCTTTTCCCAACTATGTTGGGGTCGGCTTCCAGTCTAACCAGATGCAGCTGAATACCAGTATTTCACATGGAGCGACTGCCTATCTGACCTCCACAACCCAGTTAGTACTGGGTAATACGATACCCCTTGGTAAGACTGGTTGTCAGACTTTCGGGCCACTGACTACCTGTAACGACTGTCAAAGATCTACAATTGACAGCCGGGACCAACAGCGTAACGTGCCTTGCGAGGCACGTTACGTTGGTCCGTGGTCACCCATCCACGGACCAACCCAGGCAACCGCGGCTTAACCTGGCGATCGAACTGAATGGCTGTTATTATTTAGCCACGAGCACCTCCTCCTTAATGAAAAGCGGCCGATGGTATTTTCCAAAGGTAAAATGGTGAAGTTACATTCAAGCTTTAATTCTCTTCCCCACGATGTATTTTCAAAAAATCTTACTAAAAAAAAATCTGAAATATAATAAATCTTCTTATATCTACGCTTTAACGAGTAATGTACCATCTGATTTATTATTTTTTTGAGATTTCTTGGCCAGTGCCATAGTAAAAATTGATCATAATCTTTTGAATATAAAAATCTCTACGTACTACACTCGTTTTGTAATTATAAATATTTGTACATAATGCTTTGCATGTTTATTGTTTATATATATTTTTTTTTGTGCACGTCAAGTCCCTGCGACAAATAATTATTTTATTTCTTTCTACTTCTACAAGCCTTCTATAAGACACTCTTGACAAAATTGAATTCTTCTTCCCAGCCTGTTTAGGCAATGCGTTGGCTCACAGTCAAAAATTATTTTTTAAGATTTTACCAAGAAGGTTGATGAACCAAGTCATACCTAGAAACGTTCGATACTCTATTCCTCTTTGATCGTCTAATGTTTATCTTATTACCTTATCTCGATTATCTTTAAAAAGATAATGTCATTAGGAGGCCATGTATTTCGGTCTAATTATCTTGCATATGGCCATAAATATGACCATTCATAAATTTCTTAGATAACAATGTTTTGTTTTCACCAAGGTGTTGGTGTGATACGAGGTCTTGATTAATTTATAACTCGTTGGTAGTGTTTCGTTTTTGAGAAGACCACGTCAGGTGTGCGTCATGTGGGTTTATGGCATTAAGGAAAATTATTCGTGGAACGTAACGAAAAAGAACAATATGTTATGCATCCATAAATTCCTACACACATTACTAAGAATGCTGCAGGATTCCTTTGAATGAAAAATCTTTTTTCTTCAAAGAAAAAGTTCTTTCTACCACATAAAATATTATACTCATATATTATCGAAATCGATTTATGTTTATACAGTCAGTTACTTACTATTATTTACTTAGAAAGGCTGTTATATTTATAGGGTTAACGAGTGTGTTTTAAAATATTTCAAAACTATTTTTAACTTTCAAAATAATAATCTGCTTGGAGAACCCACACCGACCCATGCAATTAAAATAAATACGGAGAAATGGTGTGGATTATACATAGACGAAGCTCTAATTAAGGAAATATTACGGAGTTGTGTAAGACTGAAGCGAAAACTGTTACAGAAAACATGAATAGTCAAAACATTTATAATCTTACTTCTAAAATATTTTATTAAATTTCACGTGATAAAAATAACATGAAAATCTCTATTTAAACTTAATTTCCGTAATGACGTATGTTTTACTTGTAACGTTTAGATAATATGTAAGCATATTCGCATTTCGTTTAGGTACTGTCTAGAGGTAACATTAAATTAGTTGTTCTTTTTGAACATGTCTTAATTTCTGTGATTTGAAGATGATTTTACTGTATTTTGCTTACCTATTATCTACTGAAAAAGAAACCCAAAAACCTTCTGCGTTAAGAGAGAGAGAGAGACATTTACATACCTAATAGATTTTTTTATCAGGTAATAATATTTTATGTGAAACTGAGAAACACTGATATCTTGTAAAGCTGCTCAAGATTATAAATTAGGATAAATTCCAGCTTTTTGCAAGCAGATGTGTACTTTCGTCGCATATTCATCATGAAGATTATTTATTTACGGTAGGCCACACGTCAGTAACAAAACCAGTGTTAGCTGGCATCTCATTCTACTGAAACTGCGTACTACACTAGGCCAGCTCGAAGTCATAGTGATACCACCGACGTACTGATAATGATACTGTTGGGCAAAGGCTTCTCCCCATGGCTTCCAGTTGTTTCGATTCAGGGCCAATGTGGACCACTGGCCGCTGGCCTTGTACAGCTTGACCCACCACATCTTCTACAAAGTCTACCGCGACGCCCTCTGGCTGTGTCAGGGCTCCAGAAGGTGTAACCGACATACGTCAGACATTATTCCCATCATTTTCCTACATTAATAAAAGAAGTATAATTAATAGTCACGTAACCACAGTCAAAGCATTACGCGTAACTAGTATAAACTATTATTAGTTCGACGTATGATGTTTGCGTTAGGATACTAATTATCTATTGCCGAGCTCTCATTGTGTGACTGTGTTAGCTGGAACTAATCAAGGTGGTTTCCAATCATTGAACAGAGGTACTTGCATGAGCGAGTGGTACAACGTATCGTCACATAAATATGAGCGATTTTTAAATCGAAAATAAAACCATATTTTAGCATTAAAGTATTTTTTTTTTGCGACAAGCTCAAGTAGTACCAACCTGTATATGGATACATACAGGGTGTAAACAGAATAAGCGATTTATTTCATAATGAGAAGTCCAAGTTTTTTTTCGGCCTTAATTCCTTAGTGAAAGTTGTCCAGTTTGATGGCCTGAATAACCACCTAAGAAAAATTTGCTTATTCTGTTACACCCTGTTATAAAATATTTTTTTTAATTAGCAAATTTCATAGTCCCCGCGTGTTCAGTTTTAAAATCGCTCGTTTTGGTGCTACGTTTACACCACGCACTCATGCCAGTGCTTCAGTGATATAACCTTCTATGTAAATGTCTCCATGTAATTCTTGCATCCTGGTACAGTCAACAGCAAAAGTAGATGATCAAAATCAGAAATTCAATACTAATGAACGGAGTTCGCGTCAGAGCTGTGTGGCGTCGAAGTGATTCAAAAGTATGTGATTGTAAATTATACCAAACATTTACTACTAGTACAGCTGCCATATATTCGTGATCAGTTTTGACTCTAAAAGTTATAAACTCAATTCGCATCAGAACTAAGAAGTGAAAAAAAAAAATCAAAACTAGTGAACAGTTAAAATCAAAAATTAAGTGATGAAACTGAGGGTACGTAATCATGAGGCAAATAATTCATCCATACTTATTTTTTAATTATCCCAGTAATTTAATTTGTTATGTTTTACGGAAAACCGCTGAATTGGATAAAAATTTGCATATTTAATATATGCTAAATTTCATCCAATTGAACCCCGAAAAAAGCATATGCTCATTAAAAATCATTTAATTGAAAAACTTTACTATTTTAATTGTTTCTTTTTTGTAACTTCTGTCAAATGTTTAAAAGTAGCTGATGTGATACAAAACGATAATTCAATAAATATTATTATCTTTGTATGTTTGTGAATTTATGTCAATGTTCAAAAGTAGCTGATGCGATACAAAATCATAACTCAATGATTGCTTTTGCCCAGTCGGCTACAATATATTAAAACCGGAAGGTAGATTATATTTCTTGAACATTTATAATATTTGAATGTATGAATTATTTTGTAATCAATAAATTTTCAATAATATTACTAATTAATAATAATAGCAATATTTTTTGTGCTCCGTGCTGTTTTTCCGTAAAACATAACAATTTAAATTACTGGGACAATTAAAAAATAAGTATGGATGAATAATTTGCCGCATGATTACGTACCCTCAGTTTCATCACTTAATTTTTGATTTTAACTGTTCACTAGTTTTGAATTGTTTTTTTTCCCTTCTTAGTTCTGATGCGAATTGAGTTTATAACTTTTGGAGTCAAAACTGATCACGAATATATGGCAGCTGTACTAGTAGTAAATGTTTGGTATAATTTACAATCACATACTTTTGAATCACTTCGACGCCACACAGTTCTGACGCGAACTCCGTTCATTAGTATTGAATTTCTGATTTTTTGTTGTTGACTGTACCTAACCTTGGCGTTGTTTTAATGTTGTTAATTAGTTATTTTAATTGATTGGTGAGTTGTGATAAGGTTTAATGAACCGATTTCGATTACTAAGGACACTTTTTAAAAAGGTTAACTTAATTAACCTTTAATGATTTGATAAAGCCCATTTGTACGGTTTGCTTACAAACTACAAATTAATAGTTAATACACATAACAGTTTGATGATTGATGTAATAAATTATTTCTTCTGTTGCACTAGTTCCTATCTTTATTACTTCAACTGAATAATTCCTCTTTTCAGGCTATTTGCTGTGAGATTGGATATTTACGAAATTATTTTATTACTACCTGCTGCAGATTTTCATGTAATCAACTATGTAATGTTATTATGTAAAATAGCCATTATTAACACAAGTATTGGCTTGTGAAACGACATAATCTATCTTTATGTTTGTGTCCAGTGCCTTATGTACAAATTTTATTTTCTATATAGAATAAATATACTAAACAAACGTCAAGTCTTCAATAAATAAGGCCTTCCTTGACGTAAGTAGTTATCGAGCCTTTAGCAGCATTCGAGGCCTTTAATTGGTTCTAATTAATGAGAGTAATCCCGCTCTCTACTTCTTATCTATCATGGAACCAAGTTTTGGAAAACATTGTAACAACACACCCAATTTTCACATAATCTAAGAACAAAGTAGCCCTGACCTTGGACCGACAACAACGAACGACAAACTATTTTGTCTTGTCATGTCTTTATCTGTGATAATCCCATAGTTCGACGTATCCGCCAAAACGTGACGTGAAAATGTCATGAGTTCGAGACAACGCACACACCGACGACACAGCGAGACAGCGAGCAACGACATTTATTGTAAAAACAAAACTTGTATTTAAAATGACACAATTTTCTGTCTGTGAGAAGTACGTAACAAATCAAAGCTGGATTATCAAAACTTAAGATACAAACAAAACTCTATTACCAACAAGAATATACTTTTTCTTAGAATATCTTTATCGGTACAAAAGTGAAATATGTGTAACCGTTTGTGCATCGGCGTTGTCCCTACCGCTCTGTTTAAGCTGTAGAACCGATGACCGTCGGGGTACACATACATATTCTTGAGTACAGATTGTGAAACGGCAAAACTTAGGTAGAGCGCCCTCAGACTATGTGGGGTGAAGATCTTGGTAGGGTGGCTTTTAGCAACTGGATGCGTGTGGCCAACAATGGAATTAAATGGCGTGTGATTGGAAGAGACCTTCTGAATAATGGACTGCTGTAGGCTGATGATAATAAGTGTAAATACTTTCACTCCCTGGATTGGCCAATGGCTTAAAAATCAGCAGATTTAAAAATACTTATTCTAACAACCCTGAATATGCCTTACTTTAGGCAATGACAGCAATGAACTCATTTTAATATCGATAGTTATATTTAACCTGTCTATTAGCCACAGTTCAATACTTAAACGATCGTTACGTTAAACTATTACTTACTGCGAACAATGGCACGGAAAGTTGTATCACTGATTACCATTAACGATACCGTGGAAAACAGTTTCGTATACTATCAACAGTTTAATCTAACCGTCGTTAAAAGGCTTTTATCATGCTTTCGTTTAAAAAGTAATGTGTACTACATTACACATACAAAGGTAAATATTTACATGATAACACGAACGAGCATCAATGCAAGGTGATTCAACGATAATTTGGCATCAAATGAAAGGTTTTAAGGAAGTCTAGAAAATGTTAGTTAAATGGTTGGCTTCAGTATTTTTAATAGCATAGAGTGAGACGAGGAAATTATAATACATTTATCATTGAACCGCTGCATCTGGCTAGACTGGAAGCCGACCCCAAAATAGTTGGGATAAGGCTAGGCAGATGATGGTCATTGAACCGCGGGTCTACCAAGGTAATCGACATTGCCTGAAAAATTGTCACGCTTTAAAGTGGATGTAAGCAGGGCACATTGCTTGTAGAACTGAAAGCCAATGGGTTCGAAAGGTTTCTAGAACGATACCAATAACTTTATGAAGGCCGCAGGAATCTGCTTGATGTGAGATGTGCAGGACTGGTCGATGTGGTGACGTTTGAAGGATGCCTATAACCAGCGATAGTCTTTCGGCTGAATGATCTGGCTGAGGAATCGCTTCACTGATGAATAGCTTAACTTAAATCACTATAGTAGGCCTTGTAGAAAGGAACTACAATCAATACTTGATACCGAAATAAAGACGTGTTAATTTTAAAAGGTTGTCGTTTTATTTCGCTTCCTGTTACAATTACCGTCATACCTCCAGAGCCTCGACCATTCTCGGCCTGGCCTCGAGAGGCCTTTGACCATCGTGCACTATTGCCAGACTATTTCTATGAAACACGGCCTGAATCACTTACCGTATCGATACATTTTAAATCTAATTTTGCACGAAAGACATTCACCCGACATTTCCTAAGAATAGTATTGTACATTCGTTTCGGGATTTCACAGATATTTTTTATCACACCATCTATTTTAAAAGACTTATTGAATGTTCGGAGACCGACACTCGTGTCCGCGTTGTCAATATTATGTTACACAACACAATAGGTCCATTTATCATAATTTTAAAGACATTTGTGATAAACTGTTAACATAATGTGGTTATTGTACAATACTCTGATTTGTTATATGATAATTTAAATAGCGCAGGTAAAGAGTCTTTGAATGACGTAATGCTGCAAAATGAACTTTAATCTTCTCATTGCAACAAGTTTTTTATGCCCAATCTTTATTTAATATTAATTCCGACCTCAAATTATGAGCAAAATATTGATTTAAAGCAAACAATTTTAACCGTTCAAACAAGAATTAATATCGCAACCAATTATCACCTGGTAGGTAGGTATTATCATCTTTAATGATATTGTCTGTTGCGCGGGAGTCGGTATTCCCCGCATCCGGTTCAATCCTTCGTAGTAGGTGCTTGGTGTCCGTAACTTCATGTCTATGGCCATGTTTCTTTCGACCATTATCCCGATCTCGTTTCGTCATTGGTCGGCAAATGATTGTGTTATTTTTGTATTGTCATGCAGGCCTTGAAACTAGCGAGCATGGAAAACAATCGATTCTTATAGTCCAATCAGCAAGGAATAAGTAATTTTGTAGCTTAATTTTGACAATATTGTTGACCTTCAGTTTTTGCATCATGTGATGATATGATAATGATTCCATCGGTTGGTAGTATTTTTTGCGGTATATTTTGTAAACAAGCAAATACGGTTTTTACGCTCCTATTATTTTAATTAGAGACATACCTACATGTTATACGGGGTGGAAGGGACACCGTACCGAAAATGGAAACCACATACTCAGTACATCATTCTGAAACCCCCCACGTAGAAATTTTTAGTCCGTTATTGAAAAAAAAAACACCTGTTCCATACATTTTGACCGTGTAGGTATTGCACTTTGGTAGGAAACAACAGATTCTTTTTTAATAACCGAAAAATTTAATACAAGCTTAGATAAAACGTCCGTGTAAGTAGGTACCTACTAAAGAAACAGGAAAAGTCTTCAAAACTCAAGAACTCGCTCGTTTCCTAGCCCAACGGCAAAATGCAAATCTATTCAGTACATAGATATTTTTTATCATAATAACGGTTAACAATGCTATTGCTAACTCAATGAATCTAAGTTCAATTACTTATCATTATTATACGGGGCTAAACCCACCTCTTATTATTACATTATTACCTATTATAATAGACTAGCTGGTTGGTCTAGTAATCGCAAACGCGACTGCTGAGCATGACGTTCTGGGTTTGATTCTCGGGTCAGGCAAATTGTTTTTGGGTTTTTACATACATATATACATAAATAAACTCGCGCCTTTTGAGGCAGAAACCACCATAATTGGCAATATGCGCTGGTATCATAGAAATAAACACCTCTACCTAACCCTTTAGTGATTAGAACTGATGTTATGTTACGTAACAGCTAGAATACAAAACTATATACAGTGTTAACTTATTTAAAAACAAATTAAGGACCTATTTGTTGGGGAAAGGCTACTACAGTATCGATGAATTTCTAGATGGTATATGACATTGTAATAAGATTGGTTTTTTTTTTTCTCTTTCATTCTTACTTTGACATTTATTATTATTTTAATTTAATTGTTTTATTGATTTTCTAATGTATTTAATGAATTTTATTTTATTTGATTTTGTTGCAATTGTATGTTATCTTAATTTTTCAACACAATGTTTTATTGTTATGAAATAAATGACTTATGACTTATGACTTATGATTAGAGATCGGATATTCGGGCGCATATTTACCTAAAGTTTGAGGTTGACTAGGATGGAGTGCGCGTCATTACGTGAAAAGTCCCAGTTTATTTCAATGAATAGTATTTTTTTTTTCATTTTAGTGTCTGACAGGGCATAATTCGTTTGAATTATCAAACGAATTATGCCCTGTCATATTTACCATTTTGTCCTAATCAATATTTCAGCAGCAACATTTGAGTTCAAATATTTGTAGTAATTTTAACTTGTTCTGTTCAACAAATTTCTGGCCTGGTTTTATATAGATTATAAATATTCGTTATAGGTACTTGTGAGTTCTACTTTTAATAAACACAAAAAAATATGATATTCCGCGATCCCGGGATAAAAATTGGCATTTTAAGAATCTGCTTCCATACTTTTCCAGCCTTTGCGGGGAAAAAACGTACTTTAGGTAAATATGCGCCCGAATATCCGATCTCTGCTTATGATAGATAATAAGCTAATTGAATTATTATAACTTCTTTATTAAGTTTATCTACGTCAATAGTAATTTAATATGTAAAAAAATGCAAGTGTTAAGCAGTTGTAACACGACATTTTGATATATTAGAGGAAAACATGTTATGTAAAGTGGATTTTATCTACAGATGTTTGCATATCAAATCATTTAAATTTTATTACGTAATAAGTTGATTATGGTTTACGGCGAATCATTAATCTTACTACAGATTGATTCGGTTGGTACCTGGTTACCTTTAGTATTATGAGAAGGTAAATAGGTTAGTTACTTTTAAATTTAAATTATACAGCAATTTTGTGAAAAACCTGACGATTGTAAACGTGTTTTTAAGCACTCACATCGTATTTAGCTCAAAAAAATTTTCAAATAAAAATAAAATCCTACTAGGCGGTGACGAGCACAAATAAATACATAGCAAAATTAATACACAATTATGTATAAGTATAAGAAAATCAGTTTTCCCGTTACCCAAACATTTCTATCGTTCCAGTGAAGAATCGCAAGCTGCAAATTCGCAGACACATGTCACAAATTGTTTTTCTTAAACTCATTCCTTTCATCCTTAGCTCCAGAATTTTCCATAATAATTGATATCCTTATCGCCAAAAGTTTAGATATTTGCATACCTAACTGTGTAACTTGGAATGTTCCCCGGTGTTCAGACTGGGTTAATTCTATGTATTAATTAGACAAAGGGTCACGGATTGAATGGGGGGCTTATTGTATGGAACAGGTGCTTCAGTGCTTAGAGAAAACTAAAATAGATATGACTTGATGTCAAGTTCTATTTGTACAGCTTGTCTAATTAGTTTTCGTCGGTGACTTTTGCTTGATTTTTTCTGTTACTACTTGGTTTGAGGCAATTACTTATTTCATTAAAAATATCTTGTTGCTAGATGGACATTTTTTCAAAATTAATTAAAACGCTTTGTTGGATAATTTTTAGGTATTAAATCCAATCTTTTGTTAGTTAAACGGAAGATAAACACTACCAATAAACTCAAATATTATCCCGTTCTACAAATTAAACAAAACGCAACCACATTTAGAAACTAAATAGACATCTAAGTACTTTTTATAGCAGTCTCTATTTCGAAAACCAGAGACTAATAGGCCGAATAGAGTATGGACCCTATAATCACTATCTATTGAGCTACATTTTAAACGAACTGCATCCTCTTATTGCGCACTTAAGATAAACGTACCCTGAAGTATCCGACTGGCTGCAGTTTCGGCTAAAAAACTCATTGAAATAATATTCGCATGTTTATAAACGTAATAAAATAACAGATCACTTAAAGGATTATTACATGCTTTATGAGACGTAAAGACTGGCCTACACTGAGTTTGGTTGCAATTGTTTTTGTGGCTTGCAACCATAGGCTACAATAATTAAATACCCTTGTCTCATATCACTTGGGGACGGTGCAACAAGTTTTATTCTAGTCTGTCCTTGTAATCGGCCAGCTATCGTTTGCTTATTTTTCCTTCATAATAAATCATTTCCCACACAATCCACCCATCACTTCTTTGGCCAACAATATTTAAAATTGTAAACGCTAATAAACTTTTAATTCCCTGTCATCTTTGTCTTTCACTTGACACTGACACTGTAACCAAAGCTTTAAAGTCAAAGGAATATATTATCGAATGCCATAGATTTATATCAAAAGATCAGTCACGATTCAATATCGTGCAAAGGAAAATTATGATTCAACCAATCCATTCATAAGGCTCCATGACTAGTTAGTGGTATTTTTCACACATTATGAGCATCATAAAATACCTCATTATAGCAGTTAGTAAACCTAATTGACTGTTGAAGTGTGGTAAAGAAGCTAGTTATATTTCATTACACAACTAGAGTTACAATGATCAATCAATTAACCACTAATTGCTGGTGCAATATAAAGATGACGACAGTCTTACAAGAAATCTGAGGATGAGGAAAAACTAAATCTTTGTTTGTATTTTTTTCCTTTGATTGTTTTTCTACAGCACACACAACAGTGATCATCAATTCTATCGCTTTACGTACTGAGAACCTTCATGCCTTGGAAAGCACGCTAAGCAGGTGTCTCGGCTGTCATTGGTAGATCTTTGACAGTCGTTATGGGAAAAGCCAGAAAGCCGAGGGGTGTCGTGTTACCTGTTAACTGGGTTTTGGAGGTTCAATAGGCAGTTGTTTCATGTAAATTACTTGTACTTAGCTGCGTTATACTAGAAGGCTGGCTAGATGGTGACTGATTCTAGCGCTTAACTATTGCTTGGTTAAAAACTTCAAGTAGAATAAAGTGGAGCTATATATGTTTAAAGTTTTTAGTAAACATAACATGATATAAAGGAGTAAATGATGGCGTGACGTCTGCTAGAGGAGACTGAAAGAAGAAAACACGTTGCGGCGACCTCAAGTAGAATAGGACAAGGGCAGGAAGATGATAAATATGATATGATATGCGATATGGTTCAATATCGTCTGCCATTATATCAAAAATCACTTCACAAGCACGCAAAATATCACTAGCTCTTCACATACGAATTCCAAGTAGTAGTAAATTAATAAGATGTTCCTAACAAGGTGTTCGGGAAACTCGTTCATTATTTTATGCCAACGTTTGGCTCACAACGATGCTTTGTTTTAAAATTAACACTTCACGCATAGACTTGGTTCTCACGGCCCTCGGTGTGTCCTTAACTTTACTTGTGGGATTTTGTGTTGCATGGTTTTATTCTACGCAGTTTGGAAAAGATTCTACCTGATTTATTTGTTTTTGACTGTCAGCGGTTTGTTGTTAATTACTGTAGGTAATGTGTTTTTGTTTATTAGAGTGGATTTTGCCAATGAAACTGAATGTGTTTAGCACACCTAAAGGGCGTTCAATAGCAGTGCATATTCCCATAGATGTCTGTTTTTTTATATTTCTATGGCATATTCCATATAGAGAAAATTTAATTAATTAGTGGCGTACCTTTGTAAGGTAAAACCCCCTAAATAAATAAAGAATTAAAAAAAAAAATGTAGAGAAAATTCTATACTAACTGTTCTTTGTTGGTATGTATTACTACACACTGGATTCACAGTTATTAAAGATACACAGTTAGGTACCCACATAGACCTAACTATTCATGCCCAACGCACTTTTGCTCTGCATCTATTCCTTACAATCAAGTTTATAATTCGCCCCATTAAGTTATAAAAACCACTGCTTTACAATATGACTAGACAAGTCCGCACCGGAAAGCAATACCTATGTATATACCAAAGGAGGAAAAAAACAATGTTGTACTTAATATCATATTAGTGCACAGCGGGTAACTAACTATACAGCCTGTATACAGCTTTTATTAAAACTACGTCTAAATGGGTATTTTGATTGCAAATAAATTACCAATAGGTGTGTCTCTACAAAGAACACAAACACACACACACAACAACATTGAACATTGTATTGTGATTTTCATATCACAATACAATGTTTTTCCCAAAAAGAAGTTCTTGGCAGAACGACACCATAGTTATTATTCCGTTTTCAAGGTAATCCACTTAAAGGTACTTTGGTATTACATTGCCACGGAATAAAACAGAAACAGAAGTCTGACTCGGTCCGTCCAGCACAGTGAAATTAAAACAGTGCTTTGTGTAACCGATCATTAGATTTGCTATCTCATGACCGAACATTCAGTATAGAAATTTTTAATAAGTTCTAAGAAAAATTCTAAGTACCTTTGTCTAAAATTATCCCATCTAACTAAGGGGCTGAGAGGTCTCAAGCTTTAGCTTTATACTTAATCCTAGAATATAAGTTAGATGAAAAAAAAATCATGAAGATCAGTCAATGCTCAATTTTTTTTATGACTGTACTCTTTGATATATGTAACTCCCACAATATCCTACGCTTTAGATGTTTCTCATTTATTAGTGAAAACGGGCAACAGTGTGCGAGCGCTTGTTTTCCGCCGGGCTTCTGGAACTATCTAATCTGTGACAATGCCTTGGTTGATCGCGAACTTATTACCAATTAAAACATAATCGGGAACAGAATTCATCCGTTGAGTGTTGTCTATTGTTTTGCAAACAATACCGACCAAAGTGCCTGTTGTAATACAACTGATTGTTTCTTGATTGACTTTCAAATGATAATTAGTTTGTTTGCTGCGATTTTTATCTATGCGGTCTACTTATGAAACACGTGGGCGTATATTTACTCGTACATGTGGTACTAGCTGTTGCCAGTGACTTCGTTCGCGTGGAAATTTTGATGTGTTTGTCCGGGATAAAAAGTAGCATAATATGTGCTATTCCAGACTATATTCTATCTCTGTGCCAAATTTCATCAAGATCCGTGCTGCCGTTCTGGCGTGATTGAGTAACGAACATCCATCATGATTACTTTGTGTATGTTACCAGTGTTTAGAGTCTAGCAAATCATAGTGTTAAATAAATATATGCATCTACACATAAACTCACACCTTTTACTCATTTTTTTCCGCTATTTTCGATGCATACATAGGTACTCCTTTTCCTTGGCCTACTTTCAAACGTCTAAAAGACTAATAGAGCGGACATTGGGAATATATTCATACAAACATTTTGATCCCGAACATTTTTAATTTTGACACACGAATGCTACCTCACAAGCGGGCGTATGACACTAGACAGAGCGATAAGTTTTGAATTACGATTTTCTTCGTTCTTGTCCCGTCTATCGCTCGTAAATATTTGAATGTCTTTGATAATAAGCCTTTCTGAAGATGATCAGCATTACAAATAACTATTTATTTATTTAATTTAAGCCCACTTCAGCAGATACAGCTTAAAGCTCATTTCGTAGAAAATAAATGCTGCCTGATCAACATGGAAAAAAAAACAAAAGTCCAATATTGAAAACTAAACTAACCAAATTCAGTCATTATTTTTTTCATACTTTGACAATGTTCAAGTAACTGAAACCCTTTGAGTAAAGTTCATTAATTCGCCTAAGAAACGATGTCACATAATATATAAAAAGTATTTCTATGTAGCTGACGTCAGCTAACGAGACAAGATCCTTTGAACTCGTATTCATTAAAATCTCAAAGTATCGATGTACTGTCTTATCAAACCTGTCCACCGGTAAACGAAGGATTAATAAGGATATAATATCACATTACGAGAACCTGTTTTGTTGTTACAGCACGTGTATATTAAGGTGGGTGTACCATGGAAGGCCACTCTAATAAATAAACAGTTATTATTCGTTCATATACTGGATAAATGAAACGAACGAATATTTAAGTAATGCTTTGTTTTATTCCGTAAAATATAAACCACTTTTTTAAATTTCAGATTTGATCAATATTGATTAAACTTAAGTTTCATTGAACTCTTAAAAATGGCCTTGCTAGGAACAAGGCTCCTTAGAAGGCCATTATAATAAATCAGTCATTTAACACTAAAAGTTAATAAATAGCCATTAAATCTACAATAAAAAGAAGTGGTTTATATATTACGTAATAAAACAAAGTATTACTTAAATATTTGTTAGTTTCATTTATCCAGTAAATAAACGAATAATAACTATTTATTTGTTAGAGTGGCCTTCTATGGTACACCCACCTTATTTTAACGTCGCCGATTTCCGATATCAATGAAGCAAGGGACCGTACTGCCAAAATAGTGGCGCGAGCGATTCACCGCCTCGTCTGTGATTTCTAGTTCGATGGATGTTTATGTAGATAGAAGGAATTTGTCATCACATGGCAATAACTACGAAATTTTAATAATTGGCCTTCGAAGGAGCATGGCCTTCCATGGTCCACCCACCTTATGTGTGTGTATATTGTTGTTAATATTTATCAACATCCTCATCAGTATGTGTGATGTGAGACGTAGCGACTGTTTACTATCATGCTTAATGTTTATTTTGTAACCGACTTAAAAAAAAGGAGGAGGTTCTCAATTCGGTTGTATGTTTTTTTTTTTTGTGATTGTTACCTCATATCTTCGTCATTTATGAACCGATTTCCAAAATCCTTCTTTTATCTGAATGGATCTACTTTCCGATTGGTCCCATAGAAATTTCATCAAAATCGGTTCAGCAGTTTGGTTTTGAAATCAAAATAGCTGGAAAAAATATGTCATCCAAGAAAAAGAAATTGCTCCTCCTTTTTTTGAAGTCGGTTAAAAAGGGTAAAATAAAAACTTTTTTGCAAAAATAAAACCGACTTCCAAAAAAAACACTAAAAAAGTGGAAAATAACTTTACTTTCGGAAGTCGGTGGCAAAAAAACTTTTTTGCAAAAAAGTTTTTATTGAGGATATGTTTGTGGATTAATATAACCTGCTTTTTAAAGAATTCATTTGCCTGGGGATTCACCCGCGAGTTAGTTAGATCTTATCCCACAAGAGATCAGATCGGGAGTTCAGATCCGGGATAAAAAATAAACTATGTCCTAACTATGTGTGTGGAAAGGTAACCGACTGATAAAGAAAATTAGTTAGTACTGTCGCATTTATAGTATTCATTTAATTATTAAATTGAACTCGACTTGGCATGGACTATAGCGTTATGTTATTAAGATCTACTCTCGTATGAAAACTGCTAGCTTCTTGCTGGTCCATTATTACGGATTACGTTCAAACTTCAAGCTGTTCTATAACGTATCTACGTTTGTTTCCAAATGAACTATCATCATCATAGCGTAGCCTTGCCTAGCCTTTTCCCAAATATGTTGGGGTCGGCTTCAAGGCTAACCGGATGCAGCTGAACACCAGTATTTTACATGGAACGACTATCCTATCTATTAGTACTGGGTAATACAATACCCCTTGGTAAGACTGGTTGTCAGACTTTCGAGCCACTGAGTCCAGTCACGAGCACCAATATGTAAACACTTTCCTAAATTAAAAAGCATTTTTTGCGAGAAATAACGATTGTAACGTGCAGATATTATCTATTTCATAAAAATATGAGTTCCAAAATGCTATGTTCCTAACAACATGAAATTTTAATCAGAAAAGTAGGAGAAAATCACTTTTAAAAGTTGCTAAGTGTTTACATATTGGTGCTCGTGACTGTACCTTTAACGATTGTCAAAGATCTATGACAGCCGGGACCAACGACTTAGCGCGTTTTCTGAGGCACGGATGAAACTCGGTGTGTAATGGGTGGTCACCCATCCACGGACCAACTTAGTCAAGCACGGCTTAACCTAAAAATCGATCTGGAGCGGCTGTTATAATTTTTGTTATTAACCACGAGCCATTTTTATTAAGTGAATAAAACAAAAAATGACATAACAATCATTCCACATGGGGCAAAGTTCAAAATCCATACAGCCAGCATTATTTTTGTGATTTATCGGAACACCGATCATAAGTAATTGTTTAAATTGCTTGACATCAGATAACAACGTGCTGAATAGCCGGTAGGCAGACATAATGTGTGTTTAAGTAATGAGATGTAATGTAGGTAGGTAGCAATAATAAACACACGGTAGTGTTGTAATAACTTGGACAAATAGCCGCTGGCTATCTAGTCCGTCGTAAGTTGTTAATGTGAAACTTTATTGTGCTGGACAATTTTAATGTCTATGATAGTCAAATATTGGGAAGAAACCGCCTGTAGTTTATTTCAGTTTCAATCATAAATAAACTAACGAAGGTATTTCTATAGTGTTCTTACAATTATGAGAAAGATTATTTTAAGGTTCAATTAAATTCGTCCGGACTAACTGAGTAATTAACGCAGTACCTAAACCATTGGAGCTGTTCTTTGCCAAAGTTGTAGGAATTTTTGAACTTTTAATTATTAACAAAGGTCTGATAAAGCGTCAACTATCATAATAGTTTAAATTTCAAAACAATCGCACCGTAAGTCATTTTTAAATTGGCTTCAAATGATTTAATCTGGGATTTTTTCAAAAAAAAAACTTAAAATCGAATTAACTTAAAAACTACTGAATTTTGGTAGAACATTTGGTGGCACAATTTGTTGCTTTTTAACTCTACTATGACGACGAGTTACCAGGGTATACGAAACTTATAACATTTTTTATTTAATTTTTGTCTGTTTGTTCCGGCTAATATTATTATGATAGTATTTTACTGGTAGATAAGCAGATGTTATAGAGTCACTTAAACTACTTTATTAAAAAAAAAAGGTTTTGGGTTGTTGCAAAAAATTAAAACCCTTGCAAATGTTAACAAAATTCGATTCAAATAGGAAGTAATATTTTTATAATAACTTCACACCACACTAACATCTAGTTATTAATAAATAAGACAGATTACCTAATGACTAAGTCAATCAATAAAGAATAAACGATATTACAGATAACGTCCCAGTGTCATTTAAGTTCCTATAATCAAAAACCTATCAGAGAGACACAGACAAAACCGGTTTAAACCGAAGATAATCTTATTGGTTTGTTCAACGTTTAATTGGTTCATAAGATCAAAGATATTATGGGCTTTCTAACGATTAAATAATCAATTTAATCGGTTTAGAGCTTTTGAAAATGGTCGTAGTAATGTTAGGTCAAAGAACTTTCGTTCAGGGACAATTTTTTTTCTAGACACATAAATGGAAGGTACCTGAAAACATGCACCCACACAAGACATAACATAACGCCTGTTTGTTGTGTCCCCAAATAGTTAAGCAAAATTTGGGCATACCATAGGTACACCACCTGTAATGGTACACCCACATTTTTCCAGTTCTGTTTTAAGTCTCATGTAATGAGAGGCGAGCCTATTGTAATGGGTCAAAAATCCAAGCAGCGGGATGCTACTTGAGAATTTGCTGATGAAAAAACGCAATATTTAACACTTGAATCGAAATCATAACTACGTTTACTAGACCAACGAAAATGTTGGCGAAAAAAAAGAAAATTATCTCAACATCAAAAGGTATTATGAACTCATTACTCTATACAAAAAAAAAGTAAAACCAAGAAAATACACGACAAAAAAATACATAAATTAACCCGAAAATCGTAAAAATCGTACATTGAATCTCAAAGAAATTACGATCAGAGGTTATTCATTTCGGTCGTGTTCGATTACGATTTTATCGCGAACCCACGCCCGAGGGTTGGGCGCCCCGAGGCGTGAAACGAACCGAAAGCGAAACGGATGCGTTTATTACTTATGCGGTTTTCGTCGTACCGTGTACGTCGTAAATCTATTGTGACTGTCGCATGTGTTGATGTCTTACTCACTACTACTAGATTTTCCAGCTCTTTTACTAGTATTTTCTTGAAATTGAATTAAAAACCAAGAAATTAGTGAATTTGAACTAAACAGTGTTTAATTAAAACCCATTAAAAGCCATATATTTTTTTGATTTGTTGTTCAGGATGGCACTGCCATGAATCACAGCATGGCTTCCATACAAAAAGTTCTACCGCCTTTATTTAGTGTCGTTATAATTTCTCTCAATGTCTCAATCACAATCTCATAATGTTTTTTCCGTGAAACTACACACATCAAAAGTGTCTAGGGATCAAGCATTTTTATGCGGATTTCTTGAGATTGAGATGTGGCTTTGTAATAAATTTATGATTTTATAAATTTATATGGATCCTTTTTGGTGCATTTCATAATTTGAATCAGGAACTCTCAATCAAATTCGAGTAAAAGATGAAAATAAGCTGTCAATATTTTCCCTATAAAAACATACAACGCATTGAAGACATTATTAGTGCTACTGTTTCCCTACTACTGATTAAAACCAACGTTATTATGGAGCGGCGACGTCATTTAAGCAGGGAAGAAATGCTCAGAGCCGTGGGAATGATAGAAGCTGGTTCCCGGCAACGTACTATGGCTTTAGCTCTGAATACAAGTCAGAGTGTTATCAGTCGACTTTGGACACGTTACCGAAGCACTGGTACCGTGGCTGAGCGCCATGGAGGACGGTATCGCTGCACCACACGGAGACAAGACCGATACATTCAAATCTTAACTCGAAGAGCTCCAACAATAACCGCCATGATGTTAGCCGTGAGGCTTCATCACTCTTCAGGGAACTTAATTAGCGACCAAACAGTCAGAAACCGCTTGCATGAAGTGAACCTTCATTCCCGAAGACCGCTACGGGTACCACCTATAGCAATGCACAATCGTAGGATTCGATATCAATGGGCTCTTGAACACAGAAATTGGGCAGAAGAACAATGGCGTTTCGTGTGCTTTTCTGATGAGTCTCGTTTTGGTATGAGACCGGATACAAGACGTATACGACACTGGAGAACCCCTGGACGCCAACAGCGATTAAAATCCTGCCAGGAAGTCCATCCTTATAGTGGTGGAACCATCATGGTATGGGCGGGTATTTGGATCGGCGGAAGAACTGAGTTGATTTGGATCAGAGGCAACCTCAACGCTCAAATTTATGCTGAGACGATTGTATCAGACGTCATCGTTCCTCTACAAGTGCAAATCGGTCCCTTATTTCAGTTAATGCATGATAATGCACGACCGCACACCGCAAGAGTTGTAAGACAGACTCTCGCCGCAGCTAACATCAATGTCCTGCCCTGGCCTGCTCAGTCGCCAGACTTGAACCCGATTGAGCATGCATGGGATATGCTACAGAGAAGAGCTCTGCCGAATATGGAGGGTATCCAGTCGCAAGAAGACCTTTTTTTGTTGTTGCAACGAACATGGGCGGCCATTCCACAGCGTGATTTGGATGAACTCATTTTGAGTATGCCAAACCGATGTTCTTGTGTTGTTAGTGTTCGCGGTAGAAACACGGATTATTAATTGTTTAAGTTACCCAATAAAATTTTAAAGAAAACTGTTATTTCAGTCTTTTTTTCGAACTTTAATGTTAATGGTTCAAATGTCAAAAATCCCTTTATTAGGAAAATGGCAAATTTCTTTATTAATGCAAAGGTGACTTGGTTTATCGTTACTGTGACAAACGAAAACACTTTATTTGATGAATCCTTAAAGAAAATTTTAATTAATATCAATCAGGAGAAAAGTTATTGCAAAAATATATGTTGATCCCTAGATACTTTTGATGTGTGTATTTTAAAAATTGTTACAATCAAATAGAGCTGCAATTTTGATGTTTGAAACTACAATACAAAGCACTTTACGAATCTCTCACCTGTTACTTTTCCAACATCTCAAAGTGAATTCTATTTCACTAAGCTTTCATTCACTGCCTGAATTTCAAAGCTACTGCACGTCCGTTTCGTGGGAAATCGACCATTGCCAACTTGGTAAAAGATTAAATCACAAAACTTTGTTGAACTTTGTAAAGCGTTAGGTATTTGACTTGTTGATCCGTTCAATTACTTCATTTTATATGCTAGAGGGTCAGTTAGAAGGTTCTGGGCCCCAAAAAAAGGCCTGTGAAAAACTACATCCATATATACAAGATTTTCAGAAATTAAAAGTGGAAAGATATATTCTAATATTATGAAGAGGTAAAGTTTGGGTGTACGGGGTTCGGAACTGCTGATCCGATTCCAATAACTTCTATATTTTCCCCGAGTGCCATCACTACATAGTATAAAACAAAGTCGCTTCCCGCTGTCTGTCCCTATGTATGCTCTTTAAAACTACACAACGGATTTTGATGCGGTTTCTTTTAATAGATAGTGTTTCAAGAGGAAGATTTATATGTATAATACATGCATATTATAGTAGAGAAAACATTAGTATCTATATTGCACCCGTGCGAAGCCGGGGCGGGTCGTTAGTAGTATTATATTTCAAATATATATATAATAATATCTAAATAAATATAAATATATAATAATATCTGACCATAACGATACCGAAGCAAGTAAAAGCTAGTGTTCTATTAAATTATTGCACTATTCGCCCATTAACTACATCTTAAACATTACGAGACTCTACATAAATTAACTATTAAAATGATATCTAACTAGTTTCTCTATAAAGTGTAAACGGGCCCTTCACGAAGCAAATCATTGCTGGGAAACGACTTTTTTTGTGGGTGAAAAATTGCGTTTTACGGTAGGACTCAATGTGACGCACTCAAAGCATTGTGCTGATGGATGCATTGAATAGTACGGGGGTCGTGGAGGTATTTAAAGTAAGTTTATAACATTAAAAAATAGTATTTAAAAACAAAAACTTTTGAAAAGTTAGAACTTTGACCCCAATATCTCCGTAACAAGAAGGTTCCAACAAAAAAAATATCGTAATGACGGGGAGAAGCCGAAAGACACTTCGGCTTCTTCGTCTTTCGGCTTCGTTAATGGTAGTTTTACATCCATTATAAAACGAAAGTTTCAGCATTACAGTAGGTACATTCTGTGATTGATACAAATAATATTGTAGGAATCGGGTTGAGAAGTATGTGTTGTGCCGCGAACGCCATCTTGCGAAGACATTCGGTACTGGCTACTGCGGTATTGAATATTGGCGTATGGATTCATCAGATAGACACTCAATTATGTAACCTTTTTTGCAAATGATAAGCTAAATACATTACAAATTGTACTGAAACATCCTATCTTATTTTATTTGCTATTTTATTCATAATGAATATCAAAAAGGCAATTGACGCTTCACCAGCTGTAGGTACAGAAACGTTTGTGTTTCTAAACAAATCAGCATACGAGAATATGTACGCGAACCGTTTGTGTTAAGACCGAAATAACTGTTCAACAAAACGTAGACCAATCATAACAACATTAATACGTTCGTTAACTCTAGCTTACGAAACGTGGTATTGTCTACAGCGTGTAGAGGAAAGTTGTGGTCGTGTTTCAGGATGTGGTTTCGACCGTCAAATTGGACCACTTTCTGTATAGGACTATCATCGTTCACGAAAAAATATTCAGCTGTCCCACACAAAAAATCAATACATTATCGACTTCGACAGCTGGTTTTTCAACGGAACTTTCTGATACATGCTGTATAGTTTCTGAACGGCTGGTCGATTCTCTGATCAAGTGATATATAAAACTGTTCAATGTCATGTGATTACATACATATATGTGATTGATCGACAGAAATACATGTGTATAAACATCTAATCTATTACTATAAAATATAATAATGTGGCGAAATATTGGTGTAGTAGGTACTTACACCTCTGCCTAGCCATTCCGGGATTACAGGCGTGATTTTACATTTGGCAGTATAATAATATCATGCGAAGACTGCGACAGATACGCTTTCAGAAAAAAACAAAGTTTTGCTAAATGATTTGATTTTTATTTCACGTTCGCATTGAACGCTCGTCGTAATGAACGATCCTAATCAGACGTATCCTATTCGATGTTCTTCACCGAGAAAACGATTTAGGTATGTTATCAAAAATTTAAAAACAAAAATTCATTTTCTGCGAATAGTGTCTGTGCTTGCTTCTTTTTCTTTTATTTCCACTAATGCATAGCCGTTACATAAAGCATCACTCAGTATCACAATATCACAACTATGCTATGAAGTTGGAATATTGACTTAGCAAAGTTTTTAAGTTATCATTATATAAGTCATCATCATTCTCCTGCCCTTATCCCAATTTATTTGGGATCAAAATCAAAATCAAAGCATTTATTTCAAGTAGGCCAATTACAGGCACTTTTGAATTGTCGAAACAAAGACAGCAATAAAAAATGAAGCTCCAGTCCCAGTCACAAGATATAATAACTGTGAAAGTACTGTAGTTGCCCATTCCAAAGCGTAGATCTCTATGGAGAAGAATGGGCAAGAAACTCCATGGACACTCTTTTAAATCATAATGTTTTTACAAAAATCTTGTATACATCATTCTTGTTGAGATGGTACATTATGTGAGAACGGTGTAGCAAGACCGTGGGCGTGGTCGGCGCAGCATGTCTTCTTCTTCCATACATATTGTCATATCAGTCTTCACGCAGTCCATCCATCGATTCTTTGGTCTTCCTCTGCTCTTATAGCCATCCACATGCTCAGTTAGTAATCATTATTTAAGTAAAATGTTAAAAAATAAAAAATAAAGGAAAAATAATAATAAAAAAGTAAAAAAAAAATATTATGAAATTTTAAAAGTAACACCGAATTTCCTTTTCGATGCGTGATTGTTTCAAGTCACACAAATAAAATATTTTAATTCGATTTCATGTTTATGAATTTACGATTCACTCATTAAAATAACTCGGTCTGTCTAAAGTTTTAACCAGTTGGATCACTTTTAGTTTCAAGTTTTGATAATAACATGCCTAAATTGTGAACGCTATGAATGTTTAGTATTTTATAGGTAGTATCGAACCCGTAAATTTATTGATTTAATGGCAGTGAACTAATAAAGAAAGCTTTAACGTCAACTGCAATATTACTCGTATGCTATCCACTAACTCATTGTACAAGGACATAATTTATTCAGATAAAGTTATCACAAAATAACCGTCAAAAATTCTTTAATCCGGTATGATAAGCTATAATTCGTCCGTGGGATGCGGTAATCAACTCATTATAGCAGTTAGTAAACCTAATTGACTGTTGAAGTGTGGTAAAGAAGCTAGTTATATTTCATTACACAACTAGAGTTACAATGATCAATCAATTAACCACTAATTGCTGGTGCAATATAAAGATGACGACAGTCTTACAAGAAATCTGAGGATGAGGAAAAACTAAATCTTTGTTTGTATTTTTTTCCTTTGATTGTTTTTCTACAGCACACACAACAGTGATCATCAATTCTATCGCTTTACGTACTGAGAACCTTCATGCCTTGGAAAGCACGCTAAGCAGGTGTCTCGGCTGTCATTGGTAGATCTTTGACAGTCGTTATGGGAAAAGCCAGAAAGCCGAGGGGTGTCGTGTTACCTGTTAACTGGGTTTTGGAGGTTCAATAGGCAGTTGTTTCATGTAAATTACTTGTACTTAGCTGCGTTATACTAGAAGGCTGGCTAGATGGTGACTGATTCTAGCGCTTAACTATTGCTTGGTTAAAAACTTCAAGTAGAATAAAGTGGAGCTATATATGTTTAAAGTTTTTAGTAAACATAACATGATATAAAGGAGTAAATGATGGCGTGACGTCTGCTAGAGGAGACTGAAAGAAGAAAACACGTTGCGGCGACCTCAAGTAGAATAGGACAAGGGCAGGAAGATGATAAATATGATATGATATGCGATATGGTTCAATATCGTCTGCCATTATATCAAAAATCACTTCACAAGCACGCAAAATATCACTAGCTCTTCACATACGAATTCCAAGTAGTAGTAAATTAATAAGATGTTCCTAACAAGGTGTTCGGGAAACTCGTTCATTATTTTATGCCAACGTTTGGCTCACAACGATGCTTTGTTTTAAAATTAACACTTCACGCATAGACTTGGTTCTCACGGCCCTCGGTGTGTCCTTAACTTTACTTGTGGGATTTTGTGTTGCATGGTTTTATTCTACGCAGTTTGGAAAAGATTCTACCTGATTTATTTGTTTTTGACTGTCAGCGGTTTGTTGTTAATTACTGTAGGTAATGTGTTTTTGTTTATTAGAGTGGATTTTGCCAATGAAACTGAATGTGTTTAGCACACCTAAAGGGCGTTCAATAGCAGTGCATATTCCCATAGATGTCTGTTTTTTTATATTTCTATGGCATATTCCATATAGAGAAAATTTAATTAATTAGTGGCGTACCTTTGTAAGGTAAAACCCCCTAAATAAATAAAGAATTAAAAAAAAAAATGTAGAGAAAATTCTATACTAACTGTTCTTTGTTGGTATGTATTACTACACACTGGATTCACAGTTATTAAAGATACACAGTTAGGTACCCACATAGACCTAACTATTCATGCCCAACGCACTTTTGCTCTGCATCTATTCCTTACAATCAAGTTTATAATTCGCCCCATTAAGTTATAAAAACCACTGCTTTACAATATGACTAGACAAGTCCGCACCGGAAAGCAATACCTATGTATATACCAAAGGAGGAAAAAAACAATGTTGTACTTAATATCATATTAGTGCACAGCGGGTAACTAACTATACAGCCTGTATACAGCTTTTATTAAAACTACGTCTAAATGGGTATTTTGATTGCAAATAAATTACCAATAGGTGTGTCTCTACAAAGAACACAAACACACACACACAACAACATTGAACATTGTATTGTGATTTTCATATCACAATACAATGTTTTTCCCAAAAAGAAGTTCTTGGCAGAACGACACCATAGTTATTATTCCGTTTTCAAGGTAATCCACTTAAAGGTACTTTGGTATTACATTGCCACGGAATAAAACAGAAACAGAAGTCTGACTCGGTCCGTCCAGCACAGTGAAATTAAAACAGTGCTTTGTGTAACCGATCATTAGATTTGCTATCTCATGACCGAACATTCAGTATAGAAATTTTTAATAAGTTCTAAGAAAAATTCTAAGTACCTTTGTCTAAAATTATCCCATCTAACTAAGGGGCTGAGAGGTCTCAAGCTTTAGCTTTATACTTAATCCTAGAATATAAGTTAGATGAAAAAAAAATCATGAAGATCAGTCAATGCTCAATTTTTTTTATGACTGTACTCTTTGATATATGTAACTCCCACAATATCCTACGCTTTAGATGTTTCTCATTTATTAGTGAAAACGGGCAACAGTGTGCGAGCGCTTGTTTTCCGCCGGGCTTCTGGAACTATCTAATCTGTGACAATGCCTTGGTTGATCGCGAACTTATTACCAATTAAAACATAATCGGGAACAGAATTCATCCGTTGAGTGTTGTCTATTGTTTTGCAAACAATACCGACCAAAGTGCCTGTTGTAATACAACTGATTGTTTCTTGATTGACTTTCAAATGATAATTAGTTTGTTTGCTGCGATTTTTATCTATGCGGTCTACTTATGAAACACGTGGGCGTATATTTACTCGTACATGTGGTACTAGCTGTTGCCAGTGACTTCGTTCGCGTGGAAATTTTGATGTGTTTGTCCGGGATAAAAAGTAGCATAATATGTGCTATTCCAGACTATATTCTATCTCTGTGCCAAATTTCATCAAGATCCGTGCTGCCGTTCTGGCGTGATTGAGTAACGAACATCCATCATGATTACTTTGTGTATGTTACCAGTGTTTAGAGTCTAGCAAATCATAGTGTTAAATAAATATATGCATCTACACATAAACTCACACCTTTTACTCATTTTTTTCCGCTATTTTCGATGCATACATAGGTACTCCTTTTCCTTGGCCTACTTTCAAACGTCTAAAAGACTAATAGAGCGGACATTGGGAATATATTCATACAAACATTTTGATCCCGAACATTTTTAATTTTGACACACGAATGCTACCTCACAAGCGGGCGTATGACACTAGACAGAGCGATAAGTTTTGAATTACGATTTTCTTCGTTCTTGTCCCGTCTATCGCTCGTAAATATTTGAATGTCTTTGATAATAAGCCTTTCTGAAGATGATCAGCATTACAAATAACTATTTATTTATTTAATTTAAGCCCACTTCAGCAGATACAGCTTAAAGCTCATTTCGTAGAAAATAAATGCTGCCTGATCAACATGGAAAAAAAAACAAAAGTCCAATATTGAAAACTAAACTAACCAAATTCAGTCATTATTTTTTTCATACTTTGACAATGTTCAAGTAACTGAAACCCTTTGAGTAAAGTTCATTAATTCGCCTAAGAAACGATGTCACATAATATATAAAAAGTATTTCTATGTAGCTGACGTCAGCTAACGAGACAAGATCCTTTGAACTCGTATTCATTAAAATCTCAAAGTATCGATGTACTGTCTTATCAAACCTGTCCACCGGTAAACGAAGGATTAATAAGGATATAATATCACATTACGAGAACCTGTTTTGTTGTTACAGCACGTGTATATTAAGGTGGGTGTACCATGGAAGGCCACTCTAATAAATAAACAGTTATTATTCGTTCATATACTGGATAAATGAAACGAACGAATATTTAAGTAATGCTTTGTTTTATTCCGTAAAATATAAACCACTTTTTTAAATTTCAGATTTGATCAATATTGATTAAACTTAAGTTTCATTGAACTCTTAAAAATGGCCTTGCTAGGAACAAGGCTCCTTAGAAGGCCATTATAATAAATCAGTCATTTAACACTAAAAGTTAATAAATAGCCATTAAATCTACAATAAAAAGAAGTGGTTTATATATTACGTAATAAAACAAAGTATTACTTAAATATTTGTTAGTTTCATTTATCCAGTAAATAAACGAATAATAACTATTTATTTGTTAGAGTGGCCTTCTATGGTACACCCACCTTATTTTAACGTCGCCGATTTCCGATATCAATGAAGCAAGGGACCGTACTGCCAAAATAGTGGCGCGAGCGATTCACCGCCTCGTCTGTGATTTCTAGTTCGATGGATGTTTATGTAGATAGAAGGAATTTGTCATCACATGGCAATAACTACGAAATTTTAATAATTGGCCTTCGAAGGAGCATGGCCTTCCATGGTCCACCCACCTTATGTGTGTGTATATTGTTGTTAATATTTATCAACATCCTCATCAGTATGTGTGATGTGAGACGTAGCGACTGTTTACTATCATGCTTAATGTTTATTTTGTAACCGACTTAAAAAAAAGGAGGAGGTTCTCAATTCGGTTGTATGTTTTTTTTTTTGTGATTGTTACCTCATATCTTCGTCATTTATGAACCGATTTCCAAAATCCTTCTTTTATCTGAATGGATCTACTTTCCGATTGGTCCCATAGAAATTTCATCAAAATCGGTTCAGCAGTTTGGTTTTGAAATCAAAATAGCTGGAAAAAATATGTCATCCAAGAAAAAGAAATTGCTCCTCCTTTTTTTGAAGTCGGTTAAAAAGGGTAAAATAAAAACTTTTTTGCAAAAATAAAACCGACTTCCAAAAAAAACACTAAAAAAGTGGAAAATAACTTTACTTTCGGAAGTCGGTGGCAAAAAAACTTTTTTGCAAAAAAGTTTTTATTGAGGATATGTTTGTGGATTAATATAACCTGCTTTTTAAAGAATTCATTTGCCTGGGGATTCACCCGCGAGTTAGTTAGATCTTATCCCACAAGAGATCAGATCGGGAGTTCAGATCCGGGATAAAAAATAAACTATGTCCTAACTATGTGTGTGGAAAGGTAACCGACTGATAAAGAAAATTAGTTAGTACTGTCGCATTTATAGTATTCATTTAATTATTAAATTGAACTCGACTTGGCATGGACTATAGCGTTATGTTATTAAGATCTACTCTCGTATGAAAACTGCTAGCTTCTTGCTGGTCCATTATTACGGATTACGTTCAAACTTCAAGCTGTTCTATAACGTATCTACGTTTGTTTCCAAATGAACTATCATCATCATAGCGTAGCCTTGCCTAGCCTTTTCCCAAATATGTTGGGGTCGGCTTCAAGGCTAACCGGATGCAGCTGAACACCAGTATTTTACATGGAACGACTATCCTATCTATTAGTACTGGGTAATACAATACCCCTTGGTAAGACTGGTTGTCAGACTTTCGAGCCACTGAGTCCAGTCACGAGCACCAATATGTAAACACTTTCCTAAATTAAAAAGCATTTTTTGCGAGAAATAACGATTGTAACGTGCAGATATTATCTATTTCATAAAAATATGAGTTCCAAAATGCTATGTTCCTAACAACATGAAATTTTAATCAGAAAAGTAGGAGAAAATCACTTTTAAAAGTTGCTAAGTGTTTACATATTGGTGCTCGTGACTGTACCTTTAACGATTGTCAAAGATCTATGACAGCCGGGACCAACGACTTAGCGCGTTTTCTGAGGCACGGATGAAACTCGGTGTGTAATGGGTGGTCACCCATCCACGGACCAACTTAGTCAAGCACGGCTTAACCTAAAAATCGATCTGGAGCGGCTGTTATAATTTTTGTTATTAACCACGAGCCATTTTTATTAAGTGAATAAAACAAAAAATGACATAACAATCATTCCACATGGGGCAAAGTTCAAAATCCATACAGCCAGCATTATTTTTGTGATTTATCGGAACACCGATCATAAGTAATTGTTTAAATTGCTTGACATCAGATAACAACGTGCTGAATAGCCGGTAGGCAGACATAATGTGTGTTTAAGTAATGAGATGTAATGTAGGTAGGTAGCAATAATAAACACACGGTAGTGTTGTAATAACTTGGACAAATAGCCGCTGGCTATCTAGTCCGTCGTAAGTTGTTAATGTGAAACTTTATTGTGCTGGACAATTTTAATGTCTATGATAGTCAAATATTGGGAAGAAACCGCCTGTAGTTTATTTCAGTTTCAATCATAAATAAACTAACGAAGGTATTTCTATAGTGTTCTTACAATTATGAGAAAGATTATTTTAAGGTTCAATTAAATTCGTCCGGACTAACTGAGTAATTAACGCAGTACCTAAACCATTGGAGCTGTTCTTTGCCAAAGTTGTAGGAATTTTTGAACTTTTAATTATTAACAAAGGTCTGATAAAGCGTCAACTATCATAATAGTTTAAATTTCAAAACAATCGCACCGTAAGTCATTTTTAAATTGGCTTCAAATGATTTAATCTGGGATTTTTTCAAAAAAAAAACTTAAAATCGAATTAACTTAAAAACTACTGAATTTTGGTAGAACATTTGGTGGCACAATTTGTTGCTTTTTAACTCTACTATGACGACGAGTTACCAGGGTATACGAAACTTATAACATTTTTTATTTAATTTTTGTCTGTTTGTTCCGGCTAATATTATTATGATAGTATTTTACTGGTAGATAAGCAGATGTTATAGAGTCACTTAAACTACTTTATTAAAAAAAAAAGGTTTTGGGTTGTTGCAAAAAATTAAAACCCTTGCAAATGTTAACAAAATTCGATTCAAATAGGAAGTAATATTTTTATAATAACTTCACACCACACTAACATCTAGTTATTAATAAATAAGACAGATTACCTAATGACTAAGTCAATCAATAAAGAATAAACGATATTACAGATAACGTCCCAGTGTCATTTAAGTTCCTATAATCAAAAACCTATCAGAGAGACACAGACAAAACCGGTTTAAACCGAAGATAATCTTATTGGTTTGTTCAACGTTTAATTGGTTCATAAGATCAAAGATATTATGGGCTTTCTAACGATTAAATAATCAATTTAATCGGTTTAGAGCTTTTGAAAATGGTCGTAGTAATGTTAGGTCAAAGAACTTTCGTTCAGGGACAATTTTTTTTCTAGACACATAAATGGAAGGTACCTGAAAACATGCACCCACACAAGACATAACATAACGCCTGTTTGTTGTGTCCCCAAATAGTTAAGCAAAATTTGGGCATACCATAGGTACACCACCTGTAATGGTACACCCACATTTTTCCAGTTCTGTTTTAAGTCTCATGTAATGAGAGGCGAGCCTATTGTAATGGGTCAAAAATCCAAGCAGCGGGATGCTACTTGAGAATTTGCTGATGAAAAAACGCAATATTTAACACTTGAATCGAAATCATAACTACGTTTACTAGACCAACGAAAATGTTGGCGAAAAAAAAGAAAATTATCTCAACATCAAAAGGTATTATGAACTCATTACTCTATACAAAAAAAAAGTAAAACCAAGAAAATACACGACAAAAAAATACATAAATTAACCCGAAAATCGTAAAAATCGTACATTGAATCTCAAAGAAATTACGATCAGAGGTTATTCATTTCGGTCGTGTTCGATTACGATTTTATCGCGAACCCACGCCCGAGGGTTGGGCGCCCCGAGGCGTGAAACGAACCGAAAGCGAAACGGATGCGTTTATTACTTATGCGGTTTTCGTCGTACCGTGTACGTCGTAAATCTATTGTGACTGTCGCATGTGTTGATGTCTTACTCACTACTACTAGATTTTCCAGCTCTTTTACTAGTATTTTCTTGAAATTGAATTAAAAACCAAGAAATTAGTGAATTTGAACTAAACAGTGTTTAATTAAAACCCATTAAAAGCCATATATTTTTTTGATTTGTTGTTCAGGATGGCACTGCCATGAATCACAGCATGGCTTCCATACAAAAAGTTCTACCGCCTTTATTTAGTGTCGTTATAATTTCTCTCAATGTCTCAATCACAATCTCATAATGTTTTTTCCGTGAAACTATTTTAAAAATTGTTACAATCAAATAGAGCTGCAATTTTGATGTTTGAAACTACAATACAAAGCACTTTACGAATCTCTCACCTGTTACTTTTCCAACATCTCAAAGTGAATTCTATTTCACTAAGCTTTCATTCACTGCCTGAATTTCAAAGCTACTGCACGTCCGTTTCGTGGGAAATCGACCATTGCCAACTTGGTAAAAGATTAAATCACAAAACTTTGTTGAACTTTGTAAAGCGTTAGGTATTTGACTTGTTGATCCGTTCAATTACTTCATTTTATATGCTAGAGGGTCAGTTAGAAGGTTCTGGGCCCCAAAAAAAGGCCTGTGAAAAACTACATCCATATATACAAGATTTTCAGAAATTAAAAGTGGAAAGATATATTCTAATATTATGAAGAGGTAAAGTTTGGGTGTACGGGGTTCGGAACTGCTGATCCGATTCCAATAACTTCTATATTTTCCCCGAGTGCCATCACTACATAGTATAAAACAAAGTCGCTTCCCGCTGTCTGTCCCTATGTATGCTCTTTAAAACTACACAACGGATTTTGATGCGGTTTCTTTTAATAGATAGTGTTTCAAGAGGAAGATTTATATGTATAATACATGCATATTATAGTAGAGAAAACATTAGTATCTATATTGCACCCGTGCGAAGCCGGGGCGGGTCGTTAGTAGTATTATATTTCAAATATATATATAATAATATCTAAATAAATATAAATATATAATAATATCTGACCATAACGATACCGAAGCAAGTAAAAGCTAGTGTTCTATTAAATTATTGCACTATTCGCCCATTAACTACATCTTAAACATTACGAGACTCTACATAAATTAACTATTAAAATGATATCTAACTAGTTTCTCTATAAAGTGTAAACGGGCCCTTCACGAAGCAAATCATTGCTGGGAAACGACTTTTTTTGTGGGTGAAAAATTGCGTTTTACGGTAGGACTCAATGTGACGCACTCAAAGCATTGTGCTGATGGATGCATTGAATAGTACGGGGGTCGTGGAGGTATTTAAAGTAAGTTTATAACATTAAAAAATAGTATTTAAAAACAAAAACTTTTGAAAAGTTAGAACTTTGACCCCAATATCTCCGTAACAAGAAGGTTCCAACAAAAAAAATATCGTAATGACGGGGAGAAGCCGAAAGACACTTCGGCTTCTTCGTCTTTCGGCTTCGTTAAGGGTAGTTTTACATCCATTATAGAAAGTTTCAGCATTACAGTAGGTACATCCGTGATTGATACAAATAATATTGTAGGAATCGGGTTGAGAAGTATGTGTTGTGCCGCGAACGCCATCTTGCGAAGACATTCGGTACTGGCTACTGCGGTATTGAATATTGGCGTATGGATTCATCAGATAGACACTCAATTATGTAACCTTTTTTGCAAATGATAAGCTAAATACATAACAAATTGTACTGAAACATCCTATCTTATTTTATTTGCTATTTTATTCATAATGAATATCTAAAAGGCAATTGACGCTTCACCAGCTGTAGGTACAGAAACGTTTGTGTTTCTAAACAAATCAGCATACGAGAATATGTACGCAAACCGTTTGTGTTAAGACCGAAATAACTTTTCAACAAAACGTATACCAATCATAACAACATTAATACGTTCGTTAACTCTAGCTTATGAAACGTGGCATTGTCTACAGCGTGTAGAAGAAAGTTGTGGTCGTATTTCTGGATGTGGTTTAGACCATCAAATTGGACCACTTTCTGTATAGGACTATCATCGCTCACGAAAAAATATTCAGCTGTCCCACACAAAAAATCAATACATAATCGACTTCGACAGCTGGTTTGTCAACGGAACTTTCTGATACATGCTGTATAGTTTCTGAACGGCTGGTTGATTCTCTGATCAAGTGATATATAAAACTGTTCATTGTCATGTGATTACATACATACATGTGATTGATCGACAGAAATACATGTGTATAAACATCTATTACTATAAAATATAATAATGTGGCGAAATATTGGTGTAGTAGGTACTTACACCTCTGCCTAGCCATTCCGGGATTACAGGCGTGATTTTACATTTGGCAGTATAATAATATCATGCAAAGACTGCGACAGATTAAATAAAATTCGCTTTCAGAAAAAAACAAAGTTTTGCTAAATGATTTGATTTTTATTTCACGTTCGCATTGAACGCTCGTCGTAATGAACGATCCTAATCAGACGTATCCTATTCGATGTTCTTCACCGAGAAAACGATTTAGGTATGTTATCAAAAATATAAAAACAAAAATTCATTTTCTGCGAATAGTGTCTGTGCTTGCTTCTTTTTCTTTTATTTCCACTAATGCATAGCCGTTACATAAAGCATCTACTCTTACTAACTCACTATCACAATATCACAACTATGCTATGAAGTTGGAATATTGACTTAGCAAAGTTTTTAAGTTATCATTATATAAGTCATCATCATTATCCTGCCCTTATCCCAATTTATTTGGGATCAAAATCAAAAAAATCAAAATCAAAGCATTTATTTCAAGTAGGCCAATTACAGGCACTTTTGAATTGTCGAAACAAAGACAGCAATAAAAAATGAAGCTACAGTCCCAGTCACAAGATATAATAACTGTGAAAGTACTGTAGTTGCCCATTCCAAAGCGTAGATCTCTATGGAGAAGAATGGGCAAGAAACTCCATGGACACTCTTTTAAATCATAATGTTTTTACAAAAATCTTGGATACATCATTCTTGTTGAGATGGTACATTATGTGAGAACGATGTAGCAAGACGTGCACAGCGTGGCAGCGAGGCGTGGGCGTGGTCGGCGCAGCATGTCTTCTTCTTCCATACATATTGTCATATCAGTCTTCACGCAGTCCATCCATCGATTCTTTGGTCTTCCTCTGCTCTTATAGCCATCCACATGCTTAGTTAGTAATCATTATATAAGTAAAATATTATGTTAAGACATTTTAAAAGTAACACCGAATTTCCTTTTCGATGCGTGATTGTTTCAAGTCACACAAATAAAATATTTTAATTCGACTTCATGTTTATGAATTTACGATTCGCTCATTAAAATAACTCGGTCTGTCTAAAGTTTTAACCAGTTGGATCACTTTTAGTTTCAAGTTTTGATAATAACATACCTAAATTGTGAACGCTATGAATGTTTAGTATTTTATAGGTAATATCGAACCCGTAAATTTATTTATTTAATTAGGCAGTGAACTAATAAACAAAGCTTTAACGTCAACTGCAATATTATGCTATCCACTAACTCATTATACAAGGACATAATTTATTCAGATAAAGTTATCACAAAATAACCGTCAAAAATTCTTTAATCCGGAATGATAAGCTATAATTCGTCCGTGGGATGCGGTAATCAACTCATTTCCTAATTGATTGCATTGAGCCACAAAACGTAGAGCGATTATCTGGTACAGCTACAGTGTACCCAGAGTTTATGAAACAAATGAAACGCGAAATATGTACATAGATGACTTGAAAAAATCAAAGCATTGGTATCAATTTAACCATTGACAAATACTAATGAACGTTGCCAAAGACTTGGTGAAAGAATAAATGGAAGCTGGTTACACTGTAATCACAGACTATAATCATACCAATGTTCTTTTAATATGAAATTAAATGTACCAACGTAATTTTAACGGCGAGGTGCTTGTGCAAAACTTACATTAACCTTGCTTAAAAACTATGAAAAAAGTGTGACAACTAATTTCCACCTAATAACGTTTTATAACAATAAAATGTTATGTTAGAAAATGAAACGTTAAAGAAATAAATATTATGATAAGTGGCCTTGTCCACTTTCAAAAATATGTAAAAAACCTCTCTCCATAAACATCACTATACATGGTTCTTTGCTCTTGTTACATGATTATTATTTATTTTTAATATTTATATAGATTTGTATATCTTTCATGTGTGTGTAGTACTTATATTAATATGTAATTGGTACACCACCGACTACCTGCAGTATTGTCTCTCCCACTTTCTCTAATCCATCCAAAGGCTCTCTTGAAAAGATCGCTTTTAGCAATATGGCCGCCCATTATGTTACCTTATGTGAAATGGTTTCTTTTATGATGTTACAATGTATGGTGAATGTGAGGAGCTCGTGGCTAAATAATAACAGCCGCTCGGGTCGATCGTCAGGTTAAGCCGCGCTTCCCTGGGTTGGGCCGTGGATGGGTGACCACCCATTACATACCGAGGTTCCTCCATGCCTCGGAAAGCACGTTAAGCTGTTCTCGGCTGTCATTTGTAAATCTTTGACAGTCGTACCCGTAGTCAGTGGCCCGAAAGTCTGACAACCTGCTTACCAAGGGGTATCGTATTACCCAGTACGAACTGGGTTGTGGAGGTCAGATAGGCAGTCGCTCCATGTAAAATACTGGTATTCAGCTGTATCCGGTTAGACTGGAAGCCGACGCCAAGATAGTTGGGAAAAGGCTAGGCAGATGATGAATGTATGGTTAATGTGAATTTACAGGTATGTATGAACTGTACATAATAAGGAATATTCTATTCTATTCTAGTTTCAAAACTAATAGTCATAGCATTTCCGCAAAATCATTATAGTGCGGTAATCTTGGTTTTATTTGAACTTATGTTATTTGTATTCTATGCTGTTTGTTTTAACTAAACAAATGCTAAGAATGGTTATCTTAGATCATCATTAATTCTACGTCTATAGATTATGTTTAAATCAATCGCTTAGTCTGGCAGATACAAATACTGCGGTAGACATTGGCCAAAAGGTATGTCAAATATTTGTCTGTCAATTATTTATGTAACTTCATGATAAAAAAACCACAATATAAAGTTATGTTTTCCTTACAGCTGACTTGCAAAACTTGTTTTGTGTCGTCTAGTACTTCATTACATGATTGTTTACGTCTCTATAAACCACACCTTGCCAGACTTAGTAATTAGCGTAGGAGGGTAGGCAGACCACGAGGTACATACGCGTATTTGTCGAAACCTAAAAATATATACATTTTCGCGGCTAACACAGGTAAGTATGGAAGAAAATAAGAATATTGTCGGATTGTCGCTTATCGGTTTTATTAAATAGGACCCTGGTCAATGTAGCAGGCATAAGAATACTATAGCTCTATCCAGTAAGCTAAACACCCGTCTCATAATATCACGACTGTCATCCACGAAAGATGAGGCAGAGATGCACCTAATAGTAGGTACACTCACATTATTAGTTATGTTTTAAGTCCCATGCAATAGAGGGCGAGCCTATTGCAACCAACCGGGCACAAATCCAGACATCGTGGCTGCTAATGAGAAATTCCTGATGGAAAATCCCAATAACACTTTGCTCGACCCGGGCATCGAACCAAGGACTTCATGCTCAGCAGTCGCCCTTCCAACCACTCGACCAACAAGGCAGCCAAACGCCCGGCTGGACCCGGAAAAATGACGAGCTATGGAGAAAACCTACACTGAGTGATATACAGAAACCTAAGGGATACAGAAGATAACCCCCTTGGACCCCCCACCCCCCCTTGGGCATACAGGAGCTCGCAAAACATTCTATGATTAAAATGTTTGGCTTTTCTCAAGATAGCCAAGTATTTTAAATGATGTTTAATAAAAAAAAAACTACAAATCCAGTATTTGAATGATAAAGGTCAACAACTATTTTTATTTATTTAATATCTCGTTTGTGTAGTGAGACGCCCATTGATTTTTGATGTTCCGGGTTAGAGTTGAGTTTTTAAAGTTTATTACTTTTGTTTAGTTTTTTTTTAGGTTCAACATATTTATAAGTGGGACAGTATTGGTTATCTGTATTGGTTAACTTAATGACTTACACACAGCTGAGATTTTTTTTTTAATCATAAGATTTTGAAAAATTTTATATAAGTGCTTACATAAAACTTTCGTAGTGGCAAACATCTCAAGTAACTATGGTCTCTTTTATGAAGGAATATTGAAAGTTGTGTAGATATCTACTAAACTTTGAAATACTCATAATAATACACATAGCTTTTTTGTCACTAAACAAGTTTTTTTTTAAATATTAAATCGAATATTCTAGCAGGTTTTTAAATTCATGATACTAGAGAAATCTAAACATTTGTTAACAGGCAGCTTGTGAGATAAAATTACCTACGTGATCAAAGAAAACCGGCTTATCTTTACCAATCAGTTTTTACAAAGAAGTGAATCTTTAAGATTTTATCAACGTTACTCATGATTTATTGAGATAAATTGAACGTAGTTATGATCCAACCCACGATCTCTTATTCATTCTATTAAACACGTCAAACAAATCCACAACATTGAGGAACTAGTAAATGGATGTAAAAAACCCTTAACGAAGCCGAAAAAAACTTATTTTCCCCGTCTATGCGGTATTTTTTTTGTTCTAGACCATACCTGGGAAACTAGGAGGTAGTTACGAAGGTATTAGGGGTCAAAGTTCCAACTTTTTCCCAAGTTTTTTTTAAAAATATAAGTTTTACCGTAAAACGTGATTTTCCACCACAAAAAAGTCATTCTACGTAGTGCGTAGAGTTACTTGGTTTGGCATCGTAAAGGGTCCGTTTACACCTAGAATTACTACTCGTTAAAATCTGTCTCATTTACACCCGTACGCTTAGAACAGATTTAAAATGAACTAACATTAACTATCTAAAATCAATATTATTACTTACTTCGGAAAATGGAAGAAATGTTGGTTGGTACATTTTTGCAGAACTGCGCTCAATTTTCCGATCTATCTGCTGCTAAACAGTTTAATTAAGCTGCTAATTAAACAGCTGCCTAGGACAATATTTTGAGTGTCCATTTATTTTGTAATGTTTGTTTAATATATTTTAAGAATGTTGCAAATTAACACAAATATACTAATTGTATCAACAAATTCATGTGGTCATGTTAATTTAAAACCTCTGTTTTTAGGACAAATGTTTGCAGATTATTAAAACTGAATCAATTTTAATTTAGATAAAAGTTTTAATTATGTTCGCTTGTTGAAGTTCAAATAATTATACACACACTTTATCAAAAATCTGTACTTAATTTCAATCTAAAACTTAAGTTATCTAATTTAATTTTCATATAAAAGTTTTTTCGACTTCTATAAAAGTTCATGGAGGACGGCTTGGTTTTATAAAAACAGAAACAAAAGTTACTTACGAAACTGCTCGACACCCCGTCGATGTGAGAATGTAGAGTATCGAAGTTTTCATATCCTTCAATGACATGATTCTCCAGTGCAATCGGCTGAGGAACTTTGATACGAAGACCCGTCTTCACTGTCTTCTCATCTCCGTTCATTTGAACACTTTCACCACTGAAGGGACAAACCGCCGGTATAACATGTCCGTTATGCTGCGCCATTATACCGAAAAAACGAAGATTACAAAAAAATCTATCGAAAAATTCGATCACTGAATTGTCTCTCGCGTGTGTAACGGTCTAACTGGCGGCCGCGCCGTTTGCAGCATAATATATATGCATACCGCAGCAGTGCCAGACGAGAACTGAAAACTGTTGTCTCGGCAACCGAGGACAGGGCATTCTAAGTAGCGTCCGCAAAAAATATCAACAATTATATGAGAAGCCCGTGCGCCCGCGCCGGTCGCCAGTGACTCGACCGACTGGATGACGGATGTTATCACCGTAGATCAAGGTAACGCAGCATTATCATGTAGACAAACTATACGGCCACTAATCCGGATTGGTACTTAGAGCCAGGCAAAATTATTAGAAAGTAATCAAAGGTTAGTAGGAAATCAATGCTGTTCTGTTCGTGAATATTGTCATTGTACATACATGTTGTCTGCATCATCGTCTATGTAATTAATCGGCGTAAAGTCCAGGTGCACGGATCTAGCGAGTTTTTATCTTCCAAAAAACTGTTGGTGTGGTTCCGTTTATGAAATGTCCTAGGTCCCAGATACAAATGTCCTGCAAATGGGCATTCACTATCCTCATCGACATTTCGGTATATTCTTCTAAGGATATAAATACGTTATTCTTCATCAACCTGCAACGCTGCATTCCATCGGAGATTCTAAAGTTTATTTATAACCTACTACAGAAATTATGTCCATGGTAGGGGTCTAACTCAGATATAATTTGCGAAGTTCTCTACTCTTGAAAAGCGTTGAAAAGCCCGCAAAGGCTTCAGTGCAAGTACAGTAATTCAGACAAAATTTTTCCTTGAAACACAATCATAGAACATGCACGCATTTAAAAAAAGGTCACAGGTCAAAAAAACAAACAATAGTAGGTATTACAGTTAATTATGTTATTTGTGTCAAAACGTAATGAGTAGGTACCGGAACTGCACGTTTTGATAATAACAACTCCCACTCGTTCATATACTGATTATTACTGATGTAATACAAGATGAATGACACGGTACCTTGAATTAAAAACCATCATGCAAAAAATCGTCAATATGTAACATACTTTCTTGGTCCAGAAAAAATTTTGTTGACTCCCTGTGGTAGTTATTGCTTTTAAGGAAATGTTACCACTTTTAGTTGGAAATGGATGACGTCTTTAATCCCCGAAGAGTTGGGCAGAGGCGGTAGGCAACCCTCGTTTCACTAGTTATCTTTAACTTCCATATAATAGGCGGTGAACCTATTGCCATCAACGACATTTAGGGCTGCTTCTGAGAAATCCCTTGTAGAGATTGATTGATGAATCTACTCGTATACGTCTAAAAATAACGTGAGTACAGCAGTCATTGCGCCGATAGTCGTGCTAGCCAATAGCCTCGACCAACATCTGAGGAGGGTTGGTCTTGGCAGCTGGATCAAGGGCTTGATTCAGAAAGCAGTACTTCTAGACGCGGCGCGTATTGTTAGGAGGCTCCTCTCTCAACAGCCCTTACTACCGGAAGCTCGCACGTATAAACATACTTTAGCCACGCACTTGCTATCTGAAGGTACTTTGATATTTCTGCGAGAATATTGGTCGGCTGTTGAAATGTGACCAAACCTTGCAATAAAACACAACTTAGTTCTATAGCAGCCTCTATCAGATGGTTGCGCTAAATGTAAATTGCAAGAAAGTACAGTTTTATAACCTAGGAATACGAAAGCTAATCTTTGTGAAAGCTGTTTTATTTATATTTAGACCTATCGTATATAGCTGCTTTTCACAGGTTTAGATAATTTGAGCTAAACGATCAGTTAAACTTTGAGCTTTGGGAAAGTTGACGGAGTAAAGTTCAATTTATTTTCTAACAGCTAAACCCTTAAAGTCACTAAAAGCCACATCGTTACGAAAAATTAATTTAGTATTCAGTAAGTTGGGCCCAAAACGAGAAAGAAGAAGAGAAGTGCATACGGTAACGTAAATTTTCTTCGGTTAGGAAGACGAGCACTTCTTTCCAATGTCTAACGATTAGTTTGCAAACCAATGACTAGCTGGCAATGTAATTTTCACAAACAAGGAGAATGCATGCCTTATTCTCTCCTTGTTCGCATATTTACCGCGGCGTGGGGACGTACCTGACCACTGACAGGCAGTCATTGGTACCGAAACCCAAATGATTCCACTGAAAGTGATGACCATGCCAATATTTACTTACAATTGCTCATATCAAGCATAATCACCATAAATTGAAGTTTATGGGTAGTACTAATCACAATATGAGAGTAAGAAAACCCAATTATTAGGCGTTATACAACGTTAATATTTTTTTTTCTCTCTCTTTTCAAAGCAAAGTAGAAGTTTTCGTTTGTTTGCTTTTTTTTGTCATAAAACAAATGTTTCTTTTTATTAGGAAAGGACACTGGGTCCTGCAACACAGTTTTAACTATCGCAGGAGTCAGGGAATTCCATTGAATATGTGTACAATGTTTTATGTCAATAAATATTTTTTTTTTTTTAGTTTTAATTTAACGTTCTATGTTTAGCTTGCCTCGTTTGTCTTTCAGCCACAGCAGCGACTACTGAGCACGAGGTCCGGGATTCGATTTCCGGGTCGGGCAAAGTCTTATTGAGTTCTTCCATCAGGAATTTCTCTGCAGCGTCACGGACTCTGATTTGTGCCCTGTCGATGACACTAGACTCCCTACTACATAGGACTTAACCATAACTGAAGAAATGTGAGTGTACTATTAAGTACACTTGTGCCTAACTCTTCGGGGATTACATGCGTTTTTTAAGTTAAATTTATTTCATCACGCTACCTGAGTTATCGCTAGTTAATCAAAGACGCACAAAGGTGGACAGGATGAGATCATACTGGTTCTGTCCCGGACTTCGTGTGTATGAACCTTTTTTATCAGTATGTCAGTCATTTTGCGTGTATGGTATTAGTTTGTATATCTACATCAATCTTTATCAAGCGTTCTTTGCTTCTGTTTTGATTCATACTGGAAGTTAACTATCTACATCTAATTTAAAGTTTGTTAAACCACATTATCCTATATAAAATATAGCTTAGGACTAGCGGCTTTGCCCGCGTGGAGTTTGGGCATTGCCCATGTGGGATGGGGATCACTTCCGGGATAAAATCTAGCCTATGTGCTGTTTCAATCTAGCATCTATCTCAGTGCCAAATTGCATCAAGATCTCAGCCGATTGAGTGACAAAAATCCATACATCCATCCATGCATTTATAATATAGGTTAGATTAGAAATAGGTTAGATAACTAAAGACGTACATATATTAGAGACTTAAACACCTGTGAATCTGAGAAGAGGCAACCAATTTTAAGTAAATCATCGCTTCGGTCAAAACTTACCTGTTCTTTAAATAACCTAATTATAAGATCCTCGGAGACCAAACCTCGTCATTTGGTATTAGGATCTTCTAATTAGGTTATTTAATGAACAGGACAAAGCTACAAATTGACTCGCGCCATCCAATGCACAGATACGACTCAGTGCCCCAGAGGCTGAAAATTAGTAAAAGTTTTCTTGGGTGCGTGAGCAATTTCAATGCCTCAACAGCAAGATGCAATCTCTGGTGGGAGCAGTTTAAACCCCCTGACCACTTCAACGATCCATCAGAGAGCCTTCCACCTGGGCACGCGTTGCCGTGGCCGACTTGGAAATCTTTAAACAGACTTCGAAGCCAAGTCGACCGGAGCAAAGACAATCTCTGCAAATGGGGGTTCATGGACGACTCAGACCTCAAGTGCGTATGCGGCGTTTCCCCACAGACAATGGCACACCTTCCATCTTGCACCGCATCCCCTATCACCTGCGCACTTGATAATCTGCTTACTGCATCAATGAGCGGAGTTCGCGTGGCTGAGTTTTGGGCTAAACATAATATTTGAACTTATTTGCCATCGATACGCTAAGAAGAAGATGACGGGGTTCAGGAAACTGACAAAAAAATCCCAATATTTATATATTTTACTAACATAAAAACACAAGAATACAGGTCGTATACGTAACACAGAGGCATTTACAGCTAAACATTTCATTTCTAACGGGAAAATGAAATTACTACCCATCAATCATTTTAACCAAGATTTCCTATTACGGGGGACATTACATGTAGACTGAGCAACCGCACCGTAATGAAAGATTAGGTGACTCCCATAAACCATACCAACACAGTAAGAACAGTGACTAATTTTACACCTAATGAATAAGTCGTAATTGCAATAAGTAATTTAGTATGCAGTCACAACCCAAAGTCTCATTACTGGGCAAAAATCTTCCCTATCTCCTTCGAAACCTCTCTCTTTTGTGCGATTTCTGACCATGTTTGCCTCGTAACATGATCAGATCGTCACACCACCTTCGCCGCGGTTGACCTCGACGGCCATGTCCCTCCCTCAGGCGTCCATTCTTGCGACGAAGCCAGCATACTCCCACTTCGGCCCGGCTATTTTAACTCCAACAACAGCTACTTTAATTATGAAGCACAGGATGGTGTTGCTGGTGGTGTTGGTGTTGTTAACGAAATCTGTTCCCTTGACACCTACAAGGTGTTGCTTTGCATACTCGTCAAATTCAAGGAGGTAACTATGCTAATGATTCTCGACCCGAATCAATAATAAAATGGGTAGGTAATTTTTTTATATTTTTTTCTTAATATCGGAAATCGATAAGTGTACACCATCCGTATTAAAACGCGGCTTTTCTGATACTACCCCTATAACCGCGCTTTCACACACAAACAAACGCAGACGTTTATTCGATAAACAGGTGATTCTCCCCTTTTGAAAAGGGCTTCATTCTGAAATAGTGACAAATTAAAACAACTAAAAAAAGCAGCGTTTATTATTATTGACCAGGTACCGTAATATATTGATATATTTACGTCTTCTATGACAATCTCCTGAATTTTGACGAGGTTGCAAAACTACAGCCCGATGGAGCAAAGCATAATAGGTGAGTTTGGGCTTCTGTTGTTCAGTAAGTAACCAACTTCATGTCCTGTAGGTTAGGACGGGCAGACACAGTACACATGTCGAGGAGTTTTCTAATGTGTAGGTACCTAGCATTTTTTTTAAAGTGGCTCTCTTATTGTGTTGTTTGCAATATCATGCCTATTTTAAAATCTATATTATTCATTATGAAATAGGTCTTATCTCAAAGTTAAAATCGCGTCACGAAAAAAGGCATTTTGGGTAGGTAAATGTAAATATATTTGTGTTCGTGACCGTACACATTCACAATGATGCGCTTTACAATGAATAATTTTGCAGCCAATATTTACAAGTCATAATTATAATTAAGTATCTAGTGTACTGTCCATAATTATGGAATACAATGAGTGACCAGAGTTATAACTCGAAACGTTGTAATTCAAGTTAATTTTGTATAGGCGCATAAGGTAATAAATTGGTTTCGGGAAAATACAGGATCCTACTTTGTAAGCTTCGATGGCATCAAGTTCTGGACTACTCTAGAATGTTAGTGAATTAATAAATTAAGGCTATCTTGGTATCCCTTACGTCAAAAGAAGTTTGAATAAAGACACTGCTTTGCACGATTGAATCTTTTTTTCCACTCAACATTAATTAATGCGTCGTAATTTTAACACCACAGAAAATTAAAAAAAAAAACTCTATTGCCAAAAATATAACAAACAAAAAGGTTTTACATGGTCTCCAAACTAAGCCGGTATCTTCAGCACCAACATAGCAGTCAGACATCTTCTTTATTTGTCAGACTGTGTTAAACACATGGCACTGACCAACACTGTCATATAATTTATAATAATACCTACATGTTTTGTATATGTAACGGGTAGTAATCAATGCTCACCCATCCACGAATCGACCTCGTAGCTTAACCTTTTATCGACCTGTGTCGACCACGAGGCTATTTATTGACTTAATTTAATCGTATTTCTTTAATTTCTGCCGTAATATAGTAACAAATGTATGTTTGTTTTTAATATCAATAGGATCCAAAAATGATTCATATTTTACTAATTATCATAATCTAATGTAGCATGTTTTTGTTATCATTCACCATGATAAGCACATCGAAAAGCTCTTTAATTCAAGTGGAGAGACTATTTACTTGATATGATTATTTCTCGTTTGTTATTGTTTGAAGAACAAGACTTAGGAAGAGTTCCTTTTGATTTCAGAATAGTTGTCAGTAAACTTGAAAAAATTACCTTATATGTCAATTCTTTCTTTATCGTGTAGTTAGTGCCTAACCTGGTGTCAGAGTTTTTATGCCGCCCATGGGCCTCTGACTTGGCTTTACATACCGTCGAGAAATATCTCTCAGGTATGCTGGTTTCCTCACGATGTTTTCCTTCACCGAAGCAAGTGATAATTATTCAATACGCACATGATTCCGAAAAATCAGAAGTGCGTGTCCTGGGTTCGAACTCGAGACCTATGACTTGACAGTCCAACGGTCACACCACTAGGCTATCACTGCTTACCTTATCACTGCTTATATGTCAATTAAAAATATTTTTGGTATTATTCCGTGAAAAAATGTTACTGGATTGATAACCAAATAACCTGTATTTTTGGTTTATTTAATAGAAAATGATTTTAAAATTGTAAACTTTTTTTAAGTCTTTTGTTGAACTTGTCACAGACATGATATTTAGAAAGGTATGCAGTCTGAGTACAAGTAGATTATTTCTGAGATTAGACTTGACATTTCCTAGCTCAGTTCTACGTACAAAACACCTCATTAAATGTCACAGTGAACGCATTAGAAAGCTGTACTCGTGACACCTTCTAAAATTTCTGGTATATGCCTCATCTCAGGGTTATAATCAGTAATCACAGATGCGGTTTACCAGCATGACTAACACACCTACACTTCATTGTTGTAAGCGACTTAAAGTGCTTATTAATAGTGGAATGGGAAAAACATTTGAAAATGATGACTCGAGAAATAAAACATGTCGATACTTTTTTTAGTATTTAACAAGCCGAATGCAAATAACAAACTTACATCCCCTATTTAGTGAAGGTAGAAAGGGAAGACCCTTTAAGGAAGGAATTCATTTCTAAAAATCTTTGGAAACTATTATATTATATACTATATTATTCTTGTAAAACCAGTAATTTACGCTGTACGTTGTCTGTTGTCTGGTAGTAAATTTCCGATTTTTATTAAACAGATAATATTATAGAGAACAAACAACACACAATAATGATTGGTCATGCATTGCACGCGTAGATTGCTTGTCAGCCAGTAAATAAACTGTCTGATAGTAAAAGCTTCAAGTGCGAAACAAAATTAACCATCATCATTACTCCGCGTGATAAGCAGTGATAGCCTAGTGGTATGACCGTTGGACTGCCAAGTCATAGGTCTCAAGTTCAAACCCGAGACAATCATGTTGTTGTTGACAATCATGTGAATCATGTGCGTATCACTTGCTTCGGTGAAGGAAAAAATCGTAAGGAAACCAGCATGCCTGAGAGATATTTCTCGACGGCGTGTAAAGCCAAGTCCGAGGCCAGTGGGTCGCATAAAAATTCTGATACCAGGTTAGCCACTAACCATAAAAAGATAGAGAGACCCTGCCTCCGAGTGTCTGCGAATTGTACAGCCAATTAAATTCCAATGGGTCGATTTAACTACGATACTTTTTTTCCATGGTATTCTGGCCCACGCATTCGGCCAACTTTTCCACTACTGTTCCTACTCCGTGTAATGTGGGCCGCGGACCAGAGGCCCGTTGCCCCCTAACCCAATTTTCTGTATTTGTATAGATATTCCGACAGTCAATAATTTTCGTTTTACATAGGATCAACCTACAAAAACTGAATCTTGGAGCTTCTAACCAATTTCTGAGAAGCTGGGGCATAACTTAGTACAAAAACCTACGTTAACCAAAGCTAATTCGCTTTTAAGAACGTCTTCTAATGACGCGGCGACCAATGACGTCATCGTACACGGATTAACAATAAATTTAATATAGTTATGTAATTCGTAAACTATGCATTCGTGACGCAAGCGGTAAGGGATTGTTAAACCAGATTTTGTGAATCGGGGAAAGACACCTATTGAAATTAATAATTGATAAGTAAATCTTGATGTTAAATTTGGTTTTTCCTTTAAAAGTGGCGCGATCTGCTTAATGTAGATCCGGTGCGTCCTTGGAAGTCAACGCAGATAATTAATATTTTTATTTTATACTACCTATAACTTTTAACTATAATTATAAAAGTAATTAAATTAACTATAACTTTTACCTACCTAAGTACTACACCCTTGTATTTTTTACTACTCCACCCACCTACTCGTATGTAGAACAACTGCGCAAATTTCATCAAAATCAGTTCAGTAGTTTAGGAGTCTTGTTACGGACGTCGTAGCTCAATATGTATAAAGAATGTAAATAAATACGAAATAATGTTATGTAAGGGTTTAGAATTAAGTATTGACAATAAAGACTGATTTGGTAGTAGGGAAATTCATATAAATGATTAGATTAGGTTTGTTTTCATATCCCTTAGTTATAAGTAAACATATGTCAAAGATTGTAAGGGAGCGTAGAGCATGACTACAAGTTCCGACATGTACGGACAGGTCGAAACCTGTCGGAGGCACGCGTACGAGAACTCTGACACAGTAGGCGGAACACGATAGTCGCACTTTACGCTACCCACTACTTGCACCTAGCGAGAAAAGAGATAAAAGTAGAGCCGCTTGTTGCGAATGTCGCAGTCGTCTCTCAACCATCGCACAGCAAGCTACCCTGGAAAATAAAAGAAGAAACAAGAAGTCTGAAGTTTTATTTACAAGATTCACAGTGCATTACAAAGTATACAGTCCACCCCTACAAGTCTATAGATTTCGAAAATACAAACAGACACGTACAGACGAACAGTATAATTAGATGACTAATATTTTATTTTATATACCAGCTTCGTTGGTTTAGTGGTCGCAAGAGCGACTGCTGAGCATGAGATTCGATTCCCGAGTCGGGCAAATTGTTATTGGGTTTTTCCATCAGGAATTTCTCAGTAGCAGCCACGGAGTCTAGATTTGTGCCCGGCTGATGGCAATAAGCTCGCCTCCTATTATATGGGACTTAAACATAACTGGTGAAATGTGGTTGTACTATTAGGTACACCTCTGCCTAACCCTTCGGGGATTACAGGTATGATATTATATGACTAATATTTTAAAAACATCGATCTATGGACAGAAAATACATAAATACATGCTTCAAAGACCCTACACAAAATTTGTTACACAGCTCTTTTACAGCATTGCTAATTCTATGGGTATTTTGACAGTCTCATACAAATTAGTAGGCATGAACTATATATTATTTATTCGTGTCGATCCCAGAGAAAAAAAATAACCTTGTACCAAACAGTAACGTGTCCTCGACTAGGAAATGACAGCCCGTAATCTCAGAGTAGATAAGTAATAATTAGTTCAGCTGATATCTAGTTTTAAATGTGCGGTACTTGATTACTTGAGTACTTACTTTGGTTAATAACTAGCCATTAGGATGGACCTATCAGACCGTTATACTAACGGTGTTTTATACGGGATCTACATTTGTGTTTCTGCTTAAACTCAATTGGATGCGATTGATAGTTCTTCGGAAATTTCAAATTATAGGAATTTAAGCAAATTCGTTTCCGAAGTTCAGCGCTAGACTAAACTTCAACGCGAGTCTGAAATTCCCGAAACAAAATCGAAAATTGTCGCTAAGATAGATAAAGCTGTCTAGCGCCATCTCTTTCCCACTCTCGGAATAATACTAAAACATTCCTGCACTAACAGATCATGGTAACCCCCCTGTTCTTAAAATTGACTTTCCGTCCATTGATAGGTTTTATACTATAGCTAAAAGATAACCTCTTAGTATAGGTAGATATAATTATATGATATAACATATCATAACTTCACGCTTGTAATCTCTGAAGGGCTTGACAAAAGTGAACTCTTTAATAAACCCATATTTTATCAGTTATATTTAAGTCCTATGTAAAGAGGGTGAGCCTCTATTGTTATCAACCGCATTTTAGAGTCCGGGCTATTACTGATAAATTCCTGTTGGGAAAACTCAATTAGCTACTACCCTCGAATCGAACCCAGGACCACATAGGGAGATATTATAAAAATGCTTAATTCAAAAATGCATTTCAATCCCTTTTATTCTATTGTACTCCAGTCAACTCGCTTTAAAATAAGGAATATACCTAGGTTCTTCCAGCTATATATATGTTTCCAGTCAACTAAAAGTAGCTTCCTACATTCGAGGTTATATATCAAGATCTTAAAATCAGAACAGGTAATTCTTGTAGCTTTTATCGCGAATGCTACCTGACTGATGTTATCAAAGTTAGCAGTCCGAATTATTTTGCATACAGGTTGACGTTTAAATGGTGTTGATTAAATTAATTATAGAAAACTATCAGTAATTTATAAAATTTCTCATCGTTTTTGTGTTATTTCCAGCCTGCATTCTATTGTTCTGAAAACTGAATATTTGGAGCTCTAAATCAAATTAAAATACTTAGATGTTTAGTTTTTTCCAAAAGCTTAGTGTAATGCAACAGTACTGTGTTGTTAATCTTGACAATAGGTAAGTGATGTAGGAAAACATCAAACCAACAATGGTATATGATAATAAGAGGTTTGGGATATGAACACTATAGGAGGAAAATCAAAAGGAATGCAGATCTTTGATATTCGACTCAACGTGTTTGAAGGAACGAGTTCAAAATAAAGAGGAGGTAAGTAGTGAATAAAAAACCATAGTGCATTTTCGAATACGAAGGAACTTTATTTGACCAATAACAGACAAATGTTTCGTAATCAATCATAATTTCTTTGTTTAACATTTCCGAACAGTTTTCATTATTAGATGAAATAGTGCGATACGATAACATTTTGCGTGATATGAATTTTATAGTAACAATGTTATTAGTCTCAAATGTGCATTCGATTAAATTTAGAAGATATGAAATCCGTAATTTGTAAATATCCGGCAAAGACAGTTATTATATGTATTTATATGCTATTTTAATATAGAAATATTAGGTAACATCAGAAAAGAGTTTTTTTTTTATTTATTTGTATATTAAATTCTCATAATATGAATAAGTAATAGAAAATATGAATACATTTCTTAAGATTAGTTTAAGGATCACAAATTCAACACTCACACCTAATAGTCAAATATAAAGGACATATGAATAAAATACATTTGAATAAAGATTATGAATATAGCTGCTCATATTTAATATTATAATTTAATATAGGTATGTAGTACAAAATGCATTAAACATGGTCTTTTGGTAGATAATATTGATAAAAAATTTAAACAAAAAAATTATACTTTAAATAGTTTCTCTAAATAATTTTCGGTAAAAGATAAATTTTAAATCTAAAATATTCACGATTATAATAGAACTTAAAATACGATTATTTACATTGATAGCATAAAATAACTATACCACGATCTGTACAACATTTGGCAATAAAGGCATTACAACGAAGGGTTTTTGTAGTAACAGAGATATATCAACGAAAAAACAATTTTGAAAATATTTACGAACTAACTAGACTAGTTAAAATTTTATATAATACTCTACTAACAAAATATGTTTTAGAATTTTGTTAGCAACAAGTGGACAATGTTTTATTTTATGACGTCAATGAAAGTCATTATAGTTTTATATTACTAATAATAAATGGAATAAAATTACTTCTAAATACTATGTAATTGGTAAATTCTTATAATTCTGAAATGTTTCGAAGTCAATCGATACAATTCAACGATTAATGAAGCATTTAAAGTAGAACATATCAGATGGTAATGAGTTTTGTGCGTTATTAAATATTAAATCACCCTGCTTGGAATTCATTAAAAACAATTTTATAAAATATATAAACATTTCAGCTGCCTCTGAACATGAGCATCCAAAAATAATAATACTGAAATGGAATGTAACTCTGGTGTAGCTAGTGAAAACTATGTACAATAAATTCAAGATCCATTACACGCACAACCTATGTACTGGCCGGGTGGCCCAAATAAATTCTTATGCTTGACAAAAGCCAAAGTAAAGTAATTGACTCATTTGAACCAGAAATATCAGCAATATAAATTGACGTTGCTAATAATTTCCGTGAATTTCGAAGAATTTTTATATTGACGATGAAGTTGAAATGGTTGAAGCATTTGATTCGTTTATTGGTGTAAGGAAGTAATATGTAGCAGTTGTTAGGGTTGCGAAGCTAGTTAGGTTAGGTGAGCGTGGAGGAGTTAATGTGAAAGCGAGAGGACCGGCGTCAGGGCTGTGCGGCCACGCGGTTCCTGCGAGCTGACTCCCGGGATGCGGAGTGGACCTCGGCGGTGCGCAGTGTGATGCCGAAGATATCCTCGTGATAGCGGTTCTCCTCCTATGTGATGTTAACATAAGTAAGGTTGAAAAATTTTTTTTTAAGAATTAGAGCTGTATCAGGTTACATAACTGTTGGCACTGTCGAACAATTAAGATTAAAGGAAAACATTATGCAAGTACCTAGTACATACTAATCGGAATATATATGAGGATATTGATAACCATTGCAATTAAGCTGAGGAAAATAATCTCGATAAAAACAATGATTGGTTGACAAACCTTGAGCATATACATGAAGTTCTGCACTTGCTCGTCAGTCATGTTGCCGTGTTTCTTAATAATGCCTTTAAGCTTCTGGTGAACGTCTTCAGCCATCTTGCAATCGCCACAGACATAGAAATGAGCTCCTTGATTACACAACAAATCTTGAATCTCAAGTCCTTCTTGCTCTGCCAAGTCTTGGACGTACATCTAAAAGAAACCGTAATTAATACCCCTAGTCTGTATTGTGAAGCTTGTAATAGGTACTGCTTTTATTAAAGATTATACCTTAGGAATATTCTTTTCCCTAGACAAAGCCAGGAAAACTTTGGAAAGAACGTCATCCTTCACAGCAAGCTGCTTCTCTTCGCGGTACAAGTCCATACTATTCGTTCGACATCCGAAGAACAGCCAAACTGGTCCAGCAGCTGGACGTTTGCGAGTATTGAGTTGAGCTCGGCGGTGATGCCAGAAACCACGGAATGGAGCAATACCAGTTCCAGGACCTATTAGAATCAGAGGAACTGACAAGTCTTGAGGAAGGTGGAAGTTCGGAGCACTAGAAAAGAAAATTAAAAATGTAAACAACGTAAGTAAGGTCAATAAATTGTTTAAAACATGAAACACTTCTAAATACCTTCTGATGAACAGATAAACTTCATCGCCCGGCTTTCGGTCCATGAGATAATTTGAGCAAACACCATAATGGAGAGGTCCTTCGCCATCTGTTTGAATATGACATCATTGTTTTATCACAACTAACCGCATCATAAATAGAAAATCATAAATCTAACAATGAATAACCTTTTTGATGTCGCTACTACAGCCGACTCATCTATCAGATTGTTTTTAACGGATGTCGTTTAACTTAAAATTAGATCATATTGTAAACTCGATTTCAATGGAATCAGCGATGTCAGTGTGGGAATGAGCAGTAATAAACTATGAGACATATTGTTTACAGTAAAGGTTAAAATTATGTTTTACGTGTACTAACCTTGAGTTCGGTATTGGACGACAGCTACGGTTAGGTGAAGATGTTTTGGATGAGCTATAGGAGATGACGAAATGGAATAGAATCTCGGCTGCAAAGGTGAGAGGAGTGCAGCAAGCAATGATGCACTCGGTCTAGCCGAAGAAAATTGTTCCAGTACTTCAGATACGGTCGGGAAATTAAAGTGGCGCCAGTCTTCGTAGGCTCCTGGCTCCTAGAGAAAATATTCACGATAATATGTTTTTAGTTTTTAAAGCTTATAAATCGACGATCTGTGGCGTTACCACTCTCGGAATAGTGCTAAAACATTCTTGCGTTAAGAGATCATGGTAACCCACGTTTTAATACTTACTGTAGCAAGAGAGTTAAGTTGATTGCGTTCGTCTTCATTTTCGCAGGTAGTTGCTAAATATTGCAGTAAGATTGTGGTAGGCGGTGTGGTGATGTCCAAGAAGCGTGTGAAGAGTTGTCGCACGCTCATCACTGGGAGTCTCTCGTGTGGCTCCCATGATTTCACTGGACCTGTATAATTTTTTTTTATATCACAATTTAACATTCTCACGAACGATTAAGAACGGTTCATTAAGATGTGATATATCTTCCTTCTTACCGCTTGACGTATGTGTTTCTTTCATAAGTTGCAGTTGTAAAGGCTGGTCATAATCATCAACGTCCTTCAGTCTAAACAGTATGCTATCCACGAGGTCCTTGCGATTGCACGCAATTATACCAACGTGATCTCCTGGATCATATTTAATCTCTTCCTGCAAATTAATTATTGTATTTAAAATATTTACTTTAACACTCGTTGCATCTAAATGAGAATTGACGAATTTATTATTTACCTTTGGTTCCATATCAATGAATATAGTAGATCTTTCAGCAGAACCATGGCCCAAGTCCTTGTTGGCTTTGACGACGCATTGTATGAACTTTTTATTCAGAGCCGATTTTAAAGCAACTTGTAGAGATGGGGCGCAAACTTCGGGCGGCGCGAAGCGTACTGTTTCCTCACTGAGAGCAACTGTTCCAAGCGCTCTCTTAGCTTCTTGTAGTGTTTCGTCATCATCCAGACAGAAGGTTTCACATGAAACCTGTTGGGTATTGTTATTGTTTTTAAGCAAATAATCAGTAGGCGAGGTTTAGTATAAATAAGCTTATAATATTCCGTGAGTTATGTAAACATGTATCTTAATAAATGGATTAGCAACACATCATCAATTATGTTTTTTCAGTTCCCGATTATTCCCCTAGTCAGTGATTGATGATCTTAAATTATCTTTTAAGTAAAATACTACTAGAGGCAGTATATGTCACATAATATGTCATGATATTAATCTTACAGAATAGTACAGTAATCACAACATAATCATTAAATTCCCCCAAGACCGACAGATTGTAGACTGTAGAGGCGGCACAAATTCGTCATGAGTAATTTCCAACTTACATTGAAGACGCCGGAGGCCCACTTCCGGAATGCCTGGTCCTGGCCGCACATTTCATCACCGGTGGCAAGGTCGTGGATTCGTTCCCCGCCGAGGTCACCTAGTAACTTGTCCACGTACTTGCCGAAGTTACAGAAATTCGGGTACGCGCTCGAACCCAGAGCGAATACCGCGAAACGAACGTTACTTAGTGGACCGAAACTGTCTATGGATGTCGCATCTGTTGTACTGCCTGTTGAATAAAAAATGGTTTTTAAAACAATGGCTCTAGGGTTTTTTTTTGTTTTTTTTTTTTCATCCTTGCGAAGATGAATGAAATGGATTTAAAACTTGTGTTTAGTATTGTCTCATTACCTTTCAATGATTCCAGTCTGTTCAACTTCTTAGGATTACCAGACCATCTTTGCAATTCGACTTGGCTGTTAGCTTTTATGAACGATTTTGGTGTTAGCATTTGGTTCCTGTAAATAATTTTCAACATTAAAATTACCGTTGTTTGTGTCAATATAATGTTACCTAATATGTTCTCAAAACTTACCCAGACCCTTCTTCACCAACTTGATCAGCATACAGAAGCTCGCAGAGATGTTCCCCAAAAGCCTAAAAATAATAATTTGTTCGAAAAATGTCATCCTATTTCCATTATCTTTCATTGTAATTATATTGATTTATTCAGATATACTTACAACACCATTTTCGGGAGGATCTCCATTGCCAAATGTTGAGGTCACGACCAGCAATAGAGCTTCATGCTCAATCGATGTTATATCGTAATCAGCCATGCAGTGTACCTAAAATGCGTCCAAATTGTAAGTGCTAATGTCCTATAGTTCTTCTTAAATCGGTATTTGCTTCAAATAACTTAGTTCAAGAGTTCACTTTAAAATAAATCGTGACTTGTTGCTGATACATACTTGAGCATTGAAGGCATGTCCAAATATGACTCCTAGTTCTTTGGCAAACTGTTCAGATTTGCCTGTCTCTGTTGCATAAAGAACAGTTGCTTTGATCCTTTTGGACAAGGCCCGTCCAAATAGTTTGGAGGTAAACTTGACAGCCCGAGCTATTTGCTTGAAATGGAATTTCCTATTGATTGGTCTCTTGCCCGTTATTGGCTTGGATTTCTGCCACTGGTGCGTCTTCCACGCGGGTTCCTGATAACACATGACTTGTTTTAAAAAAAAACGTTTTATTTAATGAAAATTATAAAAACTGCCCCGTTGGTCTCTTGGTCAAAAGCGTGACTCGTTCGACATACAAATTTAGCAGTTATTTAATTTTTTCATTAGAAATTTCTCAGTAGTAGCTCGGAGTTGGAAAGTTGGTGATGTGGCGCCCCTGTGCCTCGGAAAGCGCGTTGAGACATTGGTCCTGAACCTGGTCCCTCCCGGGTGGTATACTGCCGTCCCATCGGATAAAGTTAGTAAAAGAATAGTGAGAGAACTCTCTAGAATCTCCTGCATACTTGTATAGTTTCTATTACTTAGACTTGCTGCCATGATCAAAATTCTAGCGGGAAAGTATGAATTGTGTACCTATACAGGGCCAAAATAACTTAACTTCCCTTATTACTTTGTTACTCATAGATCATCCAGATTATATTTGGTCAATTTAATTCAAAGATAGAAAATAAGATAAGTTACTGACCTGATACTCGTAAGAAGGTTTCAAATAGTACAGAGCCATCTCTTGGTGGAAGACAGGAGTAATTGATGACGACATCGGAGGCACAATCCAGATCCAATCTGCTGGACAGCCGGACCTGTTGATATATGTAACTCTTTAGTTTATTGTACTACAAGCTTCTTCCCACGGCTTTTCTCACTTTATTGTCCGACATTATCCCACGAGAAATTCCTGTATATGCCTATGACATTTGGAGATAATGTAGCTTCTCATAAGTGAAGAATTTTCAGAATCCGATCAGTAGTTCCGAAGATTACCCCCTACCACACAAAATTAAAAACATACACACTTTACCTCTTTGTAATATTAGTATACCGAGTAGATTTGGCTTGGTGTAATTGTGATTTGCGGAAACATGATGGTAATGAGAACGACAAAGGTACTGTCCAAATGATTGGGTCGTGCGTGACGGAACAATCGTGACTTCCCTGAACAAATTGAAATGTATTGACAGCTACGCGTCGAGGGAAACTCTTCCTTCTAGATTGCGTTTTGATAAAAGAAATCCCTTTAACTGATTTAATTACAACTTATGTTGTATTTGTTGCAATATACAAGATGTACTTTTGCATTAGTATCTCAGGTTTTAGATTAACAGATCATCACCCAAACACTACACTGCGCGCCAAAACGCAAAACGTTGTCATGGTTCAAAAGGCTGCCCAATTTAAATGGGAATGGGGACACGGGGTCGAGGTAGACCACGAAGGAAATGGTGAGACGACTTGGATGTCTTCCTTGAGGATTGGAAAGAGGTAAAGCAGAATCGTGCTATTGGAATGAATGGAGGACTTTGCCCAGCAGAATGACATTATGGGCTAGCAATAAATAAAATAGCAAGCATATAAATTATTGCAGTATAGTAGCAGTAGGCTTGCTAAACTATTTTAAAACATCATGTCTGGCATTGTCAACAATTGATACATGAGCGACTTAAACGAAACAAACTAAGTGCTACATTTTGTGGCAGGAAAATGCGAAAAAAATACCTATGAATTTGAATACCTATCATATAAAACGATCAAGTTCTGATGTGACGTCCAAATTACATATAGATATAGATGACGCAAATTTTACTTTATTGTTAAGATAAAAGGAGGTTTTAGTTTTCTAAGAATTCTCACGACGTAGCTAAAATGAATTATTCACTGATTGGTGATATTTTAAATTGATTGTATATGCTGTGCAAGCCAGTATTGTGATTTACATAACGCGCCGATCATTTGTTTATATTAAAATAATAATGTAACACCCACACATGAACTCTGATTGGAATGTGCTTCATTAAAATGTTGATAATTTTTAATTAATGATACAACTATTGTACGTATATGCAAAAACAAACTTTGTGCTAAATAAAAACAACAAAAACAATAAATAACTCTTCGGTACTTTAGTTTAGAAAATTATTGTCATGTGGCAATATATGACTCCGTACCGCCATGAAAACCCCTGCTAAATTAGGGTTCACAAATCCATAAATACGTTTTCCGGAGAAAATTCTGGACATTTGAAGAAAACTCCGGAGTTTTCTTTCCTTTGAACGAGCAGTATTTTTTTGCGATTGTTTTACAACGATATTATTAACAGCGAAAGGTTTTTTGCAGAACATTGCTGGGTGATACTGCTAATCATGATGTCGATTTCATTAAAAAATTATAGACTGTTTTAATTTTATAATTTTAGGGAATTCCGGATGAATTCGAATTCCCCACGCTTACAGACACTTAGCTAAAATTTCGGACGTATGCTAAATCCCCTTTTTAAAACATTTCAGGTCTTTTAGCAAATATATAATTATACTATAGCCGCTTAGTATTCAAACCACATATTCTAATTCTTATTTTATCTACCCAGAAAAATTCATCCCCAATTTCGCGGTAAGATTAAAAACAGCGTGACATTGATAATATTGATGCACCGCAGACGACCCTTGAAATTGTCACCTAAACTGTGTAATGTAATAATGTACGCGGGGACGAACAAATTGAATTAGACTCGATTAGCTCACGAAATAATTTGGGCGATTTTCGGTCGCTTCCTTTTGTTACACGCTGTATTTGTGGAACTTAATCAAAGTTTTACTGTTTACATTTTATTATGATGTTGAATTATATTATACTAACTAGCTCTTCCCCGCGATTTCGTCTGCCTGGATTTCGCATGTCGACAACAGCACCACCTCCCGGTTCCAACTGTTACCACAGCTAAGCTAAGAGCCATGAAGGTGACCCCATCAGTACCAAAATAAAATTTCATTGGAATCAGTCAAGCCGATTGGGATGACAAAAGTTACGAACACACACCGGACGGATATAAAAATATAGGTATAAACTATATAGTTCATTGAACAGGCAATTGTAAACTGACTTAATGAGGACTTCAGTAGAATGATCTGATTGTAGAATGTGTTGTCTATCGCACAGATAGATGAATTAGAATTAATTAATAGAGCCCAGTGGTTTAGATGCTTTCAATTTTACACAACAGTTACCTATATAACGAAGGTCAGCACTAAGGAATGATTTCTGAAATATCATTATCTAAAACAAAAACAAAATCCGTAAATGGGGTTGAAAGTTTGTACAGAATTTTTTAATTTTTCTCTCTCATCTGTGTGTTTACATCATCTGCCTAGCCTTTTCCCAACTACGTTGGGGTCGGCTTCCAGTCTAACTGGATGCAGCTGAATATTAGTGTTAGTATTTTTCATGGAGCGACTGCCTATCTGACGTCCACAACCCAGTTACATACGCTTGTAATACCATCAAAGAAGGCATATTGGTGTACCACAAAACTGTGAAGTATTACTGATCACTAGGTATATAAGATAATCAAACGTTAATTGACCATACCATAAATTAGTTTTAATTTGCTTCGCTACCAGCGCTGACAGTTGATAGCGTTAAATTAGCGCTAAGATTTATTAGTGGGTTTGTATTCGGTAGTAAATATCAACGTTATGTATTTATGCCTTTACTTGAGATGTTACAATTAAAAAAAAGCCTAATGTATTTTATTAAATACTAGTAGTTTCGCCCGGTGAACGAAGTCGAAACCAACTTTAAACTCTATCTCACCCGTTTAGGGGTTGAATTTTCCAAATTCTTTCTTAGCAGATGCTTACATCATAATAGCTGTCAGTACGCAGCTAGGAGTGACTGATCCGTCCAGAGGTTTGAACTATGCGTGGAGTCGAGACAAACGATTATAGGATATCAAAGTCTATAGTCCACTTACATTGTTGATTTGGAAAAACCATTATTAGTCAAATCGACGATCATTGAACAACAAACTTAACTATGTAATGAAATGCATGTAACGTTCACGAGAATCTATCTATTAATCAGATATTTTATGGTATATTCGAGACTATTTTCATTTTCTAGAATTTCTCTAATTGGACAGCAACATCTAAGTCGCTATTGTTTACCGCTAGTCTATTCTATGAATTGGTTTCCAATTAAAATTTCTAGTTGTATTTGATCGAATCTTAGCACTGTAGCAAGTCTATTGATTCTAGAACTACTTAAACAATCTTCTTCTTCTTTATCGTGTGGTTAGTGCCTAACCTTATGTCAGAGTTTTTATGCCGCCCATGGGCCTCTGACTTGGCTTTACATACCGTCTAGAAATATCTCTCAGATATGCTGGTTTCCTCACGATGTTTTCACGGTGTTTTTTTATGGTTTTTGTATTGTTACTTAAACAATACTATTATGAGTTTAATTGAGAAGCAAATCTTCTTAAAGCTCTTTGTGTTTTTTGTAACATTAGCAGGGACTTGAGTCACCTCTAAATCTATTAGGCAACGAGCTTCGTCATTTTTATCCCGACGTACACTTAACCTGAACTTAGCCGAAGCAAAAACTTAGTCCATTTATCGAAATCCTACTCGTCTACAGCAAAAACTGTAACAGTTTCAATGAGGATGATTGTACAATATCTCAGACACTGATAAATGTATGTTATGACGTCACTGGTACAGTCGCCTAGTAAAGTGAAGCTGCAAACCCAAACAATCACACGATAGTTCAAAACATTTATGTTTACATGTCCTTCTGACCACATGTCTAAGCTAATCGGTCCATCTGCAAGGCTCTAGTGTCGACAGCTTAATGACCGAGCGGGTCTGGTTGTAATTAAGTCTAGTTTTCTCATCCGCAATCTGTTTACTACAAGCGGGCGCGACAATGTCGAAACTTTAATAGATTTTGTGGTTCAATTCGCGTCATTTTATTGCGTCAAGAGTGTTTTTTTATCATTGTCATTGTATCGCTTTTTCTGCTCATACAACATGGATTTATGATCATCATCTGCCTAGCCTGTTCCCAACTGTGTTGTGGTTGGCTTGAATATCAAAATTGTTGGAAGGACTGCCTATCTGTTCTCCACAGCCCAATTACTAGATACGTACGTAACTACTTATCAGTGATCTCCAAATGACAGCCGGGATCAACGGCTCAATAACGATTATTTTATTACAAGAAATAAGCTGTGCAAGAAGAAAATACCATGCATGACTCACAGAACATGCCAATTATAAGAAGGTTTGTCTTTTTCACACACTCTGTCAATTCTTGATGAAATATTAGCCATGAAATAACGCTATTTGTTATTTTTAATGTCTCAGATCCGGGTGTTTTTCGTCCATAACGACATTAACCGATTATCTATGTTTATTCTACGCAGCTTTTGGATACAGGGCCGACCACGATTGCCGGAAAGGGGCAACCAACATGTCACATTTAAACAGGTGAAAAAAATCATTTTATCGCATGAAACGCCGTTATAACTGACTCAGATTGTGTTATATTTAGTTTGGGTGCATTCAGAACGTCACTTTATTTTTCATGTCACCTATTCTTTATTAGTTATAAGTGTCAGATAAAATACGAGCATTGACTTTTGTGATCAACTGTACTTAAACATATTAGGCATATGTTGATAGTCGCTTTATAAATGGTTCTATATGTTAGTACGGGAGATTTTAATTGTGTCAATTAAAATGCTTGACCTTATTTAATTGACACAACAATAAATATCTTTCGTTATGTAATGATGACTGTTACATTTGGTTAATGGTATAGTAACAGTTTGTTGTTTCTCGGATCACCTCTCAAAATTATGTTTAACTAGCTGTGCCCGCGACTTCGTTCGCGTGGTTGTCGAGAACAAAACAACGTCGTTTAGATAAGAGTATATCACCTTTTTGATGATTTAGATAAGAGTCCTGACTTTGGTATAGTTGATTACGTTAATGCTTCTCTATATACTATGTTAGCGGTGCAATTACCCGGAGCATATACAAAAAGGTTGTTTGGGTTGCTAACACGTGATAGAGAAACATAGAGTTGGCCGTGTGAAAAACAATCAAAAGTAAGGTCTACATCCGCAACTGATAACGTCTGGCCTTGGGCTTTATATTTAATAGTCATAGCGTAACAGAGGCTTACACGAAATTGCACACGTTTGAAAGTAAACGGAAAATTATTGGGGATAATGGGTATCCTGGGAATGAAAACAACATCACCGGAGCCGCAACCTGTTAAGATTTCGGCTTCGATGACATTTCGTTGGAGATTTGTTACTCTCAACCGAGTTCCATTGCATAGTTTTGGTGGGCTTAAATTTCTGAGTAGAATGATTGGTACTCCGACTTTTAAATAAATTTTGTGTGCTCGAAGACCTGGTGTATTTAGAGAGTCTAAAAACTCTACTGGATAGTGGGTGGCATCTCCTTCTTCCAAAACCTTGTTAATAGATAAATATTCCCTACTTTCTCCAGAAACATGTACCAATATTTGAGAATTTATTGCTGCTGCTTGGTCGTTGCGAGGTGCCAAAATAGCTCGTTGGCATAGCCAAGCAGCGTCATGGTTCGAGATCTCTGATGGATCTCCGTATACAGAGGAAATGAGTTCCTGCTGTGAGGCAACAGAAGAACACAGACTTTCGACTAAAGTTACTTTACCTCCTTCTTGAGTCGGGTATGTGCCGTTACCAATTTGAAGTAGTAAATTTGAAAAAACCTGCGCGTTTGCGTCACCTCCCAAATATGCTCGCATATTAAAGCTCAAATTAGTTAATATGACACTACGCCATAAAATAGAGCTCTTTAAACAGGCACCTATTTCATCGGCCCTCGTTCCTCTGGGTATTATAGGGAGTGTCTGCCTGAAGTCTCCACAGAATAGCACCGTTAAGCCTCCCATCGGTCGGTCATATTGTCTTATATCTCGCAACGTTCTATCTACAGCTTCCACAGCTTTACGATTTGCCATCGTACACTCGTCCCAAACGATAAGGGCGCAATCGCGTAAAACCAATGACGTCATTTGCACAACGCCATCTATCGGATTTGGATTTCAACTATCAACATTAGTTCTATTTTTAGTCTTAAGATGTCGTTGCAAGTACTATAATATTTTACTTCTTGAACTCACTAAATTAATCATATCTTTTGATAGAGTGAACCAATTTCGATGAAACAAAAACTAAGTTAAACCTCAAGCTGCGTATATTTTTTGTATATAAACATTGTCAGCATTGAATTCGTAGATTTTACGTGATGTGCGCACAAACAAACAGACAAACAAACAAACAGACAAAAATTTCAAAAATGATGGAAATGGGTTCTGTTACTTATCTTTTCACACGCTGGCTATTTTTTGTTTCAATTTCTTCAATGTACAAAAATGACTTTTCTACAGATTTATTATATGTATAGATTATTCCAGTTCATAATTGCTTACCTCAATCTGTTCTCATTATCCAGATGCTTGATGAAGCTTTCAGAAGCAGTATGGTGGTCAACAATGGTAGCATTGTGCTGTTGAAAACTGTGAAGAACGGCTACGTTGCATTCCACAAGAGATCTGTCCTTCCAAAGATTTACTGGAGTCCTTGTGTCCAAGCCCATTTTCTGAGCTACTTTCTGTGGGATAAAAAAAAAGCATCACCTTAAAAATTCATATAAACCCAACAAAGTATAAGATTGCCAAGCAACTTCCATTAAATCTACTTAATTACGTTCCGAATCGTTACACATTCCAATGAAAATTTGGCATCCAGTTGGAAATGACAAACGATATAACCAACTGCCATATCAAAGCGTTTATGACCCTTTAATTTGAGCGTTCGAGCATAATCCCTAAAGCAAAACATTACGAGATCGACTGGCCGGTAATTAGTCGTCAATCATCCGACCAACGTTTCAACCTCAGTCCACATACGACTAGCAATGTTCGCGGTTTGCAATTGTAAAGGTGGGTACATATTTGAGTATTTACTTGAAAGGCGCTGTCTACACGGGAGAGATTATAACGGCATGTCAGGAGTGTTTTCTAGTACAATAGAAACTTAAGGTAAAAATGCCAGGGTTGCCCGCGAAATTCAAATTTTGTTTAGTTTTTTTGCAATTTGCAGGTCAGTGTCGGATTGTATGTTGATTAAAATATTATTCGCGGCAGTAAGTAATAAAGTTTTACCGAGATATAATCATTAAAATCATCAATACATCCCTCAAAGTTCATGAGTTTCGCGGGCTACTCTGGCGCCGAGAATGTGACATTACGGCGAAGCTATAGCCACGACCCTCTAGTCACCCTTTGGTGTATTGAAGGTTCCCTGGAGTTTGTAATCTAAACAGGATACCCGAAGGTTCTTTGCTAAAACATAATTAATTTATCCAATGTCCGAGTGAATTGCGCGTATTGTGTTTTTTTTAATGCAAAAAAGAAAGAGTATGTAACAAGTAAATGCTCACAGCAGATCATCGAACAACCCGTCGAACCTTTGCAACAAACGTTACGGTACATTGAAATGCGGTTTTAAACCGAGATATTCAAGTGTGTACTCACCTTTACAGAAACGCGAAACAACGTGAAATCTCGTGTACAAACTATTGTTTTATAGAATGATTCAATACAATAAATATTGTTATAGTTCGTTAGCTAGTTTATAAGTTAATTTTAGATCGATTAACATCAACGTTTCATGGAAATTGTTACGGAATTTGCTCGAGATGATGGCATTGTTATGACGTACGGGGAATCCCACGTGTTTTTCTATTGTGTTACCAATTTTAGACATGAACACTATCAAGGTATTTACGTGGTGGGTTTTAGTGAGACAAGACAATAAGTACAGCACTATCGCTAAACTTAAGGATGATTTCCTGTAGCTGCACCGGTTAAGATAACTGCCCTTAAAATTCACCATGTATATATTATATTAATATTTGGAACATTAATAGTATTTGTAAACCGGTAAGCATAACAACAAATAAACAATGTTCCAAGCTTTCCTGCACTTAACTCTAGTTGTTACTAGAGTACTCGGTCCCTCGAGGCGTAACTACTACCAAGACGTTCTTAAAAGGTATTTTGTGAAAAAAACTGTTATATTTTGTTACACTTCCATTCTAACTTGCTTTGACTTGGGCAAGAAAAACGATCGTAAACACTAAAAACTCTGGGTAGTTTCTTGACGTTGCTTAATCAACTCGGCATATCAGAGTTGCCTGCTAGACATAGGCCTCTTCCAAGCTGCGCCATTAATAATGGAGGCTGGGACAGACTGGACGCAAAAGAGAGAGGCCTCTTTTGTTTAGTCAACGTTTTACTTGGCTAGCTGGGGTGAGCCTCACACTACGCTTGCCGATACGTGCTCCACACTGCAGGACTACTTTGCTTAACTTGATGGAATAACGACCATCAAAAAATTAAATGAAACAAAGACAAAAGGCGGCTGAGGTGGACTGGAATTTAGAAGGCGAAGAACTGGATTGTGGCGCGTCTTAGTAGAGGGTAATATCCAGCTGTGATTTGCAATAAGAGGATATGGGTTATCAAATAATAATAACATTTTAAACGAACTAAATCTGATCAAAGAATCTTACCTCCAGCATATTAAGCCTGTTAATGTCGCAGAAGTTTCTGCAGCCGATCTCAGTGCTCATGTACCACCCATTGAAGGCGTTGGCAGTGAACTCGATGCCGCCGCAGTCGAAACGCATGTTGGCGACGGCTGGTAAGGCGTACCAACGGAGATTCAGCTCTTCGAACCATTCGTACCTGTGGGAGGTAGCGGATAAGTTATTGTCTAGGTATTGTGTCCTGTTGTTTGTTCATTACTGACATTGATGTAAGGTGCGAAACTCGTATAACTTTTGGGCCGACTCAATTTAGATTACCATCGACACATTATGAAAATATAAAAAAAAAATGTAAATAAATTCTGAAAAATCAATGATTGGTGAAAAAACAAGGTAACGTGAAAAAATTACGTAATTCTCGCCTTTATCGCGGTCGACGCGGAACATGTCTAAAAGGTGGGAATGGGGGGTGGGCATGGTTGCGAAAAAAAAAATTTTAGCGTAATTTTCAGTACGTTGTTGGTGATTTTGCTGTTTTCGCCTAAAATTCCTACAAGTTACAATACTTCTTTGATTATGCTCGGGGTCCGATCTAACCAGATCTGTGTGTCAGTGTCTGAATACCATTTTTTTTAAAGTGCCTGTCTCCTGACCTTCGCTATCCACTTGAAGCCATCGATATCCTGAGATTCGCGACAGATTTTCGGCCTGTAATATTTTTCATACATAAATAATACATTTATTTCTTCAACTTCAATATACATTACATCAGTGCGGTCTCAACCACTGAACTAGGACAACCTGTAAGACAGGGGTTGAGGATACGCCGGTTACATTGATCTTAATGTGGAAGCTTGGAAAGTGCTTACTGCAACTACTATAGACAATTAAAAAACAAAAAATAAAAACTTAAGGTAACAGAAAAAAACTAAAAGTAAGGTATAAGGAAGATAACATAAAATAAAGGTACATAATTATAGAACAGAGGAGATGTGTGTTGATTTGTGTGCTAAGAATATACATATATGTCACCAGGATAGATTACCGATAAGGGTTTTAGTGTCATCGTAGCTATAGTTTTCCAGCCAAAGTATTATTTCGTTTTTTATCTGGAAATTACTAACACGCTTAACTAGTTGGTACGTACTGGCTAATTTTGAGGTAGAGGCGTGGCGCTAATCTGGAAAACTTGGAAAACTTTTCTGGAAAACTTGCTCTCATCATATATCATATCTATGATAAATATTATAGATATCTGTCTGAAATTTTATAATTTTTTGGCAAGTAAGGCACTTTAAGTCGATGGTATCTTCGTAGACTCTCATAAATAAATAAAAATCTTACGCTCATACACCAAACTGAACCCCTACAGTTCTGAAGTTAAGATACAGTAGGACCTTCACAGCTGCACGCTCTATTTCTATCATATGAGATTTGTCAGCACCACCCCATGCACAAATATCATAACCCAAAACGCAGTGCACGCAGACATGGTGCCAGCCAGAAATTAGAAGTTTCTGGCTGGCACCATGTCTCAGGGTTTTGAATATGAAGATAAATTTTCGTGTTTTTTTTTGCTGTGACCGAGATACGATGACTCCACTTGAAGTTTTCGTCGATTGTAACACCGCGGTATTTAATGGTGTTCACTCTCTCAAGCCAAGGGCAAGCACAAGTAGCTTGATAGCACGAACCTCTATTACAAGGGAACGTGTGGATGGGCACATTAAAGTCTGGATTGGGGATGCTGGATTTGACATACTAAAGCAGAGGTATTTTATTTTACTTGCTTTTATAGATAGAAGGCTGTCCTCGAGCCAGGCAGTTACTTTAGCAAGCCCTGTTTTGCTTATCTGAGCCGAACTTTCCCAAGATGTGTTGTGGAACAGGAGCACTGTGTCATCAGCAAACATTGTTATTTCGGCTTGATGGATTGGAAGGTCACAGAGCCTATTAATGTAGGTATACCAGGAATAGAGTTGGCGGAATGTAAGTTTTCGTAATACATGCTTATATATTACGAAAACATACATTACAGTGCTAAATAATTTTTCAAGTCATTCATTGTTTAAGCAACGTCATTGACGTATATAAAACGATCCATCACATTTCGTGGGCTAATTACGCAGGTTTACATAGGTTTCTCAGAATACAATTGAAAATGATTTCATCTGAATCATTGTATGTGATTTTCCTAGAACCGATATGTGGGTAGTGACAATGTTCGGCAATGAAAATATTGTGTAGGCACTAACTATGACGATGTTCCAAAAACAGTTTTTAAAAACGTATGCTTTATGAAATAAGGTTATAACAGAAATTCACCCGCATTGTTCCTCAAAAATAAAGTGTAGAAATGCACTTTGTTTTCAAATAAATCCGTTTTCTGTTTTCAGTAAAAGCTTCACGAGAAACTTTTAAATGTACGAACGTGAAAGTAAATACTAATGGTTCTGTATCGTGCTGGGTCTAGGATTATTGTTGCATTAGGAGCTTAATGACCCATATTGTTTAATTAACTTCATGTGGAAACTGTGTAGGAAGCGAGTATTTTATATTTTTAGACAAAAACTTAATTTTCCGAGCACTAAAACGCTTAACAAAAAGTAACACTGATATACAAGAAAAAGTTTAATAAGAGCAAAACATTTAATGGCCGTAAACATTACACCTTATAGCAAATATTAAAATAAAAGAAAATGATGTCAGCCGAGGAATTACCGGACTCCATCACAAATTACTGTTGTTTACGACACATTAACGCCTGTTAACATTATCAGCAACAATACATTATTGAATAGGCCCAAGTTATAACCAATAAACGAAGATTGGAGATCACTGGACCACAGTTTTACGATAGCAATCTGCGCCGAACGTTCGTATGTTCCCAGGACCACTTCTCGACATTACATGCATTCCCAGACCTTTTATGCTGGCATAAATTCCTGATGGAAAATAAGAAATACATAGTTTTCGACATAAATCTGCGACCCTTCCGAAGGCTTCGAGTTTTTTTTTTGCTGCTAAAGAACAATGTTCAGATTTATAGTTGGGGATGTTTGTTGGTTCCTTGCAGTTTCGTTTGTGAAAATATTGTAAGACCTTTCATTTTCTTTCCATTTCCCTCATATAATATGTCCCGTATCGATTTTTTTTGCATAAGTACATAATTAATGTTTTCTGGTCTGAAAATGTTCAGTAAATAAAGTGTGCCTACATCGTCGGTTTCCGCGATAAGGTCTTCAGAAAAATAAACACAAACTGCATCAGCAAAATAATATTTACCAAAATACAGACTGTGGGAAATGGGTCACTCAACGTTCAGAGCAGCGTGCTAACCAATCTATCCAAATAAATGTTGAACAGCTTATGAATAGAGACTTTTAAAGTGCTGTATTTAGTCACCGTTATATATCAAACAAACCATTTGTAGTCCCTCCGGATTTTTGTTCTTAACTATTCCCCAAATGGTCCATTAGAAAAGCGATGTATCACATAAGTAGTGTAAGGAAATATATAACCATAGCAAGTTCAAAGACGAAATTGTTTCAATGTATTTTCCTGATCCCATTTAAGTTTTACAAACTAGTCCTAAGGCTAAACGCTGCGTAAATTTAAATACGTCTATTGTTACTCAAAAGTATTTACATTGTTGTAAAGACGGGATTGGAGGGAATGTTCAACTTCGTTGTGTGAAACTTGAGAATGTGGCGCAAGTACAAATGAATCTTTTATGCTCTCGATTTCTTAGGACACAGTCTATACTTTGCAGAGTAATGTTCACTTTAATGAATTGTAAGGTGTTCCCAATATTTATATCATTTTAATGTCAAAAAAATACACCAGAATAAAAAAATACTTCCGTGGAAAATTCACACGTTCTGTTAAAAAGCCTACATAAGCACATTTTGGCTAAACAGATGTTTGAAATTATTTTCCGCATCAATGTACAAATATTTGTCTGGTTATATTTGTGCCGTGTCTAAATGCGTGTGCTATGATTTGTGTATGTAAAAACACCCACGACGGCGACGATGGCAATTCATGCGTTACTCGGCAAATAAATGATGTGAAAAATTATAAGAAGGTAGTCAATCAAAAATGTCACTCATGTTTGTAATTATTATAAAAATACGTGATTATTCTGGAAGTTATTTACGTAAACGTACCTAATATTACCGTGAAGCCTCAGCTGCGAATAGACCCATTTGTTCCTCAGGGTATTGTAAGAAGGGACTAAGGGTTTCTTATAAGATGGAAGGGCAACCGTACAGATGTGTTAATAACCTCTCAAGTGCTTGAAAAGCGTTTTCCGAATGTAAGAACTTTGGGTATTTCCCTGGGAACGAAACATTTACGTAATTATTTTATAAGGAAAAGTGAAACTTCGGAATGACTGCAAGTTGATAGGTACAATATTTTTAGATGGCCTTGCGACGGAAGTATTTTTGAGAAAAAGTTTCTAATAGAGATAAATCATTTTCAAATAAAAGAAATCTTAAAGTGCGTAATTTCTAGCTCTTATGAATTACAGATTCGCTTTGAAAATGTGAACCTACAGTATACGCTCTTACACAAAGCTTTGATACTGCTGAAATATGATATCTAGATATACTCTGAATTTATTTTGCATTGCATTCTACGGGAAGTCACACTAAACTACAATATTATTTGAATTTATCGATAAGGAAATTGTGAGAGAAAAATAATGACTTAAATTTAAAAACGTGAGTCAAAATCTCATACCTAATATAATCGGAGTAAATGTTTTGCAAACCCTAAATAGATTGGTGACTAATATTATTGAAAAATCAATTCTGTCCGAACCAGATAGGTAACTATTCTGCTACATTTGATTTAATAAAAGAACCTATGATTTCACTGCGTTTGACACAAGTAGATAATAATATTTACGAGTTTCGCGAGTGTCAAGGCCGTGATATTTGAAACAATAAAATTGAGGAAATTATAGCAATAGGTTCTCTATAATTACAGAATTTTAATGATGTTATTATGATTCTAAAACTGTCGCTATTTGTTTGGTTTTAAATTAGATATCGTTTCAAACTATTTGTGGCTGCGTCCTAACAAAAGCAATCGTCACGCTAACACGCATCTGTCCCGTTCATTTTGTTCGGCTATCCCGAATGTGTTGTCAGGTTGACAGAAAGCGCCTTGTAGTTTTCCGAAAAAATAAGTTATACATACTGGGCGTCCCAAATAGTGATGTAATAAAAAATATGGATTAATCATGGGATACCCGAACATGAAGTTCCACGAATTCTTGGAAATTTTATGGAAACCGCTTAAAACAAATTATCTTTATTCTTACACGGCTTTTTCACAATATTTTACATTATTTAGAGGCATTTTCTAATTTCATTCGCATCAAGAGTAACAAAAATAAGCAATTTGGAATAATACATAAATCGAATTATTTTTAAAGTAACGGCCGATTTACGAATGATGACGATCGATCGCATATGCGCGCGAGTTTCGCTTATAGATATTAGGACGCAGGGTGAGACTAAAGACACTACTGCTTGATTAACAATATTGTTCACTAAATGTGACCTACATCATACGGAACCTGTGTCTCCAAAACGTCGACGCAACTTTTGTTTCTTTTAAACCAATTTCATGAAAACATTTCATTATTTCGTGCAACACGTTAAAAGCAAGCTTCACTGAATTTGGCGAAACAGGTGATACCGGGTTTTTTAAATTTTATTTAAATCCGGATGCAAGCAGCAAGCAAGTTTTTTTTTTCATATTTTATTTTAAATAATATTCTTTAGCTGTAGTTTTCATTCATTTTAAATTACTAACAAAAAAAACAATACATCTACACACTAATCGTGAACTTACGTGGGATGGGTCATTTTGATCTCCATGACAAGTTCCCTGGGGATGTCGAAGTAGTCTGGGTCCTTTCCATTAGCGGACAGGACAAGAGGCAAGATGTCCCACGCCGTCTTTGGGGGCTTCCACCCCAACTTGAGACAAAGCTGCAACAATATTTATCGCATTAACTTGTGGATCGCATGTGTTCGAAACTTCGAACCCGAGACAGTCAATTAGAAAGAACTAAGTGGGACTGTGATTCATGAACATTGCAAGTTAAGTTTTATAGGGTCAAGAATTTCAATTGGAACTTGCTGGTTTAAAGTGATAGAATTGCACACTTTGATAAAATGCAATTGTTACTACATTATTAAGGACAGACCTCTAACTATGCCAGGTCAATTGCTTATTGACCGTAGGTGTTCCCAATTATTGTGTTATTAATTCCAGATATAAGATCTATACTTATATCAGGAATTAATCCTGAAGTGATTCAAAGAATTTCAAGATAAGTACAGAGCTCCGAAGCGCAAACCTTTTCTGGTTCAACTGTAGGTAGATGAATTTTCACATTTCTAATTCAACACTGCCAGCCAGAACAAAAGACATTTTGTGACAAAACAAGCATGATTACATGACCCAAATATGCAATACAATTGTGATATCCTAAACAAATAACTAGTTACGCAAGAACGTTTTATACACGTAATCAGTCACTCTAAAATAAACAGGCCTAACTAAATTCAACACTAAACAATGGTTTAGTAAACAATGATGTGTGTAATACGTAGTTTTAGTTTCGGTGTTGTGTTTGTACGTAGCAGGTGCATCGGAACGAGATACGTCACTAGTTGAATGATTTATTTGTGGCGGATGCAATAACTGAATGTTTTTCAATGACCATCAATCGTGTGATATGATCTAGTGTAAAACTTTTATTCTGAATAGAGAGGCAGAGGAATATGGGAACGGTTTGGAGTTATTCGACTGAAATGTAAATAGGTTTTTGTTGTGAAACGTTGGTGGAAATGGAATGAAGGTTTAGGTTCGATATTTACTGTGGTATTCTGTGTAACGTATAGTTTTGTTTATGTATGCGTGTTGTGTAGAGTGATAATATTCTCTTTACTGGACTAGGACACAAACCTTCACTCTACATATAAAATACGACGCGGCGGAATCAGCTTGAACCGGTGAGAATGAGCATTGGACGTCAATCGTCTCATTGACTTGATTTGACGTTTCGCCGAATTAAATGCAATAAATGTGCTAATTCATGATCTACTCAAGTCAATTACGCGTCTTCTAGCATAGACACTCCCTAATAGTGCCCAATCTGCATTTAGTCTAGTACTAGTATGTGTATTTGACCGAAGGGACGATGGCACTTCTTTTCCCATCTGGTCTTTTTAAAGAACATAGGATAACAAAGAGCATAGGTGTGGATGGGAGCAAGTCCCACTGTAAGCTTGTCCTAGTTTACCTCAGTGAACTCGCAGTGCATGGGGTCACCGAGCACGGTACCGTCCGGCTGTCGATAGCCGGCGTAGCTGATGAGCTGGCTGTTCCATATCCTGTAGTCATGCTGCATGTCTGTGCGTTGGGGGAACACCGTCATGGCTGACCTGTTGGGAATAATGATTGATTGAGACAAAATGTTATATGGAGCGCCTTTTGTTCATCATCCACCTAGCCTTTTCCCAACGATGTTGGGGTCGGCTTCCAGTCTAACCGGATGCAGCTGAATACCAGTATTTTACATGGAGCGACTGCCTATCTGACCTCCACAACCCAGTTAGTACTGGGTAATACGATACTTCTTGGTAAGACTGGTTGTCACACTTTCGGGTCACTAATTACCTGTAACGACTGTCAAAGATCTTTAATTGACAACCGGGACCAACGGCTTAACGTACTTTCTGAGGCACGGAGGAAACTCGGTATGTATGGGTGGTCACCCATCCACGGACCAACCCAGGCAAGCGCGGCTTAACCCGACGATCGACCCGAACGGCTGTTATTATTTAGCCACGAGCGCCTTTTGTTAAATGGAAGTTTTGTTCTTCAATGGTTTGAGTGATATCGGCTGAACGAAGTTGACTCATTAATAAATGCCAGTACCTACTAGCAGTCAGCTTCATCCATCCCATAACGAAATATAGATAAAAGTAAGCAACCAAGATTTCCAAGAATACACTAACCTTTTTTTTTCCGGATGGGAAATCATCAAATGACTTCTCCCGCTCTGGGCTGAGCGGAAGGGAGTGTCAGACTTACTGACTAAAACCCACCCATGTTCCTTCATCGCCCTTTGTGTTCCGGGGCCGCGGTATCTCTTTCGAACAACCCGCAGCACCCGGCAGGCATCGGCCCTTGGGGCCCCTTCCCTATGCTGACATCTCTTTGAGGCGCGCGTGGAACACGAACGCACCGTCGACACGGCCTGTCGTCCTAAGACGGAGGGACGGCGAGCTAGCCCTTAGCTCACCGTCCACAGGCCCGCGTCTACGGTGGCCGGGGGCCACCACGTGGCCCCCGACGCCCGGTGCGTCTCCCGCGGCGGCTGGGACGTGAGGAGGAACGCTCTCTCTCACGTTCCGCCTCCTCCTTTGCTAGCATGACTGCTTCGCAAAAGGAGGTGACGGCTTCCCATTCCGTCTCGCTCCGGACCATGGCTCGAACCAGGGCCGGACGCGAGAGCTCAAGAATACACTAACCTGGCCTGGGAATCGGCCCCAGGACTTCGTGCTCAGCAGTTGCGCTTGCGAATACTAGACAACGAGACAGTGGTATACGTTCAATACATCTGGTAGGTAATAATAGTAAAGTCTCACCTAATATTTCCTTTGTTTGTGCTGTATTTCATATGATTGCACAGCGCTTCGAACATTCCGCTTGTGGTTGTCACTTGCCGGCAATCGAATACCTGTTGCACATACACGAATGTTTACGATTAGTTCGTTAGGGTGCGATTACAAGGGCAGTTGGGTGAGGTAATATGTTCAGATATGACTGATCGCCCACTATTCCCCGGGGTGGATAGTGTAGAAATCTAGTTTCATTCTTAAAACTTGCTGCATTTTTTTTGGTAATGTCATAGAAGTGTATTAATATTTTTAATATATGTATTATCTGGAAAAATAACTTTATAATTATTTTTTATAAGAAGGTTATTATACATGGTAAAGTCCAAAAGTATAAGCCTAAACTATAAAATCAAGGCTAAATATCCAAACAACATTATTAGTTTTCAATATAATCTGTTTTTATTTCAATGCGCTTTTCATGGTAGGTAACTAGACAAAAGTTCATTAATTAAAAATCACTAAGCTTTGGATTATTGTGACGTCATATTTGACCATCTCCCCGTGAGCGCATCTTTAGATACGTGGTACACAAAGGGAAGCTTTATTAGAGTTCACTGAATGCCGTTTCGGAATGTTATGAACATTCCGAACGGATGAAAAGGGTGTTGTAATATTAGCTTTGTTAAAACTATAGTCAATTGCCAAGTGCCGCTTTTTTCACACTTTTTATTTTTAGTTATTTGTCGCCCCGTAATTATACATATTTTTATTCTTATTATAGATCTAATATTGGTTTGTAAATAAGGTAAATATTTTGTTGATTTAATAAAGAAACTTACGTTATTTGATGTTTTCAGGTTTATAGGTAGAGTTTTTTGGCCGTTTATCCGAGGGTTAGGTTAATTGTGTTTTAACAGAGAAATTAAAAGCATTGGTAGTTTATATTTTAAGGTAAGACAGGGTGTAATTTATATTTTAAATAAACTGTTAGTACACCTACATGGAACAGACTATGTCGTTGATAAGGTACATAAAGATAGCAATCAATAGAAATTTGTTAAATCCAAACGAGATTTCACTAGACCATCAATTTAAAAATTCAAATTCATTCCACAAATCCATTTCTTAATTCGTCAAGCTTTAACGAAATTCCTTAAAATCTCATCGGGTGTCGAATAAGATACTTGTAGGTAAATGTTAGGCAAAGTGTTGAGTGAGAGGCAATCGTCGCATCGCTCAGTGTCGTATTAACAGGTCGAGAGGCTCCAACGAGGGAGCACGATACGCCAAGTGGAGTATTCTGCAACTTGTACTTATGCACAGAAAAAAAAAAACAGGGATATTTGATTCTTCTTTCTTTCTTTATCATGTGGTTAGTGCTTAACCTGGTGTCAGAGTTTTTCTGCCGCCCATGGGCCTCTGACTTGGCATTACATGCCGTCGATAAATATCTCTCAGGCATGCTGGTTTCCTCCCGATGTTTTCCTTCACCGAAGCAAGTGATAATTATACAACACGCACATGATTCCGAAAAATCTGAGGTGCGTGTCTTGGGTTCGAAGTTGAGACCTATGACTTGGCAATCCAACGGTCACACCACTCAGCTATCACTGCTATTAAATATTTCACTGAAACCTCGCGATATGATTCAACTATTCAAATTAAACCTACCCCTCTCCTCTTTTAAATAGTTCTAAGCGTACAATCTACGGAAAACGTTTAACAAAATAAGATTATGTAATCCCTCCGTGTAATAATTTCCGTCCCTTCCAAATAAATTAGGATAAATTAGATTCAAGAATCTCTGTACAAAGTACCTACCTTACCTTAGCAGTGTAACCGATTTCAATTCATTATACCTTAAGTGGCAACTCCAGTTCAATTAAAGATAATCGTCATCTATATTTAGAGCTGTCAACACGGATATTAATTGACAGTCATGACTCAGCATTCCAACGTATTGATAGATTAAAAATAGATTTTGCGCATCACTGGATTCTCTCAAATTTACTAAACTTTAACCCATCAGCGATAAATGCTGATATCATTCATTACGTTGAAAAAGATTGCTCGGGTAGTAACGTAGCTATTTCTACAAAAAAAAAAAGATTATTTGCTGTGCAAACTCAAATGTAAAAGAATGATCGAATCATAAAAGGAACATCTCTTTCATTGCTAATCATTAGCTTTTCTTATTGAAGAAAAAACAGATAAGATTCTCAGAATAGTCCCTCAAGACCTAGAGTCTATAATCAAATCGTTCGTCCCGATTAACCGAAGCAATCTGTTTAAGCCGCGTAATTACAAAACGTACTCGCGAACATCATAGGGATTTAGCAGTCGGGTCTGGTAATGCCGATTTAAGTCACCCTCATCCTTCACTAACCGACAGAGTGAATGGAAATGAACGAATGAATTAAAGTCGTTACGACGCGACGTCTGCTAGCGTTTCTAATTACAAAAATATTGAGATTTGGAACTTTTTTTTAAGTTAGATAAAAATTATTTTAGGCTACTTCTGTCTCGTGTGATTAGTGCCTAAGCTGGTGTCAGAGTTTTTCTGCCGCTCATAGGCCTCTGACTTGGTTTTACATGCCGTTGAGAAATATTCCTCAGGCATGCTGGTTTCTTCACGATGTTTTCCTTCACCGAAACAAGTGATGATTATACAATTCGCAAATGAATCCTAAAAATCAAAGGTGCGTGTCTTGGCTTCGAACTTGAAACCAATGACTTGGCAGTCCGACGGTCGCACCACTAGACTATCACTGCATATTTTAGTTGTTTGTCTAATTATTGTTAATATATGTATAGGCAAGTAAATCAGCACCTTCAAGATGGGCTTCCAATATTTTCAGAAGATTTAATTTAACAGCCTAAGGAAACCCACCAAAGAAGATGTTCCATTAGATACTTGTGTTCAAGCATTGTTCAAGGCAGGCTTGAAGCGTAATTATTATTATCCACTGTAACTTGAAACAAACAGACAGCTAATTGTTCTCATTCACAGAGTACAAGTAAATGTCTTAGACTAAAGTCTATTCAGGAATATTACAAACGGGAATTTTCTGTTGGTTGATTGAATTTTATTTTATTCTTCTTAATTGAATGGACCTGGAATTAATCGAATGAATTGACACTTTTATTCCTTTGATGGTTCATTAATTATTGTAACGAATTTTAAAATAACAGTTTTATACAAGGTGGAAGGAAAAAAAACAGCTGTTTCCTACACAACTGCAATACCTACACGGTCAAAATGTTTGGAACGTTTTGGCGTTGGTCTCTTCCACCTTGTATAAATTCAGCTAATTCACTGGTATTGCGATTTTTTTTTTAATATTGAAGAAATTGTGAAAATTGAGTATTTTTATTGATATTAACACTCTCCCTGCCATGGGAACCGCCGGTGACCCCCAAAAATTTTTTTCAGCAGGCCAGAGCACATTTCTAGAGAAGTATCACATTTTCCATAACAGCACGCCAGTAGTTGTAAAAACTCCATGGCCTCCTGAACTTAAAAACTTTTATTATATGTCTTGTCATAGTAATTATTATCAGGTTTATCGTTTTTTATTTTGGTATTTGTTAAAATATTTATTAGTTTATTTTAATTGTTTAAGTGTATTAGTATCTATATAAGTATATACCTACATTTTTGAAAACAAGTAGTATTCTTAATTTTTTTTGTACCGTATCACAATTTTTGTCCAATTTAACCCAAAGGTTGACTGGTAGAGAATGCCTTGTGGCATTAAGTCCGCTTAAGTACCACTATTGTACATGAAGTTTAAATAAATAAATATATTGTCGTCGGGGAGAGTGTTAAGTGCAGTCTCAGAATTAAAATTTTGAAGGACAAATTAATAAGGTACATATATCTAATGTAAAGACCTCTTGCGAAAGCTTGGTCTGGAAACAACCCTCGCGGAAAACTAGCCGTTAATTGCCAACGATTTTTTTCTCTCTCAAAGTGCGAAATGAGAGTTTTCTCATTAGAGTCAGCAAATTCATTTAGTTCCCGTTTTTCTTGCAGTTCACCAAAGACTATTCTAGGTAAGTAGGTACTAGTATAATTGATTCTTGAGTCCTCAGTTTTGCTACAGGTTTTCTGTTCTAATTAAATATCTGTTTGAGTTACCTGACTGTGTGAAGAACAATTGCCATTTTGTAATATTCTTACATAGCTTATCCGGGTATACCATAGCTGATGTTATGTATATTTTCTTCAAAGGAGAGAGTTGATTTTATTGTAAGTTCTTAGGACGACGGATAAGTTTATTTTCATTTACGAAGAACGTTATTTATTTTAAAATAAGTAACAGTAGTACGAGTATATCAACGGCTACATCTTAACAAAAACAATTGCACAACGTAGAAACATAACATGACATCAAGTCTGTAATCCCCGGGCACATACCCAGGCTCTGTGGCTGCTACTCAGAAATTCCTAATGGAAAAACCCAATAACAATTTGCTCGACCCGGGAATCAAACTCAGGACGTCATGCTGAGCAATCGCGATTGAAACTACTAGACCAGCGAGACAGTCAGTAGCAACATAGTTTTCATGAAATTAACTTTTCAGAAAATCTACCAGACAAACAGTACTTGAAAGATGCCTTAACTGAATTCACTTCAAAAACTGCACTCAAAGGAAAAATAAACAACCATGGATAGTTTAAATGGACGGTTAAAGTGAAGAATGCAAAAACAATCTGACTTCACTCCTATAATTAGTTCTTTTACATTTTCATTATGTAATTTTCTCGCGTAAAAGAAATGTAGCCGCGTCTAGAAACCGCCAGTCAGCAAGTGTTCATTACAGTTTTTTCCTCTCATTAGAAATAACGAACTAAAATTGTTCTAACAGCACTTAATGATAATATTATTTCACTACAACTTGAGAAAACTTGAGCGACACGGCGAAATAAAAGATGTTAAAGAAAGATATTGTTCACACCGCTTATGTTTTATTGTTTTAGATTCTGAGAGAGTTCTTAAGTTTTGTTTGTGAATTTTCTCATCCTGTTTTAATTCCACATTTTGTAAAGGTGCATCAATACCGGAGATAGTTTTTGTGGAAAAGTGTTAATGGGCAAGAACGCATAACAAATAGTTATGGCAAACATCAGCAAAAGTTAGGTACATAATGTTGCCATGGTGAAAAACATGTGTAGAACAAGTTTTTTCACCATGGCAACATTATGTTGAGAATTAAAGTCGGCGTGGTTTTATAAAAGCAAAGTTACAATCCCGACGCGGCGACTGCAACGCTTCTGACAAGTCACCACGTAGGTGGCGACTATCTATGCTGCCTGTTGCCATTTTCATAGAAAATCCGTCAGGGTCATTGCGATTGGGCAACTTTGCTTCTGCGATTTGCGGTTGCATTTGCGGTTGCGGATAAAATATACTATCAGCCATTTGAAATAAGCTTAACACATAAAAAAAGATACTCTATCTCCGAAACTGCTGGATCAAAATGCTAGTACCTGTAATTTAGACCACTGTATCCTCCCGATGCATCGACTGGCGTTCCTCCAAGCTAGCTTGGCGCCGAAAACCAGCTCAGTGGTAGTTAGCTGGTAGGTTCCAGTCTTCGCGACTTCTTCCTGGACCACCTTCCAGCGAGCTTCATGGGCTGACGTATTGGCTCTGAAATATAAAGAACTATTAGTAAATATGTTCAGAAAGATGACTTTACTGTTTGGTGATATATGGCTACAGCTCCGAGGAATTAAGTACAAGCCAGTACGTGTAGCATGATCACCGTAGAAGCGCGTTTTGTCGACGGAAGAATAGACAAAATGTCAGATTGTAGAAAGATTTCTATTGTCAATCTGTCCAGTTGTCTACTTGCGTCGACAAAACCCGTTTCTACGGTGGTCATGCTACGCGTGCAAGTATGACACACTGGCATTTAGAAAAAAATCGTTAAGTTTTGTAAAGTGTCTACCACTAATGCTCATGTGATTTTGACAGACTTCATGCATGTGCCATATTAACGGCTGCTTTCTAAAGAAAAAAATATTGCTTGTTTTACACACATGAAAATAGCGATAAACACAATCATGATTATAACGCTAAAAATTTTCGTTGACATCGCGTTCAAAATCGCAGTAAAAGACTAACTCGGAGCCGAAAGTATGGCGTAATGATGTTTAAACTGCTTAAGAAGTTATGTCATATGGACTGAATATAGCTTCCTCATGTCTTATGTTTTCCTTTTGTAATGATGTGAACTTCACATCGCATAACAATTCCTTTGAGTCATCCCAGTCTTTCCTCTGATAAACGTGTAATTACATAACATAACAATACGCTTGTAATCCCCGAAGGGTTAAGCAGAGGTGTACCCTTTAGTACTCCCACATTTCACCAGTCATGTTTACGTCCCATGTAATAAATAGGAGGCGAGCCTATTGCCATCAACCGGGCACAAATCCAGGGTCAGTGACTGCTACTGAGAAATTTTTGATGGAAAAACTCAATAACACTTTGCCCGACCTGAAAATCGAACCCGGGACCATCATGCTCAGCAGTCGCGCTGGTCACCACTAGACCACGATTCATATCATATGAAAATATAAATTTATACAGCAACACAATACAATTTTAGGACCGAAAGTTTGGCCTAAAATAATTCTCGTAGGCGAATTGTTACAAAACATCACATATTACCCAAACAGCTTATGTAATCTCGACTTTCTCTGCCTACCCTGATTTTATGGGGCGAATAAAGACTTAAGTAATGCTCAAATCCCTTGAAGCAATTTATTGCAAATGGCAGCCCAAGTTTATCAACTTACCATTCAAGGTCTAGTACAAAATAAACCAACTGGATCTATTCCAAGACTATTACAATGAAAATTAAACTAGTCTACTCGTATTGTGTTCGGCGAAAATTTGGTTTCTCTCAAGCAAAATGCAACTTAAGTATGCATTAATTAATTTTGCACTACTTCTAAGTTGAACCGGCAAAAGTCTTATGCAAACAAAAGGAATTCTTAAACCAATTTCTTGGGAAGATCGAGTGTCAACGTTTGAATGAAAAATGATGAAATTTCCGCCTCTTCAGACAGTATAAAAGAAATAAAGGTTGTTAGGTGTCAAAACAAGTCCATATGAATGACTTCGTACTCTCACCGTAGTATTAGCTTCATGTTTGTGTGGAACAAAAGTTATTTTTTACGTTTATACGACGTTATAATTTTGTTTTCGAGGAAAACGTTTTCATTTTTCACGCAGCTGTGTTTATTTGATTATGATAAAGAGAAAGTTGTATTTTAATAACGATAGGTTTTTGTTTATGGGCTTTGTAAACCGTGTTCTTAACGTTTCAATAAAGATTATTTACAGCCAGCCATGAGCCTTCTTTGTAAAACATTTTTTATCAAAAAATATACTACCAGCTGCTGCCGTCTTCGATAGCCTTCAGAAATTAACTGGGCAACTAGTTGTCGTACGGCAGCATTGATTAAATTCTACGATGCTATTGAAAGGGACTAGCTTCATACTTCGTTGTGCCTTAATAGTCGTATTTATATTTTTTTGTAAAACTGGTGAATATCGACGTAATATTTCTACGCGCAGGGGTCTATAACTAGTACCTTCTCTGAGATGGTTAATATAAAAGTTATGCGTCGAAGTCACCTTACTCATTGTGTACCAAAATGTATTAAATATATATGAATAATTATGTGAGAATACTTTTGGCTTCAAATAATTTGTCGGTCACACTTTTGTTACATGTAGGAATACATGTAACAAATGAATAATTTGTCGGTCACACTTTTGTTACATGTAGGAATACATGTAACAAATGTGTGACCGACAAATTATTTGGTCTACATTTGAATTTAGTTACTGTAAGCTCACTCACTGAACAGTGCGACAGTAAACTATTACAAATAAAATTTTACAACTTATACTAAATTTCTTACCTGCGTATAGATGCAAAGAAGAAGTCACCTTACTCATTGTGTACCAAAATGTATTAAATATATATGAATAATTATGTGAAAATACTTTTGGCTTCAAATAATTTGTCGGTCACACTTTTGTTACATGTAGGAATACATGTAACAAATGTGTGACCGACAAATTATTTGGTCTACATTTGAATTTAGTTACTGCAAGCTCACTCACTGAACAGTGCAACAGTAAACTATTACAAATAAAATTTTACAACTTATACTAAATTTCTTACCTGCGTATAGATGCAAAGTACTGTCCCAGAAAATCCTTGGCATCGTTGAGAACTTCCTCTGGCTCTCTTGGCACTTCCCCGCGGCCAGGGATGGCCATCAGACTGCCAAGGCACGCCTTTTCGTTGCATAGCGTCGGCTGTTGACAATAAAGTTTTCATAAAAATACAATGTCTTCTGAAAAAAGTCCCTAGAAAGTAGGTCACAATTATTTATTAATATTTTAATGGTTTTTACGTCTTCGGTACTACTTTATTTATCATTTTGATAAAAATTAAGTATATTTTTATGTTTAACAAAAAAAAGATTATCTTTTGACTGCGATAAAGTCGTACTAACTGCTACTAGGTAGGTAAGTAGATACTTATCGCTACGTTATAATAAATAACGCATAAACAAAATATTATTAAACAAAATAGGACAGTAATATTATTTTTACCAGTTCTAAGATTAATTCAATGATTATTTAAAAATCCGTTGCAATAAACCGTTAACATAATAAAATTCGCGTTCGCGCCAAAACCAATGACAATTGATATTGAACGAATATTTTGTTCGTTTTTTAAAACAAACAGAATTCCTTTCGTGTATTCAGCCAGTACGGTTATGAGAATAAATTATAATATAAGATAAATATAAGAATAAATTTTGCAATTAAAATGGACTATAAAAAAGCTTAACTATTCACAACGGCATTTTCCTATTACTTTTAACTATTTGTAGAACAATAAATTGAGATTTTTTTTCACATTCGATTGAAGGTATTTAACAACGCCTGTGTAACATGCATGACAAATTATTTTTTACAAAGCCAATAATATTTCCCGTATTCAAAAAAACTTAACGTGTAATCTCACCTAAGCCACAATTAATGACAAAAAAATATACTTACACCAAATTTATTTTTGACGGATTGAAGCTAAGATTTAGTGAGACCGTTATAAAAAAAATAAGGGAATTCCCCCTCTGAAATCAAACATTCTTAAATTATTTGAACTGTATTCTTAGCAGACATCTCTGCAAACTTATTTCAAAAGTAGACCAGCAACTGTCATTTCAGTTATTATTTTAAAACAACAAAGTCATGGAGCGGAAGAAAATGAGATTTCAATCTGTGAGCAAAATAACTAGTGCATTAGTATTCAGCTGTAACTACATTGTGTTCTATCTGACTGGGTAGGTTCGAATCTTATTTATAAGGGAAATGGATACGCTATTTTCTTGAAGAAAATGCAATGGAAGCCAGGCGACTGTCACGAATAAACTGTTTATTTGCCTACTGTTGTTTTCATTAAAATGTGGATTGTCTAGTAATAAGATATTGCTGGCGGAGTATAACCGTTGTGACGCTTTTACAATAAATCTTTATGGACTCCTTGGACGGAATCTCATTTTCGAAAACTTCTTTTTTTTTTCACTGCAGCATTTTATGGCATTGCATTTGACGCATTAAACATAAATTCGTTGGTATAAGGTGCATACATTGACGATTATAATCAAGTCAAATGTACGACAACGTTATAAGATAACACGTAAAATAGACGCGCATTTCCTCCGACTCGCAAAAATACCCAATAAAAACTGATGTCAACAAAACGTCTCATAAATGTCCCATAAAATCAGTACCCTATTCTTTACATAAAACATGTTTTTCGAATAAAAATAAACTTTAATAACATCGGCCTCAATTACGTAAAGAGCAAGGATCACAAATCGTTCTAGCTCGGTAGGTAAATAATTTTCCTTCGTGGGTTGAATATTGAGTGAGTAGGCTGGTCGCATACGAACTACTCAAGTCAGCGACAAGATGTGAGCTACATTATTCATGTCCCGCGTGCCGGCCGATGGCAGCCACGCGCAGCGCTTTTAAGGAGTAGTTCGTTTATAGAAAGCCTTATATACTCTTTGGTGTATGCCGCAAACTGCGTGCTTGATAACTTCATTACGGAAAAACGATCGCGTTCCGTAACCAACCGAAGAGCTTGGTTACTCTAGAAGTTTTTTGCATTATCCCTTTAAAAGTTGATGTATGTATGAAACACGTAGTTTTGTCGATCTAGTCATGTATCAGTTTAACTTTAGATTTTGGTATGGAAAATAATGCTTATTTTTGGACACATGCACAAATCCGGAACCACATCTTCTTTCTTTAGCATCAGGTTAGTGACTAACCTGGTGTCAGAGTTTTTATGCCGCCCACATACCGCGTTTTTGGGCCTCTGACTTGTCATTGCATGCCGTCGATAAATATCTCTCAGGCGTGCAGGAAAACATCGTGAAGAACCATATTATAACACTGGTATTTTGTGGATTTCATACTCAAAATAAAAATTAGTTAAACCATTGCAATACCAACAAGCTTCAGACTAAGTGAGACATTGACATATACCGTATCAGAATCATTTATAACCGCATTATTTATAATTTATCCAAAACCAGTTTGAAAATTGCAATGACCTTAGTGATTACAATCGCGTAACCATCGCCAAAATAAATCCGACGATAAGTTTATCCCTTCACATACTCAACTCGATTTTAACACCTTCCTTTATTTTATGAAGTCCCTAACTGAATCTCGAATATTTTTACCTCCCATATTTTATGAGAAACAGCAATATGTTCATGCTGTGTTGCCATAAAAAGAAAAACGCTATAAAACACGATGGGGTTTTTATGGCGTATCAATCATTTCACGATACAAATTCCTATGGTGTTTATCACTAGTAAAAAAGGTTGGAGTGCTTTATTATTGGCACGGCCTTATAAGCAATAAAATAGGCTATAAGTGTAGTTTTGAACACTTATACTATTAATTGTATACAAATATAACACACTGACTTTTTGCAGGATGAAACTGACCTTTGAGAGAATGATTTCCAGAAAATTTAAGTAGTTTTTATTGATATCCGTCCGTATGTGTTGATCTTTAAAAAAAAAAAATATAATTATAGAGTGTCGAAATGATAGATAATTAAAAAGTGCACCACGATGTACGTGTGACCTACGATTATAGAGGGCTTTACACACGTAATGTAGGATTATAATATCGTTTAACTAAACCAATGTTCAACCTAAGGTATGATCAAAACAAATGGTACTCTTTCTGAGTACCATTTGATTCGATTTGAAAGAAACATATTTATACTCTCAGCATCTAAAGATACCTTTATACTAAACTTAAACTTCTATGACCTGAAAATCTTAAAAGGCGTCTTCAAATAAAATCATTTCTACTTACTTAATTTCATTATACGAGCAAAAAATATAGCCATCAAAACGGCTTCAACCATTTTATTTTCCCGACGGTATCTTGTTAAGGGCAGTTTGCAAACAAGCTTGTACCAATTTCGCCGATCGCGTTGAATAGTAAGATGTTGACTCGCGTCAATTTAACGAACGTTAAGCTTCGTTGGACTAACCGAGGGCTGCTCGATCAACTTTGATTAGGCTTCGTTTAGAGCTGTTAGGTTAATAGGATTTGGGTTGACGGTCTGACGGTATTCTGTGGTAGACATAACATAACATCACGCATGTTGCCTGTTATCCCAAAAGGGTTAGGCAGAGGTGTAGGTACCCAATAGTACAACCCACATTTTGCCAGTAATGTTTAAGTCCCATGTAATAGGGGCGAGCCTATTGCCATCAACCAACAAATCCAGACTCCGTGGCTGCTACAGAGAAATTCCTGATGGAAAAACCAAATAACACTTTGCCTGACCTGGGAATCGAACCCAGAATAATGCTGGCGTATATAATATAATAAGGGAGGCAGATCTGTGGTAGATTATATAACTAATCAGCTATAATGTTCCCACTGGGGACACATGCCTCAACTCTGTAATAGTGTATTCGAATTTCAGATTAGTTACCTATTTGATTTGTCCTTGGTCTAGCGCACGCAAGTGCTACTGCTGAGCATGAAGTCCTGGCTCCGATTCCCAGTTCGGACAAAATGTGATTGGGTTTTTCTATCGAGAATTCCTTACTAGCAGTCCGGAGATTAGATTCGTGCCCGGTTAACGGCGATAGGCGCGCCCCTTATTTCATGGGACCTTATCATACTCGGGTAAGTGGGTGCACTATATGCTTGTGCCTGCATCTCCACCTAATAGGCAGTTTTGCTGCAGAACCAGCGCCCTTTTTTTGAGTGGAAAATCCTCATGGATGATACGTTCCATCTGGGACAAGCCGTGGGTTATGTCGGACTCTTACCGACTAAAAACCGACTGTTCCTACTACTACCATGAGCCGGAGAGTCGGGAGATATAAGTACATACATTCGCACACACGCACTGGTATCAGCTCGCCATTCCCGGCGAGCCCCATCACCAAGTGTGACCTATCCAGTGACCGCACGTTCTCCATGAGATGCAAAGGAACCGTTGCGCGCCACCCCTTTGGGCCCAGCATTTGAGCCCCAAAAATTCTGATCCTCTTGTGTAAAGTGATGTTAGACGCTTAAAGTAAGAAATACATTTAAAAAAATCAAGACGGTTGTTTTAACTGTACACAATATCTGCTTTATTATCAACATTATAAATTGACGTAGGTGCTCTTACATTGATTGCAATCTGAGGCAAAGACGAGGTGAATGCTCTTTGATAACGTATGCAGCGGCATAATTACATAATTTTATTTACCTACACCATTTATTAATAGATCTTGTACATTTACAGTTTACGAAAAGTAAATAGTTATTGTTATATTGTTGCTATTGTCATTTTAATCTAATGCAAAGATGGTAACATGAATGTTTGTGTGAAGTAAGTAGCAACAATAATGTAAATTGGTTTGTCACTGTGTAATTTTCAGTGTAATTGTTTACTGTTGTTAAAGTTAACTTAGAATGTATGTATTTAAAGAAACTCCACAGATAATAAATCCAATATGCCTTGCATACAGTTAATCCAGAAGGAGTATGCGCTACAGTAATATTCATGTTTACGAATTAACACGATCGTCGCAACCAAAGTTTTGAACTGCCGCTGTCTGTATGATTCCGAAGATAGACGATGATTGCCGAAGCGAATACTCTACCAGAAAGATCTTTACTTATATATTGGGCAGTCACACTCCATGCCGTAAACCTACCTATTTAATAAAGCATGAACTACAATCCTACCGATTTTTCATTCTAAAAGTGAAAAATCTTACCTCATCATCTGCCTAGCCTTTTTCCAACTATGATGGGGTCGGCTTCCAGTCTCACAGGATGCAGCTGAATACCAGTATTTTACATGGAGCGACTGCCTATCTGACCTCCACAAACCAGATCGTACTGGGTAATACGATACCCCTTGGTAAGACGGGTTGTCAGACTTTGGGGCAACTAACTACCTGTAACGACTGTCAAAGATCTACAAATGACAGCCGGGACTAGCGGCTTAACGTGCGTTCCGAGGCACGGAGGAAACTCGGTATGTAATGGAAGGTCACCGGCTTAACCTGAATATTGATCCGAGCGGCTGTTATTATTTAGCTACGAGCTCCTCTGACTGAATTGAAAAATCTTACCTACTTATTTATTTATTTATTTAAAATAGGTACGCCAACAGTACATACATCAAACATTAAAGAATAAATATGTATAGGATAAGGTTCTTTTGTAGGTACCAATTACAGGTGTACACAACATTCTCATAAGTTCAATAAAGCATCGTAGAGTTATATAAAATTAAAAGCAGAAATAAAATTGAAAATAAACATTGAAAACAAAACATCTGTGACTGACAGAGATCAAATAAAAAACAAAAAATCCATATAAATACTAACTAATTGAGACTACATTGTGGCAACAGGGTTCTGAACTTCGGCAGGGAACTAAAGAACACATCCAAGTCAAGCAACTTCGAATTATATTCATTGTATTGAATGCAATACCTACTCAAAAAAAAATTATTTTTCTTTTGCCTGCAGAAACCTAGCTGTCTAATTATTTTCTCATTATGCTGACACAGCCGTCGGCGGCACACGTGACAAGGCATAATCTAAAACTAGAACATAGTTCTTAATAGCCAAAGTTATTAAGTTTTATACGTCATAGGCTTCGTACTACTAACTACTATTTTATAAAGGTCAGACTGATGACTTTATGAATCAGAGCTATAGTTTCTTTATAATTTGACAGTATTGAGTAACTAAATTAATTTTTATTCATCACCTCATTACAATAACTTAATTTGATATCCATTGTCTTATTCAATTTTCCGACGTGATTTAATAATGTTAATACAAAACTTCGTCAAACAGGCAAAGAATAAAGATTCAAAAAGATTTTAAAATGTAAATAGATCTCAACAACACATCACACATACTTAAAAGCATTCCATTTTAAAACTACATACATTACGCGTTATCTTGGGCCCACAACCTACATGTGAAGAAAGTTCGGTCTCAGTAACTTTGAAACGACGGCGAACCCCGCGGCAAGTCTACCACGGGCCAAGTTTCAGCGCTCCAATAAGGATACAAGAAATAAATATTGTATCATTTTTGCGAATGCACGAGTTGGTTAAAACTTGCGATTCTGAAACGTACGTACATTTTTAAGTGTTAAATATGCATCGGTACTAAGGTTTATGCCTTTAAATATGAATGCGGTATTATTACGATCTCTCGTCGAATTAATAAGGTTTCAAACGAACTCTAATATGACGAAACTTTGTCCGTATTTAATATTTGTTTTTCCTAATTAGAGCCAGGATAAAATATTAAAATTTTGAAGGTGTCTTTTTCACGAAACCGTCCTTATTTCATAATATATACGGGAAAATGGTAATAAGTATCCGTCTTATTTCATTTTTAAAGTCAAATGGAGCCATTTTCTATTACCACAGAAATTTCTCATAAATTAAACAAATCTGTCGAAAAGTTTGTTGTTGTTTTGACAACTACTTATTACTGACACAGCCAAGGCATTGAATGAAAGACTAAATTTACAAAAATAACACAATACATTTAGTTAAAATTGAAAAACCAAAGATTTAATCGTCAATCAGCACTATAGATTTACTTTAGATATGGCGGAACCGAGGTGCGAATAGTTTAAATAAAACAACACTTTTCAATCATTTATCACTGAAACATACGTCAATTACATTTTAACAGTGTAGCAGTTTGTATTGAACTCTAAACAAACAATAGTAATTCGCCATGAAAATTTACTGCAGTATTTGTTTTCATCTTTGATTTTCAATGGCACGATAGTGTGTGTGTGTTTTACACATTACAGTACATTTACACCCTCGTATATTCGTGGGTGTAAATGTACAGTCACGGACACTAATATGTTTTACACAAAGCAACTTTAAAAACTTTTTAGAAAACCGACTTCAAAACACAAAAAAGTGAAAAATAACTTTAGCTTCAGGAGTCGGCGGCAAAAACTGCATCAATCAAATAAAAGTCACCGACTTCTGAAGCTAAAGTTATTTTTTACTTTTTGTGTTTTGAAGTCGATTTTCTTTTTTGCAAAAAAGTTTTTTATTTTTCCATTTTTTGTTGTAATATCCTGTACAAATATTTGATGTGCATTTATTTTACATTGTTAACAAAACATGTCATGGTAATAGGCTTATCCCCAATAAAATGGAACTTAGCAAACCTAACCGAAATTTAGGTGTACTGTACACATCTGCATACTTCCTAAGAGCAGACAGGCGTGATGTTATGTTAGGATATTGTGTAAACAATAAACATCCAAGTGATTGCAACAATCACGACAGATTTGATGTCCATTTTTGAAGAGTTTCGTTGTGTGTCTCCGAATCTCATCATCAGATCTATATGAAATTTAAATGGGACCATTTCGGAATGACCCTCTTTCGAACAAAAATAATTTTGCAAATCCGTCTATATATGACGGAGTTATGCCCAAACATACATTAAAAATATACATATGAACTTATTATTTGGGAACCTATACTATTGCAAAATATGTGCTATCTCTAAGTTACAATCGTTTTTCCACAAGGAAATTGCTGAATCTGTGCTAATAATATAAATAGGATAAGTTTCTGAGTTTGGATATAGGACGTGATATAATCATCAAAGTGCCATAGGATAATTATAGCTCTCTGAGGAATCGAATCTGGAACGAGGTGATCCGACAGAGAAATAAAATTGTCGACATAGCTCACCGAATAAGTAAGCTGAAGTTAGTTGCAATGGACCGGCCTTAGAATAGATGATCGCTGGAATAAACGTGTTCTTGAGTGGAAACCGCGAATCGGCAAGCGTACGGTGGCACGCCCTCAGGCTTGGTTGAGCGACGCTTTCCGCTGGTTGGTTAGCAGCTGGATGAGAGGTGCCGATTGGAGAGGCCTATGTCTAGGAGTGGACTGCTGTAGGCTGATGATGATAGGATATGTTTTCTTGGACGTGGATGAAGTCACAGCCAAATGATAGTGTACACTTATTTGTGGCCGTGACTGTACAGACACAGTGTACATTAGTGGGTGTAAGTGTACACATTACTTTATGCGCGGAACGCACCAAATTGACGGGTAATAAAATCAGAAACCTCGTCACGGCATATCATATTAGTGTCGGTAGATATTTAACAAGTATATGAATCAATCAATTACTGGATGAGAAGTGTTATATGGACATAAAATTGGTTCGTGAAATGTTGATGCGTACACTAAAAGAGTCACACAACCTCGCTAGTTTTTTAGTTTTATTCACCCCTCTAAAAAAGAAAACTTGAAAAAAATTGAAGCGAATAAATGTCATTTTATAGTATAATTTATTCAAAAACATTAAACTTGGCTTTTCTGTAATTTTTTTTGTCCATAATATGTCAATAGTTGAGTATTTACGTTATCATATTTTAGTTGCTAAAAAAATCACTGCCGACGATTTCACTTAGTTAATGTTTATTTATTTTGAAACAGTTTTCATATCCTGCGCTCTGTTATCTAAGTAGAGTCTATAAAAATTATTGACTTTGTCGGCGCGTGCTCTGATCTTTTAGTAAATATGAACACGGTTAATATGTTTGTACTTGTATAATAAATCATTAACAAAAATGCATTTTTAAGGTTAGTGTTTTAGACAAAAATACGTAAGTCTAGTAAACCTACTGAAATTACCCATCGGTAGCCATCAAAGTTGGCGTGAGTCATTGTTTTGTTCCTATAACTTAACTTATACAACAAAATAAGCTATTAAGTTGCATTATTTGCACAATCATTATTAACTATTGAAAAAAATATTGAATTTGTTATTTCCGGTGTCTGCTATCCCGCTTAATTCTTCTTCCAAATCGCAGAGTTCTTTGTTGTGGCAATTCAGATACAGAAAATCAAAATAAAACAACAAACTCAAGGGCATAAAAATCGATACGGAAAGACAAAAAACCACACAAATGAATTCTACTCACCGCCCTAGGACAGGTCGTATCATACAATCGGTCATACAAGTAATCATGACTCTCCAAATTCCTCAGCACTTTAGGCCTGATCACCCTTCTCACAGGCTTCACCTTCGAGCAAGGTAGCTCCACAGGACACGCCTTCACAGTTTCCACTACCTCTTTAACACTCCCGTTACCATTCGCGATGGTCAAACTACCATTTTCGATGGTCAAAGAATCATTCCCGATGGTCAAAGTACCATTTGTGGTGGTCAAATCACCATTCGGTATGGTCAAATCGTTGATGATGGCCTCAGAATTTTGAGCAACACCGGGAGCCATTGTAATTGATAATTGTTCTTCGGTACAGATTGTTTTAATGAATGAGGCGTACGCGAAACGCGACGGCACTAGTCGGTAGTAGGTGTCGCTTTAGTATTTATAAGCGTTTTATCTAATGTGGCTATGTGACAGTAGTTTCGAGTATTTACCCGTGTCGTGACACGGCTTACGTTTTGACGTTACTTGGGAAGCTTGCTGAGCTTAGCTGACATGATTTCTGCTAGTAGTGTGGAGTTACGCGTCTTTGCTTGTGGGCATTATATTTATAGGTTTTTTTATGTTACTTTGATGGAAAACGGGAAAATTTAACAAGTTAAAAAACGACCATTTTAACACTCTTCTTAGCTTCTGTAATTACTGACATTGAAAACCTAAATCCCGTCGTATCGCGCGTCTTTTCTTTGTTTTTTTATTACCATCTTATGGCACAGATAGTGTCAAATTTTCAATGTTACATGGCAATGAATTAGCCTTGTATTTCTAATCGTGAATAAAATAAAATAAAAATAAATAAAGTCTTTATTTAGAAACTTAAAAGGTAAAATACAATACGAATCAAAAATGTACAATGTAGGTATAATAATGTTAGATGCCTGTACTAGGATAATCCTGTATCGCAGGCTGCAGGAGCTGCAACAATATGCTATATGTAGGGCAGTAGTAGGTAATTTGTTTAATATTTAACATTACATAATGGCAAACTTATTTTAATTAACTTAAACTCTAATAACTTAGAACTAAAACACATGATTATTACAGGAATGTATTTGCGTCAGCAGTACTATAAACTAGGTTGCAAAAACATATTCGAGGCACTCTTGTTTATATTTGATATTTGCACCTAGTGACTAATGTGCTTAGACATTAAAATAAAGCGATGGTAAGTATGTCAGCGCAGTGGTCTGTTATTGTTGTGTCAGCAACGCATGTTGCATTCAACGCGGAAGTCTAACCTAAAGTATGACAAGCTACACGCCCTCGTAGTCGATGGAGTTGATGTATGTACCTATATTCTGCTAGTTTCCTAGCAGGGCACTCAACATCTCCTGTTCTATGGTTGTTGGGCTTCTTAAACCGCGAGCACGTTGCACATTTAGGTGTGTCCGCTTTCCTCGCGCACTCAGACATCGAGTGTCCTACTTCTCCACAGTGACCACACGAAGAGTTTATCTCTCTGCATGATTTTGCTGCATGACCAAATTGTTGGCATTTGTAGCATCTGGTAACCAAGGTGAAGTCCCTAACAGGGCAGGAAGTCCAATTGATAAAAAGCCTTGCCTGCGATATTAAGGCTCTACGTATTTTGGCTGGAACTTCGAAAACAAAATTATAGGTAGAAGCATCTTTCTTCCCGGATTTGTGGCTAAATTTCACTTCGGCCAAAAAGGTTTCCAGTGACATCGCCGGAAACTTATTGGCCATGTTCTGCTCGTAGGTACCTACATGACCATAACCTGAAGACGTCAGCATCAGTCAAAGAAGTCGGCACTCCTACAACCGTGATCCGTGGGTTGCGCTTGTTGGGCTCGTCGCCGGTGGGTCCTGATGTAGACATCTGGATGCTTCAGTTTATCAGCATCCTGTTTGGTCTCGGTGCTGATAATAACACCTCCATTTTTTGTTTTCCGCACACCACGACGTACATGAAGCTTCATTTCGTCAGGGCGTATGATGTTTTGCACGAGGTTTTTTGTCTGGTCACTCGATTTTAATTTATCGTTTGGATAAACTGCTACGGAACTTAGATTGTTTGGTCGAACGAATTCACTGGATCGCTTCTCACCATATCAGCAAATGAAGCGTTTCCCACAGCACTAGAGTCCTTAATTGTCTGTTTGAGCTCCGAGATTTATTCTGTGAGGTTGCGTTTTTCTTTCAGGACATCGATTATGTCGAGGGCTTGGTGGGCTTTCTCTTTCAGAGCCTGATGCAGAACTGCCATTTGAGAGGTGTCAGATTCTACTTTACGGCATAGGTTAGTAATCTTCAATTTCTGCTCCGAGTTGAGTTTGCCATCCGTGGCAATAGAGCAAACCTCATTTAATTTTTCTGAAAGGATAACATCCATTTTTGGATGTCGGGCGTGGATGCAAATTCTATCTTGCAGTTAGACTGGGGTTTTTTTGCTGGCGACGCATTCGGTTGCACTCGACTACTTGAATTACCGGGGCTGTTATACATTTCACTATTAAACTGTTTCCATTATTTAATCAAATACACACTTAGCAAAATACTAAAGAAGGTCACTATTATTGCGTTAAATAAATACTGCTAACAAGCACATCTGTATATTGCGAACAGCTACCAAGTAACCCGCACCAGTATTCTCGTCATATATCGGTACAGACTATAACTATTAGAATAGTACAGTCATCGTCCACCTACACGTATACCAGCTTATTTGGAGTCAGCGTTACATGTCTTTTTCTTTAAACGTCATCTCTGAAGTCTCCCACCCTCTATAAACATATCATCCTTTACAAAATACATTCATTGGTTTTTTGGAATAATTTTCACTGTGATGATAACATTAGGCAGTCGGCAAGGTTGTAACTAGGATACCCTGCAAGAATCTCCAAAACTTGACGTTTAAACCTCTGAAGGAGGCTTAATTCTAAACTTATCCTAATCAATTAGAATATTCTAGGAGTTAGAGTTAATACCATTAGCAGGAGTAAATAGAGCCTTGCCTGGACTTCGTGAAAATTTCATTTGCCTTTAAACTTATAAATTCTAAGTCTAAGTCTAAAGCGAAAAGTTAGACACCCTTATCTATAAACAAGTCAAAGTGATTATTTGAGTAAATGTCAATTTTTTAAGATACGATTTTTATTATGTAGTTTAGTTATTTCCTAAAATTAGAACTGTAAAAAGTTAGAATTCTTAGCTTTGCTGCCTTTGACGGTTCTTACTTCATTTAAATTATTGTCTATTGCATAAAAATTTTGCAGTACAGTAATTACTTAAGCTCAAGTTTACTTGACTATACTTTAACTTGAATATAGATACGGGTGTAAGACTATCCACCCATCCGGAGTTCGTTGAAATAGTTTCATGTTTATTGGAAACTTTTCTGTGCTGAATGTTAAGCCTTACTAACCATTAGGTTGCCAAACTTATTTATTTTAAGCTACTCACAAGATGTCATGTCTATGTTTAAGTATATTTGTATATACTCAAGTGTTCTATAGTATGTATCTAGTGAAATTTTAAAAACTTATTTCATCGTTTTTGTTATGCCTACATATTTCTTCATTCTTGTTGCTCTAGCCCACCCACTCTTTGATTTGATTATAACTTATACGACCCTTTGAACCTGATTCTTAGCAATCCCTGGAATAGTCCATATTCATCACGTATCGCTAAGCACTTATAGCGCTAAACATATTTAAATCACCATTCTGTCATCTTCAAATTATTGTCAGAAACAGGTCGCTGTTTTTTTTTATTAATTTGGCATCAAACGTATTTAGCCGTACGTGATGCAAGCGGGCCTGAGAGACGTCATTGGTATTGTAAATGGCAATTTGCAAATGACACGCTATATTCCAAAAATCAATCATCTGCCTTGCCTTTTCACAAATATGTTAGTGTCTGCTTCGAGTCTAACCTGATGCAGCTGACTACCAGTATTTTACAAGGAGAGACTGTCTGTCAGACCACGACAACCCAATTAGTACTGGGTAATACGACACCTCTTGGTAAGACTGGTTGTCAGACTTTCGGGCTACTGACTAGCTGTAACGACTGTCAAAGATGTACAAATGACGCTATAATGAATTAAAAGCAAGAAGCAGTGATAGCCTAGTGGTGTGACCGTTGGACTGCCAAGTCATAGGTCTCGAGTTCGAACCCAGGACACGCACCTCTGATTTTTCGGTATCATGTGCGTATTGAATAATAATTATCACTTGCTTCGGTGAAGGAAAACATCGTGAGGAAACCAGCATACCTGACCAGGTTAAGCACTAACCACACGATAAAGAAGAATTAATTAAAAAGGCCTTGTCGTCTCGGAAATGAACTCTGACACAATAAGGCCGAGCTTGCGTTATTTTCTAATAAATCCAAAACAAGAGCAAATTCTTCAAATTAGTGAGTTAATATGAATCATTTCGCTATTCTTACCGGCTCACAACATGCGGTTGTTATGAAAATATTGACATTATATGCTTCTCACAATGTTTATAAAAACATACTCAATAGCTGATGTTACCGTTTGATTGAGCAGAGAACAATCATGTTGTACTGACCTATTCTCAGAGATATTAATATCCTAGGCTTGTCTCCTACTTTTGTTTTTTTTATCATTATAGAGTGGCTATGTTCAAAGCATTTATATCAATAGTTTAACCTTGTATAAACTTCAAACTTTAGTTTCTCCCACGAAAAGCTTTTTTTTTAAACATGAAAGTAAAGAGGTACGAAATAATTAATCCATAAAAATGATTGAAAATACCAATCGTTTTAGTTTTTGAATGCTAGGTTCTATTTATTCTGACGGATAGAAAAGACCATGTATGTTACTTTGCATTTAATTTTTTCACTGACTTGAACAAGTATCCACTAAGTTAAACTTGGTTTGGTTAGACCGCGCAAGTCCACAAAATAGTGAACAAGGGGGCTTAGACCCTTAGTAAGGAGCCTTGGCCTTCACTTAGGTCTTATAGCTCCTTCATTTTACTTCGAATTTATTGTTTTTCCCAACTTTAACAGGGTGAGTATACGTTCCTCGAAAATATAGGCTTACAAAGAACCCTCGAAATAAGCGTCAGTCTAATTTACTAGAATGTATAACTTTCGCTGTTTATGTACATGTAGGAAACAGGGGCACATGGCTAGATAATATTAACTTCGTAGGTCGATTTTCACAGTAAAGCAACGCATTCCGCAGTCGGTCTGTGGATGGGTGACCCTTCTGTACCTCGGAAAGCACGTTAAGTACTGGCTGTCTTTTTATATTTCTAGATCTTTAAAAGTAGTTACTGGTAGTCAGAAACCAGAACATCTGAAAACTAGTCACCACTAGTCACATCATAATCACGAGCAGCCGCTCCATGTAAAATACTGGTATTCATCTGTACCTCACTAGATGGGAAGCCGACCAGACCAGAAGGAAAAGGCTAAACAGATAATGGAGCTAGGAAACAGTAATATCTCCATTATGAACTGTTTCCACAAAAAAAAGAAATACAATCGAATTCCGATTAAAAACAAATAAAACTAATTCGTAACCAAACAACACAATCGGGTAAGCAAACATGGTGTAATCAAGTCATGCGCTGCTTCTTACAATATTTGTTCAAAGTCATGCACCCACAGTTATCCGCACCCAATCATTCTGTTAGCATGTGATAATTCCTCAAGAATCTGTTTTTGTGACTGGATGACGTAATAGGCAAACATCTCCATATTTGGACGTAGCTTTAATTTTGTCTGTTTGTTGACTTCGAGTACTATATTTTTCGACTAGCTTATGCTAGTGGCTTTGCCGGCGTGGAGTTCGGTTATTGTCCCATGGGATCGTACTACAGGGATAAAAAGTATCCTATATGTTAATCCAGGTTATAAACTATCTGTGTACCAAATTTCATCCAAATCCAATGAGTAGTTTTAGCGTGAAAGTGTAACAAACATCCATGCTGATTCTTTGGCTAAAAAAATTCCAGCCCTGTGGTCTTCTATGACAACCTCCTCAATTTTAACGAGGATGCAAAACTACACCTTGTACTCGTATAATATACAAATCTATATTAATTATAAAGAGGTAAAATTTGTTTGTAAGTTTGTATGCAGGGGGTAATCTTCGAAACTACTAAGCCGACATGACCCCCGAGTGCTACAGGCTACATTTAAAATGTTCCCGTGGGTATATTCCGTACATAACGGGAGCGAAGCCGCGAGCAAAAGCTAGTTATTTATGTAGAGATGCCTCGGTATAGGTTCATGTAGCTGCGGGGTGGGCTTACTACGCTATGCTGATGTCCACTCCAGAACTCGTTGGCTCCATCCGCCATCGTTCCTTCGACAGACATAGCCAGCTCAAAGCTCGCTTACTTACTCTGTAAGCTAGCTCGGCTACTCTCCTTGTATTACGTCATAATATAATCAAGTCTAACGATTGTCATACTGCATCATTTTTATGAAGCAACTTAATATTTTTTTATGAAATTACTTGAAACAAAGGTAGTAATAAAGTGTTGGTTTCTGAAGTATTTAAGTGCTATTAAGGAGACCATTAACTCCTCTCGATCATTATTACAACTAGCACGGAAACATTTTCTTGTTCGTAAAATCGGTTTTATTGCGAACGTTAACGTTAACGTTATTCTCTTAGACGTAGATCAGTGAGCCTCGTACTATGGCCCCAGTACAAATGCGCCGAAGGTAAATTCTAATAAAAAAATTAAAAAACACTTGTTTCACACATGACCATAAAAGGCTTGTCACAAAAAAAACTAAAATAACTTACTGTAACTTTACAAAAAAAACTACCAACTACTAAAATATAAAACTACTATATAAAAAACTAAAATATAAACTATACAGGGTGTAAGGATCCTTCCACCATATATTATATAATAACCACGGGTTTTTCAATTAAAAATCTACATCAACGTTCGTTCAACAAGTATTTTAAGTGGAAACCGCGAATAGGTGGAACGCCTACGCGCGGCTTGATGAATCGGCAAACTGAAGTCGGTTACTACGGGAGACGGAAATGTTGTAAAATGTGATTTAGACAAAAAAAAAACAACAACAAAATACGATTTCGTCATCTTTTACAGGACTCCTACAATCTTCTTACTTTATCGTGTGGTGAGTGCCTAACCTGGTGTCAGAGTTTTTATGCCGCCCATGGGCCTCTGACTTAGCTTTACATGCCGTCGAGAAATATCTCTCAGGCATGCTGGTTTCCTCACGACGTTTTCCTACACCGAAGCATACAGTGATATTTATATCTTGAGACCTATAACTTGGCAGTCCGACGGTCACAACACTAGACTATCACTGCTTACCTACCATCTGTTAAAAACGTGTACAAAACCAACAAGCCTATCTCATTCGATCCCACATCCAAATTCATCGGTTAATTTTGTAAACTGCAGCATGGCGCACGTGGCCTAGTGTTTATTAACACAGCCTTCATTTGTTTAATATCGCGCTGCAAAGATTAGTCAGCAAATAGTAATATTATCAGCTACAGTGTGGCACTATCAAAACAGTTATCGGTAACCGACATCTAGAGCAGTCACGCGGTTGTTTGTACCTATAGTAAAACAGAAATCCCCCGAAAATATTCCCCTTTATTTGCAAACTTTGCATACACACATCACGGCAATTTTTCTCGAAGGGCTAAGCAGAGGTGAAGTGAAGCACACTCACTTTTCACCAGTTATATTTAAGTCCCATCAACGGACACCAAAAGTGGTGAGATTTGGAAGAGACCTACACTCAGCTTTGGGTGGCAAAAGGCTGAAGAAGAAGATGATGATGAAAAACCGGACAGGGACATCATCAATCAAGACTCAGGGCTGCCAGTTAGAAATTACTGATGGAAAAACCCAATAACACCTATTCCAGCATTAGCGCCTGCAACCAATAGACAATAATTAACGTCTGTTGGGTTCAACCCAACCACGTGACGTCAAAATGTACGTTAACGTCGATAAAAATACTACTTGGCACGGTTTTTACAATATAACAAAACATAATTTAATTAAATATTGTACACACACATCATCAGGAGCTTGTGGCTAAATAATAACAGCCGCTCGGGTCGATCGTCAGGTTAAGCCGCGCTTGCGTGGGTTGGTCCGTGGATAGGTGACCACCCATACATACCGAGTTTCGTCCGTGCCTCGGAAAGCACGTTAAGCCGTTGTTTCCGGCTGTCAATTGTAGATCTTTGACAGTCGTTATAGGTAGTGACCCGAAAGTCTGACAACCAGTCTTACCAAGGGGTATCGTATTTCCCAGTATTAACTGGGTTGTGGAGGTCAGATAGGCAGTCGCTCCATGTAAAATACTGATATTCAGCTGTATCCGGTTAGACTGGAAGCCGACCCCAACATAGTTGGGAAAAGACAGATTATGACACATACATCTTTCAGAAAAGATTATCTAAATGATGGTGAAAACCACATTAAAATCAGTTACGCCGTTTAGGAGTACAACGCAAATGTATAAATATACCTAATATGTATTAATGATGATTTTGTATAACATTCTTATGTCCATCGTCCATCCTTGTGTAAATTAGTGAAATAGTTTTGCTAAGTAAACTTTTTAATTATGTGTTAACAGTCATATATGACTATTTTGAATAGGTTGGTTCTAGTTCTTTTCCACAAGACCACAGTTTTACTATTTGGATTCGCATAACCTTCGTGGACTTTCCAAAAGCGAGAGTCAAGAGATTATAAAACTGTTGACAGTTTCTGGTCTCCCGCTTTTATAGGGACTAAACGTCAGACTGGCCTTCCCTTTCTTATAAAATGACTTCATAAGGGAGACAAATACATTTCTAAAACTACAAAATGTTGTTCTGCCCTATCTTATTCGCACTACATGCTACAGTATGTAAAAACTTTAGTAAACATACTAAACCTACTGTCCCATTTTCTGTATCAAAGTTCCTCACAGTTTTCCAGTGTTGAACTGGCAATAATACATTTACACAATGACAAAACAGCCTGTTAGCCGTGTGGGTTGCAAAAAAATAGTGGCGGGACAAACAATGAACTCATTTGCCACTTCGCCACCCCCTGTTGTGCGGAACGACAGAAAAAAAAGCTAGATTAAAACTTGCCAGTGCTAATTGTTCGTAAAATAGCTATGGACCGTGTGATATTTATTTCAGCCGCGTTCGTAATTAATTTACCAGAATAATTAATAGGATTTTTTTAAGTGAATATCATTTTAATAGCTTTTGCAGCAGAATTAAATAACAAGGTGACAGAATTATGATGGCGATTTATGCTTAAGTAATGATAATTTTCAAGTTAGCTTTCGTCGCCATTTTGAGACGTCGCCTAAATTCGTATTGACTTCGTGATAAAGATATTGGTGCCATGAACAAACTAGTTCAGTTTGATGGCCTTTGGCACACCCTTACCTTCGTATGACTACACCCTTTCTTTTACACGCAGTACTATAAACGCATCTCCAACTCTGCGATTTTTATTCAAACGGTACTTCCACATGAATTATAACGACATGAATTAAGTGGTCGCACATAATAATTACTCTTTATTACTTGTTTAAGCACCTAATAACAAGCATGCCTATTTATTATTTCACCGTGAAGAAACCGGCATATTCTTGGACGTCAAATTCAAAGATGTTGATGAAGATGTTACATCCACCAACCGGCACTGGGGCTGCGTGGTGGATTGTGTTATGACCCTATAACTTATACACAGTGGGGGAGACTGATGATTTGAACATTTTATATAACATAAACAACATCACACCTCTAATCCCCGAAGCGTAAGGCAGAGGTATACCTCCACATTTCGGGAGTTATGTTTTAGGTCCCGTGTAATAGGGGGCGAGCCTATTGCCATCCACCACAAATCCTGAAACTGAGAAATTCCTAATGGAAAAACACAATATCATTTTGGCGGACCCGGGAGTCGAACCCAGTACCTCATGCACAGAAGTCACACAGGACACAGGACCAACGAGGCAGTCCAAAACGAACAAACATTTAAACACTTAAACATTTTAGTTCCATGTTATTGTGTGTTGTAATGCAATGAAGCAACAATAATAATTAAGAGAGCAATGATGTACAATCAAAACCTCAACTCGCACCTTTAGTAATATAAAGGCTTAAAACAAAAAAGGTGGTTTTTTGGGAATACGTGTTTATAGATTCTGAATTGCAGACGGGAGACGAGCGGGGGGAGTGTGAGAGAGATACCGAGTCGTTAATGTTCTTTTTCTCTCTCTTTCAGCGTTAGCCGGTAGATAATTTCGTTTTGTGCCCTTAGCATTCAAAATCAAACTTTATAAAAAATTTGACTTGAGCCCTTATATTACTAAGGGTGCGAACTGTATAAATACAATTAAATGCCAAGAAAAGCCGGAAAAATATACCAAAGAAAAAGCCACAAACCATTTCATATTCAACACAAGAGCCGATACTTCCCAAAGTATACGCGAACGATCGCGACCTACCTCACCCAGCAGAATTATTATCCATTTCGTTATCGGGTAAATCGTGTTTCCAGAACCGTTTCACGATGATCCCTATTTTCGCCAAAACTTTTTGCCGATGGAAATTATGATAATACGTATTATGCAAACTAATATTTGTTGAGGGATAACTTTGTACAATTTGTTTAGGCTCCTTAAAAGCCACTTATTCGGCTGAAAGACTGGCTTTGCAAACTTTTTGAGCGTCCTGTTTGTTTAGATATCTTAAGATCTTTAATGGTAATCTTTATGCTGGAAAGCTGTTGTTCTGAATCACAAAAAGGGTCTATTTTGGCACATTTAAAAAGTTGTCGCACTAGTGCCAATTACAATAATTCACGTCATAATATTTTTATTGTGGATATTAGTCTTCCGTTGCCAAAATTAAAACGTTGGTTGGGCTCTTTGTTTCATTTTCTTACTTTATAACTCTGCTTCAAGGTCTGCCTTATTTCCTTGAAAATTATGACTTTAGTCTTAATATTACTAGACGGTAGGTACTCAACTCCTTATTACCCCGTTTAATAGCCGAGAAATAAATAAGCTTGCTACCCTTTCTCAGCTCTCATTTTCATGAACACTCTTCGAGGAAAATGCCAAATATAGTAACAATATCAAGTTGCCAAAGTGGATTAGTGCGTTCATCTCCCTGTGAGTGATATCACGTCAAAGCTTTAGTCCCATAGCCGATGGGTATTAATAAAAAAGTTAATCGTGCGTGCAAAGGCATCGCTCCATGCGGCCGACACCAGCCTGTGTACACCTATACGAGAAATTGGACATCATTTTATCACTTTGAGTGGAAAAGTGACGTTTAAAGGTTTTTTTTGGATGAATGTTTGCTATGTCAATATCCACGTTCCTTTTTTGAATTCTGTTTGCGCAAATTCAAGAGGGATTGACGGCTGCCAGTGTGCTTTGATGTTTTTTTCTTACGTGTTGTTTTCGTAATCAATTTGTGCGTTTTCTCTCGAAGAGGCCAACGCACTCTATAGGTAAGACGTAGTTATTTATAAAACGGATTTTCCGCAATGTTACTCGCGTGATAAGTAAGTGTGCCCGTTTTCGCCAACATAAATTTAAATTGAAAATCCATCAGATTGCATTTTATTTAGGCATTCATTATTTATTTATTTATTGGTTGGTCTATCTACAATTGTTACACTTTTTATTCTAACAAAACAAGCTAAAATACACACCAAGTGTACAATATGATGTGATGACACAGCATGCATGCAATATCTGTCGTTTAATTAAGTGAAAACTAAACTAATAATTATATGAAATATTGTAAAACAAATGGATACAAGAATCATTCCTGCAGGAATCCATGGTTGATTTTATGAATATTTTCTGTCAGAATAGTTTATCGGATTATTTTGAATATCAACGAAGCTTTTAACGTTTTCGCTTGGGAATAGGCTTCATAAATTATATTAGCCTTTCGATATGCCAGACCGGAAAAACTCAAACTAAAATCCGAATGATCGATTTTGTTAGCTTTTACATGATGTTTTTTTTTTTTAATGTAAGCCCAGTATTGATAAGGGTAGTTAGTTTAGGGTTCTGTGTAGTAGGATTTGTAAACTGTTTTTTTATTGGGTGCACTGAGTTAAATAAGTACGTTAATTATTATCGTCAATGAAAACTAATATAAAAAACGAAAAGTTTGTTTGTTCGAACGCTCTAATCTCTGGAATTACTTGTCAGATTGGAAAAAACTGCCGTTTTCTTGCGGATGGTTATAAAATCAGCTGTTCAAAAAGGAGGTGTCTAAAGATATGTCGAGTATTAGAGAAGTATGGAAGAAGAAGACATGCTGCCCCGACCCCAAATAAATTGAGTAAACATCTTTTGTTTAATATGATAAACACAACGACCCTTTAAGAGGTTAAGGTTAAACAAAAACGAAGTTTGCATACTTCAATCCAGACAATTCAGCACAAAATTTTCTGGAAGTACCAACCGAAACAGCTTAGTACCATCATCTCAACACCCAGAAATCCAACTAAAAGCACCAACAACACATTAATAAGCCGCGGTAGGCCAAGACATTATTAATATCTGCCGAGCAACAACCCAAAGGTTAGATATAAATATTCATCGATCCTTCCGTCCTGTGGCCCCGACGATACCGATTCAATTCACCAGTAATGTATTACGAACGAGGCGTTTGCATATTATTGTCTTGAACTAGGTACCTTAATTAATTTCGGGAGAAATTGAAATTAGCGGCAACAAGTGGTGTTTGGTATTAGTTAAAATGTCTATTGTGTTATGAAAAAAATTGCTGTTTGCGTTTCCCAAATGGAAAAACTAAACCCTTATAAATTCGCCTTGTCTGTCTGTCTGTTTGTCCGTATGTCATAGCTATATAGATGATACTATGATGTGCAATAATAAAAATAGGGGTCGCCCTCCATACATGTTACTAAGGGTTGAAAAAAAAAATCTACTTATATAACTTAAATATTGTTCGCCCGTCTCCACCCCATGGTGGATCTCCTCTTTTGCACGCCACTTTACCAAGTTCTGGGCCTCCCACATCTAACTTTGGCCTGCCACTCTGTTCAGGTCTTCATTCCACATGGTTCGTACCATCTATCTTTCTTGTCTTTGTACTTTAATGATGTTTGATTTCTTGCAGACTCTTGTTTACAACTCAACCTATTACACACCATTGCTGGTTTCACCCGAGCTGCGCCACAAAATACTTTTGACTTTTTTTTAGAACGGCATGAGTTTATGGATTGAACATGTACAAAAACTCTGGTTTCTGAATCTACGAGAACTACATGCGCAAACCTTAAGTAGCGTAATATAATCAGCCTATAATATTCCCATTAAAAGAACACGGGCCATTTCTCTATAATACGGAGGCGGCTGTAATCCACAACACCCGATAACACTTTGCCCGTCCTGGGAATCGAAGCCAGGACCTTGTGTTCAGCACATCGACGTGACGTCTATGAATCATCACTCAATATCAGAATATAGACGCCCTGTATAGTACAATAAAGTCATCACATCAGTATTATATACACACACCCCACATATTTACATAATATTAAAAATAATGAGTCACAAACTCACGCTTTGTCTACAAACGTATCGCGGGCACAAATCACATGACATCTGCTATTTACTATACGTACACCTACTTAAATAATATTTGAACAAACATTACTGTGGCAAAACTGTGTGTTTTGATATTCACCAACTATGCCTTGTTTATAGCAGGGACCGTACAACCCCGCTTAAGAGTTAAGCCTTTCGAAGGGGTAAGCCGTTTATGAGGTTACCTCTATCATTGGGTAACCCCTTGAATGGGTTTTGTACCAGAAACCCTTTGAAAGGGTTACATGATAACCTATTGAATGGGTTTTATACTAGAAACCCTTTGAAAGGGTTACATGATAACCTATTGAATGGGTTTTATACTAGAAACCCTTTGAAAGGGTTTCATGATAACCCATTGAATGGGTTTTATACTAGAAACCCAGTGAAAGGGTTGCATGAAAACCCATTGAATGGGTTCTATACTAGAAACCCAGTGAAAGGGTCAAAACCCTTATAATATATGGGTTATTATAATGAAGGGCATTATAAAAACCCATATATTATAAGGGTTTTGTTCGGGTTATTCAATAAACTTGTGCTAGGTCGGTGGTACGGGAATGGCGGCCGGGCGCTCATTGCCTACAATTCACTAGACGGTATTATACAAATAGCGAGAGTAGGTACGAGCGAGAGCTCCAATAACTATAGTTGCGTATTTTGAGTTTTTGAGTTTATATTATATTATTCTTTTGATCTATCCGAGCCGAAAGTAGCGTGTAGACTTTTTTTATCAATTGGGATGCGTTTGCGTGTTTCAAGCTAATTCATTTATAAGGTTAGTTTTTTCTTGAATATTAAAGTACTTTGTAGATAGTTTGAGTTTTTCTTTGTAGATAGTTTGTAGGCAATAGTATTGCCTACAAATAGGTTCACTCGCCCCCTGTTACATGAGATTTAAAAACATAACTGACGAATGTGGGTGTACTATTAGTCTATTAGGTACACCTCTTTGGGGAATACAGGCGTGACGTTATTTGTGATGTTTGCAGATATGTAGTTTATGCTCAAAATCCATCCAAGTGCTAAGATGCTAACTCGCACGAAGTTGCGCAGAAGATGGTAGGTAAGTACTTCATAGAGACTCTCTGTTGGTCGTTTGTTATTTAGGTATTAGGTTTCAAAATTATAAAAACGAATGTTGGGGCCGGATGCCTTGTATCATTTTATTATACTTATCATTTTATATTTGGTAGTAGAAAATATTACTAAGTATATCAGAGAGTGAAGAAAGTTCTGATGACGAATTTCAACACGTCAATCAGATCCATGACGAATTGTCAAAAACATCAGCAGGAATGTCTTTGTCACCTACATTCGATCCAGATGTTTCTACGCCTGATTTATTTCTGTTATAGCTTATGCAATAGCTTGAATTTTAAAGCTCCCTTAGGCTCTTTAGGTCCGGCTCGCTTCGCTCGCTCTTGCGTTCTCTTCATCTTGAAACTCTTACTCATCTCAGGGGCCGGGTCGTAGGTCTGGTTTTGAAGTTCAAACCCGGGAGGGGTTTTGACATCTAAATCGACCCCTAAATCTCGGACAACTATAAAGAAATCAACCGATCCGAGGCGGAAAGGAAAAAAAATTCCCGCTCTCTAATACATACCCGTGTTATCGTAATCAATTGAATGAGCAATGAGCAAGTAGAAATTTTGTCTTTATTTTATTATAAATGTCGTTTGAAATAAGATAAGACATTTAATAAAAACTTTTTACAGTCCGTTCAACCGATTTTGACTTCTTTTCCGTAGGCATAAGAACGCCTTTAAAAGACGTCTGCGTTGGACGACTGTAAGTATAGGACTATGACACAAATAAGGTTAAATGTAATTCGTTTGGGTGAACGCGAGCCGTAGCCCCGTAGGTATGTACGTTAGTGCATGACTTCGAACGAGTGAAGGAGGCCTGCATTTGTTTTTTAATAACATTTAATAGGTTTTACAATTTCGCATGTAATGATATAAGCCAAATAGCGATATCTAACTTAAACAAAAATAAAACAACTAATAAGTTTAGTTCTTGTCAAACATCTCTCTTTGAAATTGCTAAGAGATTTCGGCGATTTTCTTCAAAACTTTGAGATACCTACCTAGCGCTTTTCGGCCTAACAGGGCAGTCTAGTAGGTACTCCATTTTGTACATTTAGTGACCAATAATCTATCCATGACACAAATCAATCAACAATGAAGTGGTACGTCGGACCTTTAGGACATAACATCGTTGCGCAAATTGTTGCGTGAATTGGCAAGTAGGTAAGTATGTAGGACAATCCTACATATTTACCTACTTGCCCATTGCAATAAACTATACAATTGCTATTTTGAACATTTAGATTGATAAATTACGTAACTTTATATCTACATACCTACCTATTGTAATGCGACCCCGAAATGATCAATCGCCATCAATTTATATTGTAGTATAGTAATAATATCAATCGCTTGGTACGTAAACGAGCTATGTGCAACAAACACGTAATAATTTACAATCACGATTGATCATTTCGCAGACCCATAAGTTTTCACACCGACTAAATAATAATATAGTAAAACTCCGCAAAAGACGTCCAGGTTCAAAAATCAAACAGCAAAAGTTTGGTACTTGCAATAAAGTAATAAACAAGAACAGAAATGAAAAAAAACATAATAATATTAAGTAATTTCGGTATCCGGCCAGCAAAGCTAAAATGAACTCTAATTCACATTCAATAAAGCTTATAGATCCCTGTTTACAACCAGCTAGGTAAGTAGCCACAAAGGCGCCGCCGGCGCCGCCGCGCTGCCACGGTCGGTCAACGCATGCTATTCCGTTTTGAAACCTATGCCCTTCAGCGAGAGATCATATTACCATGGGGTCTAAACTCGAACAAATTATAATTAGTCATGTAAAGAAAATCATAGATTGCAGGCATTGCAGCATAGGTAACGATTATGAAACAAACAATCACTAAAATACGTTAAATGGCAGATTTTGACTGAAGTAAGAGATTAGTAAAAATCTAAACTTCCTTGTCTACTCATAAATCACGTAATTTCTACAAAAAAAGATAAATGAAGCTCTAGATCAATTCGATCCTATAGAAGTAGCCATCTGTTAATCATTTTCTTTAGAGCTCTTTGCAAAAGATGGTGTTTTACTGAATATGTTATATGTCACATTAACTGCAGCGTGAAAGCTCACTCACACAAATGAAACTGTTCCGCCAACTCGAGAATTTTTTTGTTGTTGTTTTGTATACTTGTCCTTGAACGCACGGTGCGATGTCATTCATATTCGATTTGGTTAACCAAAATGGTCCCTTAGCTTAGGCCGTTCAAAAGAGTTATCCAAATATTATGGGTTTGTGACTGTTTAGAAAACCCTATCAAAAACCCATACCAAAACGGTAAATTAAGCTGGTAACCAAAACGATCAATTAAGCCGTTCAAAAGGGTGACCCACACCACATCGTAAGGGTTTTTGACTGACTGCTAGAAAAACCCTATCGAAAACCCTTTCAATGGGTAGCCAAAATGGTCAATTAAGCCGTTCAAAAGGGTTAGCCACATCGTATGGGTTTTTGATTGACTGCTAGAAAAACCCTATCAAAAACCCTTTCAATGGGTAACCAAAATGGTCTATTAAGCCGTTCAAAAGGGGTACCCATATCGTATGGGTTTTTGATTGACTGCTAGAAAAACCCTATCAAAAACCCTTTCAATGGGTAACCAAAATGGTCTATTAAGCCGTTCAAAAGGGGTACCCATATCGTATGGGTTTTTGATTAACCGCTTCGAAAAACCCTAACGAAAACCCTTTCAATGGGTAACCGATATGGTCCCTGGTTTATAGTAGACTAGTGACCCGCCCCGGCTTCGCACGGGTGCAATGTGGATACTAATGTTTTCTCTACTATAATAATGCATGTATTATACATCTAAAACTTCCTCTTGAATCACTCTATCTATTAAAAAAAAAAACCGCATCAAAATCCGTTGCGTAGTTTTAAAGATCTATGCATACATAGGGACAGACAGCGGGAAGCGACTTTGTTTTATACTATGTAGTGATGTCAATACAGTTCTAGAGTAAAATCCGGTTTCTCCGATGTACTTACAGTTAGTGGTATGATCAAGTATGTGACCTGGACAGTCTACAATGCTATTCCTTACTCTAGGAATAGAAGATGAGACCAACCTAAGCCTAAGCCTTTCTGTTCATAACAATACGCCAGAAATCCCCGATGGTTTCAAACCTAACATCATCAGTAGTCATCGACCCTCTGAACTCTTTATTAGAAATCAATAGAAAAACAGACACGAAATTGTTCCCTGGAAACTGCGTAAAGTTGACTATTGAACCATTTTTACCCAGTCTCCTAATCTAAGCTACTGACCATATTCGTTTCCAGATATGAAGAACCTTTCATTATTGTAATTTGTTTAAAAGGTGAGCTCCTTGAGTTATGAGTCGAGTCGAGTCTACACGATAACTGATAAATGCTGGCACTGGCTGGACAGGTCCACTCAAATCTGTGTGGTTCTTTCTTAAAAAAAAAAACATCTCAGACACTCAACGAAACACCGGCCTCATCTAGTTTTAAAAAAAGAAGACGTGTAAAAGTGTTTGTAAAAACCTATTTGCAAAATAAACATCATTTATCATTAAATGCGTTGACGCAGTAGTGACTTTAAATGTCTGGAAAACCGGGTACTGTCGGTCTACAGTTTAACCCCAAGTAAATTTCAATGTTTTTTTAACTGCTTGCGTGAACTGTCTCGTTCGTGTAGTGGTCATAAAACGTTTATTTAAAACACCAAAATATGAAATAGTAGCCTATCACGTTTGGCATTGTATTGTCCCATTTCAAAACAAAAACCGACTCCAATCTTCCCGCTTCAGAATCCAGGGACCAGTCTTATTAAAATTTCCACCTAGTTTTCAATAGTGAAGTAGGTATCATAAGCATCCTATAATATTGCCCACTACTGGACACACCTCTTCTGAGTGAGGACTTGGTCATCATCCGCATGGCGAGCCTTGGGCCGGTGGGTGGGTTGGTTTTAAAGCATAACCTGATTCCTCGTGATGTTCTCCTTCGCCATTTTGAGAGAAAAACGGTAAAGTAAATAATCCTTACAAAAAAGGTAATCAAAAGCAACTTAAAAAATATTTACGCCAAATTGCCATAGACATACATTTATCGAAGCCGATCGCAACTATTTAATTGCAAAAAGGCGAATTAAACTCAGCCAGTAAAACAAATATTGATACTGTTGCCTTAAATTGCCCTCCACGGTACATTGCTGCCCAATGGTTGGATTAATTTAATTTTATACGAACAAAAACCCGACAATTTTTCAGTCTGATTGCTTGATTTTTATTTACACGGGAACGTTTAGACTTGGGGTAAATTGAAGTGGAATAATTTTAAATGTCTACAAGTTTATTTTTTATGTTTCTGTAAAAGTTTTAGGGATACTCTTCGCTTTAAGGCTTGAGCTCATTAGGAGGATTTAGGCCTTCTAAACTAATATTAAAGTTACTCTATTTATTTCGCTAAGTTTCAAAGGCTAAAACAACTGAAATAATTATACGAAACTTGTCAATAATTTAATTTGAAAATGGTAAAATGGCATCGCAGATATTTTGCTTCCACAAAAAAGTCTTTCCTTAGTATAGTCATACATTCTTAGCATAAAATGCTGTCCTTGCACCCATTTATTTAGTTCGATAAGTTGTTGTAGTTGTTTGTTTTTAAATATGTTTGATATTTTTTTCAGTTTCTATTTGACCCAAAGGTTGGCTGGTAGAGACTGCCTTGTGGCATTAAGTCCACCTATGTACCACTCTTGTACATGAAGTTTAAATAAATATAACCCACTGTTGGATTTGTCCAATAGCGGGCTATATAATACTCTCATTTCAAAAAAAAGAAATGTGAAAAACGGTTTAAAATCATCCACAAACCTGGCCTGTGGGTTGGATTATAGGCCATTCCCTTTAATAGAGGTGGCCACACATCCAGCTATGCAAATGTTAAATGCTACAAAAATTTGATCCTAACTATAGGCAAAAACCAATAAAAACTAGTCTAAACATCTAGATTCCATAAATCCAGTCTACGTATTAACAAGCAATTTGGAGGAACCTCCCTGATCTGAGATAGCCCACGTTTCTGATCTCCATCACACCACCGATTACCTCTGATAAGCGACTAAAGTACGGTGAAAGCCCTCTCACACGGGCCCTCTCGTAATTTATTAGATCCTTTCAGATAACGCACATGTTGTAACTTTTGTTCAAGCTGTGAGCGATTTGTTATAAATATTCTTTTGTTTTTTTTTTTGGGCTTTTGTATTGTGGAGAACAATAATATCGCTGGGAAGTAGAACCAATAGATATTTTTCCACTCTGCTCATATTGTTTAGCTCAAAATTCAGCTACGCAATTTCGCTCGCTGATGCAGTCATCAAGGGCACAGGTGTCAGGATACGCAGCGCAAGATAAAAGGTGGGCCATTGTCTGTGAGGAGAAACCGCAAACGCACTTGACATCTGAGTCGTCCATGGAACAATAATTTACTTAGGTACCATTTAGTATCTACGAAAAAGATGGTCTTATTACTACATAGTATAAAACAAAGTCGCTTCCCGCTGTCTGTCTGTCTGTCCCTGTGTATGCTTAGATCTTTAAAACTACGCAACGAATTTTGATGCGGTTTTTTTAATAGATAGAGTGATTCAAGAGGAAGGTTTATATGTATAATACATGCATATTATAGTAGAGAAAACATTAGTATCTACATTGCACCCGTGCGAAGCCGGGGCGGGTCGCTAGTTATACATAAATAATACTTGTAAAATTGAATGCAAAAATATTTATTTATTTAATATGAACTTCGAAAAAAACTAGATCCTGGCCGAATATATTCTTTTACTATCATTACTTTGAAAAGTAACGTTTGATTCCATAATTAATCATAAGTCAGTCGCAGAAAAAAAACTACATAACAGAATAAAATTAAAGCACCTTTCTTTGTTTAATGTCTAGCCATCGGGGTGAGAGCATAAATGAACATCCATGCCGGCCAATTGGCATGTAAAATATTTAATTAAAACGAAAACTTGATGCTTCGTCGAGTTTTTTTAAAGTATAATTTTCATTGGAACAGATACTTGTCGGTAATTAATGTTGCAAAATGTATTTACATTAATTATGAATTAAATATAAATTGTGTGTTAGTTTTTATGATACTCGTATAAAAACATTTATTTGATGTTTATTTTATTTTTACAATAATAAAACATTATTTACTAAGTATACCAGACCTAAAATGGTACTAAAAATATGTACAAGCATCAAAAACAGAAAATAATGAAAGGGCGTCAAAAAGTTTGTCCACATAGCGATGTAAACGAACTTTTTGACGTCGTGCTTATCCCGAAGACAGCGGTCTGCTGGGAAACTACCCAAAAAGGTGGCAACATTACCACGTTGGATGGCAATGCTGATTCTTTGGCCAAGTAATAGACCATTTATGATTAAATTACAATATCTGTAGTAACTACAAATTAAATAACAATATTCTTATTGTTATTAAAAAACAAACAACAAGTTTTTTTTATTTCTTCTGAAATAAAAAAAAATCGATAGTGCAAATCTTTTATATTGTTCCTTCCAACTACAAGATGACAAGTTTCTAGTATCAATAAACTCGTCATCCGAATTACAGACACAGGAAAATCAGAACTTTTCCCTACGAAATAAAACATCGTCCTTACAGCTGTTTAACTACCTTGGCACTTGGCATGTGTACCTACACATAATTCCTAAGAAGAAGTTAAGCCAAGACAAGACACCACATGGCTAACATCACACGCACTTTATCAAATAACCGAGCCAACTTATTGCTCTACCATCTTTCTGTAAATACTGCTTGTCTATAAAACAGTTCTGCTCGTAACTCAGCAACGCACAACTGTATTAAGTTCATAAAAACAATGTTTAGATACAACTTTTGTTCAAACTTCTTCATAACATTCGGGAATAATGTGGCTTCCCGTTAGTGAAAGAATTTTCGAAATCGGATCAGTAGTTTTGAAGAATACCCCCTCCATTCAAACATACAAACTTACCTCTATATAATATTAGTATGGATTTAGCACTTTCATAGTAGATTAGTACCTGAAATATGCATTTCTATCTCCAAAATGTAATAAGAGCAATCAGGTAATGGAAAAGAATGTTGTTCTTAAATATTATTTATGGAAAAATTATTTATAATTCCAATGAAGAATGGACGCTTTTAGCAAAACAGTGCTGGTAAATAAACCCTGAATTTAAAAAATTTACTGCGTTTTGTAATGAAATGGCAGTATTTAATTCAAGAGAACACTTCGTTTTTATTTATTAAAAAAATTGTTAAAATACACAGCTTATGGTTTGAAATAAATCTTGAACACACTTCAGGGAGTAAATTGTTTGTGTGCTCTATTACGAGATAACTTTTTCAAGTTTCCAACACTAAATTTTCGGTAAAAAAGAATAAAACGAAAAAAAAAACAGTAATATTCTAACTATATTACTGTGTGTATGTAAGTACGGGCAAGGAGTAAAAACTTTAAGCAATTTTTAAACACATTCCTTTGCCGAATTGTCATTTTTATTCGAAGTGTTGACAATACGTTGAGCGTAAAAATGTTAAAACCTTAATGTGCTATATATTTTTATTCCTTGACCATCACCACTAAACATCATCACAATATGATTATTCATAAACAGAATCTATAAAATTATTAATTACAATAATCGTATCAACACACACAATTAATTTGCTTAACGAATGGCTCGCCGAAAATTGATTAATAGTAAATAATTTTCCAGTAGATAATTGGTGTACCTACACATGATAGGTACAAAAAAAATAATTACCTATTTCACAGGCTGTGTCCAATTTCCGAAGCGTACCCTCGTTTATTAGACAAACATCTTGTGAAAATTAAATAGGTATCGGTTGGAGCAGGGATGAAAATAATCTAGTCTCAAATACATGTAGTCGAGTGCAATTAGACGAAAAGGTGGAACGAAGTTTATAGTGGTTGGATTTTCATGGGACTTTTATTTTGTTGTGTTCCAAGAGATGTGTGGAGTAGATAGTTAAAAAAAATATCACTTTTTTTATTTTCCTTTATATATTTTTTGTCTTTTATGTCTCATTAGATAGCTACTTAAACGAGTATTTGTTCAATAATTTGTAAATTGAGTTTCATGCAAAATTTTTGAAAAAAAAAATGCCTTCATAGACGATTTTCTGATATTTGCGAATTCAGTTTTAGTCACTACACTCATGAACGTGGTTTTCTTAAAAAAAAATAAGTCCAGTATTCCGTGACAAAGTAGCAGTTACCAATTATAAAAAAAAGTCTTGGTCTTAAAATCTGGTATTTAAAAAATAATTGAAGCAAAATAAGAAATTTTCAAGAAACAACTTAAAAAAGGCATTTCATCGACAACAATGAACAAATAAACCGACAAATTGGCGTATAATGGATGCACATCGGTCACACTATAACACCACAATATAAACTTGTCAAATTTCAAGTTGTGCATAAACACAAAAAAAAAAGAAAATTAAAAAAAAAAGAAGTCGCGAGCGGCGATTTTTTTTTGTACTATCTTCTCCACATCTCTAGAAACCCAACAAAAAAAGTGCCATGAAAATCCAACCACCATAAACTTCGTTACACCTATTGAGTATTTTTAGGCTAATTGATACACTCAACGAATACATACATACATTTATTTATTATACACGCAGCTTCGTTGCTCTTGCGAACGAAAGCGCGACTGCTGAGCATGAGGTGTTGGGTCGATTCCCAGGTCGTGCAAAGTGTTATTAGTATTTTCAGTAGCAGTCACGGAGTATGTGAGCGTACTATTAGATACACATCTGCCTAATACTTTGGGGATAACAGGCGTGATGTTCTAATGTTATGTAGGACTCTATCGACAGAAATCACGAACGTTGCTAGACGGTTCCTACTCGCCTTATGACCGTAAATTATCCCACGGAAACGTTTTAAATACAGGGTGTAAACGGACCCTTCATGAAGCTGTCAGCTGTCAGCTTCACGATTCTGTACATCAAACTTAGTTACTCTACGCAAAAATTATTGCTGGGAAACGACTTAGCGAACAAGTGCTTTCCGGCTTCCTTAAGGGTATTTTTCCACCCTTTATAGCCTATGACACTTGGAAGAATTTTCGGAATCGGATCAGGTGTTCCGAAGATTACCCACAACAAACTTACAAACTTTTACCTCTATAGGTATAATGTTCGTATAGATTTCCACAAAGCCATAGTTTGTAACCACAACCTTCGACACGTAAGTCAAGGCAATCAATGAAGCTATGTAAGTATTGTCCATATAAATCATTCCGCGGTATGAGTACTATCTTTGTCTGTAATAACTACGACAACGGGCACTTTATTGTTTCGAGACAGAGCTGACCTACGACCTAAAACAACGTGCTATATTATATTAACATTCTTATGTCAGCTATGTTAACGTCATTTAGACAGTCCGTGTATAGTCTGGTGTGGAGTAGACAAAACATAGTTATGTTACTGCGCAGAGTAAACGTATGGCAATCGAGAATAGTCTGTAGGCACTACCGAGGTCACTGACGGTCGACCACTTTTCAACTTTATTACTTAGAACATAAGGGTGAAAAGTGGTAAATCGTCGGTTTCCTGTCAGTTTTTCTTCAGAACAACTACCGACTTTTGTTTCGCACACATGTTTTAAAACTTATACTTAATGCACTTGGTAAAACTTCGCCACTACCAGGTGTGACTAAATATCTTCTACAACTTCGGTTCTAGGCTACCCAGTAAGTAGTAACTTGATATATTATGTTTAATTTTAACAACCGTGCATGTGCACTATCAATGGTTTACGAATTTGTTGGCACAAACACGATTTAAGTTAAGTAGTATCTGCGAACATTGACTCTTACCATCTGCCTAGCCTTTTTCAAGCTATGTTTGGGATCGACTTACTCGTATAGTCTAACCGAATTGAAACTGTTATTAATATTTTAAAGCCTCCGTATTCGGTGACGTTATGATAACAACATTATCAGTTTTTAGTCAAGAAGATCGTTTAAACTGCATTGTTGGTGTAGTTAGTCGGGCAAATTGTTTATTGGATTTTTCACCAGGAATTTCTCAGTAGCAGCCACGGCGTCCGTATGATGGCAATAGACTGGCCCCCTATTACATGGAACTTAAACATGACTACTTAAATGTAGGTGTACTGATAGGTACACCTCTGGCTTACCGTTCGGGGATTACTGGCGTGATGTTATGTTAAGTAAGACTTGTCCTAATCTGATCCTAAAATGGACTTGACGCGACAGCACAACATCAAACTTCATCCCTACACTTACAAGCAATCTCGAAACAGAAATACACAACGGAGTTTCAGACCATTATCTCAATCCCGTCATAAAACATTTATCACCTAATACGTCCTGAAGTAAACTAATTAAGAGTCAACATGATGAAAATTGAGTCACAATCGTATCGCGACTAATGCTGACTAATGTCGTGTATAGTAATTATGTGACGCTCGTTAAATGCGATGCTGACGTCGGGTGCCTTCTGACGTGGGGCCCTCGTGACGTGGGGTGTCGCTAGGGTAGGCTCGGCCGTGTCAGCACATAGCGTGTTTTGTTTCACAAAAGACCTGTTTAGAAAAGGTCTTCATTAGTTGGCGGGTGATGTTCATGGAAATTACTTGGATTGGCATGCGTATATTTGAGATTGTTAAGGATTTCGGCCTATTGGAAATGTCCGATAGACATAAGCCGAAACTAGCTGAAAGTGGCTGAGAATTTGATCGTAAGCGCTTGATTAGGTTTTGGGTAACCTCAAGGGTTTGATCTATTTCTAGCCATTGAATGAATGAATGATCGTTTCTGCTTTATACATCCATAGGTATAAATCATATACGAACAATGTTCATCAGGACAATTTTTAACTGTACTGTGTACTGTATTTCTCGCCTCCACTATCGAAGCGATGTGTTCCTCAATGCCTGATTGCTGAATGATTTTTAAATAGTTGGTGTTCGCTACTTTGTCTCTGTGTATTTTAATACCATTTGTAATACAAAATGATTAGGCATGAAAACTAGCCTTTATACCTCTCGAGTGGGTCCTGGAGCTGGACAAAGGCTGAGACACGCTATCTGGTGAACTTATCGATCGTCCATTACGTCAGATTTTCTGTAACATTAAGCAGGTTATTTAAACGTATTTGGAAAGAGTTCGAAAGAAAAAGAAACCTCAGTTCAGACGCCCACCGTTCAAGTACGGTAGAACCATTTCTTTCAGTACTCTCTTGAGGTGTCGTTTATATGATACACTGTTTATCCGTCTGTCGCAAGCAGATAGGGTTGTGCCTCGAAACACATAACATGAGTCTAGTGGCATTATTATTGTCGCACGAGTGACATAAAGAACGTTTTATGACATTGTTTGGTTGGAGTTTTTTTTTTTTGGAAAACAGCCAACTTGCGTGGGCGAATAAAATTATTGGTATTGCTTTTTAGTTTTAGATATTTTTTTTATATTTAAATGGTAAAATAAATGGAACAATACTAAATTTGAAAAAGATATGTGGCATAACCTTTACAAGGGAATAGGTAGCGCCTATTTAGAGTGTTTAAATAGGTTTATGTAAATAGTACGTACTGACAAAAACTTAAAAAAAAAAAAACAATTAAACGCCTGTCTTCCCTGATGGGTTGGCTGTACTGTAATATTTCGTCTGAAAACTTAAAAATAAAGCCAATAAAGAAAACTTCCCCTTGAAGATTCCAATATAAAATAATGTGGAAAAAAAATAGACGCTCACATCTGAAATATCGAATACGCACCCCGGAGTCTTCATCAATTCTTTATGTAATGTGGCCAGTTAAGGCCACAGCCGGAACTAACGGCTGCCCTCACCTTTCGTTTGGCTCTTTTAAAGAGCAATAACGTGAAAATTGTGATAGCCTCTGAATATTGTATGTTACTACTATCTTTAGTGGTATTAATAGTGTATGGGGAATACGTTTCAACATTTCCTGTGCGGCGCGTCATCAATGTTTCAGAGAGAGAGAGAAGTAAATGATATAGAGTGTTTTTTTTTTAATCGTTGCCGCACTCTAGGAATTTCTCCTTTATCGTGGGTGCGTTTACAAACATTTAAACTCACATAAACAGCCAGACCCGGAACAACTACCCATAGGCCATAAAAATATTTGTGCCGTGCGGAAATCGAACCCAGGACACGCAGCGCAGCAGCCAATCGCTCAGCCACTGCGCCAACTGTGCCGTCAAACTTTGTACAAACTTACTTCGTTAAAATTTGCGTTAAATTGGCGTTGTAGTAAGTAGCCCGAAAAAGTACAACGACCATGATGTATTATACCCTCAAACAAGAAATACGTCGAAGGCATGTGCAGCGTAAAAATAATTTGCCTAGCCAAGCTTTTTCTGAACTAAGTTTGGCTCAGCTTAAAGTCTCACCGGATGTAGGATAGTATCAGTATTTTTCATTGAGCGATTGCCTATCCAAACTCCACCACAACCAAGTATCAAGATTATTCGAGACTCCTTAGAAAGACTGATTCTCAGACTTTCTGGTTTCTGATTGCCCGTAGCGACTGTCAAAGTACTACTACCGAGACCAACAGCTTAGAGAGCTTTTTGAATCACGGAGAGAACTCGGTGTTTTAGGATCAACCATCCACAAGCCAACCACAGCTACCGTTGCTTAACACTCTCTCTCGATCTCTGTGGCTGTATTATTAAGTTACGAGCCCCTCCATGGAAAGATATGTTATAAACCGGAGAAATTACATATACATTAGATTTCTCAAGATATATAAATTGTGATGGAAATGGGTTACCACTACAGATTTGGTGAGGCATGGACTAAATAGTTTCAGAATATCAAATAAAAAATCAATCTTCCAAAAAATATGAAAGAATTCACAAACTTGGCAACGCGTAATATCGATCCTAACTTACATAACTTTGAGAAACACCGTTCCGTTATCTTTTGTTTTTAATTTTAATTCTGTATTTGCATCATATTAGATCAATTTTATGTATTATGCAAACATTGATCGAAAATAATGCAAATATGTTAAAATTAGGAACCGTCATATCATAAATGCCATTTTATTTGAAATTTATCTTATTCCTCAAGGAATATATAGACCTGCCAGAATCCAGGTATCGACATTAGGTCCCTGTACGGGGAGCGAACCTGACGTCATGTATTTGGCACAATGCCAACATATTAAACTGAGGATTTGCTAAAAGGAAAAGACAATTAAGAAATGTTTGTACATTTTGCAAAAATATTTTTATTATCTCTGGCAGAGTTTAAATGCAAATAAATGTCGGTAACTAGACAAAAACTAAATATCTACTTATTTGTATGGACACCTGTATGCTTAAAGCAGGCACCATGATGTATTTAAGGTGACTGAGATGATGAATAAGGCATGGGCATGGGTGGCAGAAGAAGACGTGCTGCGCCGACCCCAAATAAATTGTGAAAAAGGCAAGAGAATGATGAATATGACATTGATGAGTTAAATTTTTATAAACATTTTTGATGTTATGTGTCACTTTTGGGAGCTATAGGTTCCATTTAGTCATATCCTTTACTCATGTCTACATAGTTGATCACTGCGCTACAAAGAAAGTTGCTCGTAATATCCAACTGCCATGTCCTCATCATATTCCTGCCCTTGTCTTTACTTGGCGTCAAAAAGTCCAAGCTAAAACTAACCCTACTGTCTTGTGCCTTGAGTAGACCACAATATTTACCAACATTTTCATGTTGACAAAAAGGTTAACTATGAATCATCAACCACACAATGTTTTCCTACAGACATGCCTAACATCTTGCAGGTTCATCTGTGAACCATAAGCCCCGTATTGCAAGCTGAGCACGTTCGTACCTAGAACCCCGAGGTAAAGCCTGTACGCACCTAAATCGCTTACAAACTTTTTGATGTAGCTATATTTTGACTGTGTTTTAATTTCCGTCATGGCCATGAAAATTTATGTTTTTATTTGCAGATCTAACCACGGATACGAACTTTTATGATCAATACGTTCAGTTGAATTTACTTTAGCAATATTTTTTTTCCAACACTATTATAATTGCTCAAAGAAATAACCTCTTCTCTTCTCTTCTATCTAAATTCCAAACCGTAGATCCATTCACTATTCTGAAATAAAAACTTAACAATGAGGCAAAACAACAACACAACAAGCTATACTATGTTAAACTTCGGTGACCCAGAAAGGACTTCTTGGATCCCTATTTATCCATCTCATCTTCTTAAAAACTTTGGTAATCTCTTCAATAGTATCATTATATCCCAAAGTACGGATCCCAGAGTTTTAAACGCGGTTACTTTTTAAGTTAAGGGACTTCCATCCAGACTATGATAAAAAGATTTAAAGACACATCTTACATTTGTATGCAAATCCGGCAAACTTTCTCGCATATTTTATGATTCTGTATACAGTGGCCCATTTTTGTCATATTCAACTTCCATCGTTTAATTCAAGTCCATTAAAATACCAGTTAAATGTACTTTTCGAAGTAGAAATGGACATTTATTCTAAAACAATAATCTATACTTCTATACTTATACTTAATACTATAAAGAGGAAAGATTTGATTGTTTGTTTGCATTGAATAGGCTCCAAAACTCCAAGACCGATTTAAAAAATTCTATCACCGTTGGGAAGCTACACTATTTCCGAGTGACATGAGCTATACTATATTTTCAAAAAAATTAGGGATCCTTACTAAAACTCCAATAATGTAACCCAAGGTGTAAAAAATGACCTAAAAAAATACCTTACATCGCGTGCGCTGCTAAAACTATTGATGACAGAACAAAATAATGTACTACGACTTTGCAGAACACATCATTATCTACAAAACGTGTCGCGAAAGCACGTGTCTAACTTTTATGTAAATGTCACAGTAATTGTTCTTTTATTTTAAAAATGTAAGTGAAATGCCGCCGCTAGAAAAGGCTCTTTATTTGTACCTTGGTAGTGATTCTTATCAAAATAATTAAACTTCATACTCAAGACTGCTTCAATACCTTTATATAACTTTTTGAATTATTCAATTCGGACATTCCATTCGAAAGATATCACGAGTTCAAAATGTAAGTATTAGAAAAAAATCGCGTGGTCGCCGCTCACTCCGCTCGGCTTACTATTCGATGTAAGCGTCACTGAGGTACGGGAGGGGAGTCAATGTTAAGAAATTCGCAGCGGTCAAAAAATTAAATAAATAAGTTTAATGGCTTTTGTTTATGATCTTTTTACAAACATTAGAAATGAAAATAAAATTATCGAATATAAAAAAGTTATAAAATATTATATTATTATAAAAAGATAATAACAAAAAAATAATAATAATATCCAAACTTTCTTTATAATGTACTCTTTTTTAGTAACCCGGCGCAAAAAGAAGGGCGTCTGTGTGTGAGTGTGTATGTGTTAAAATTTATAATACATATAATTATTTATAATTAAAATTTATTTATAATTTTAGAAATTTTCGTTAAATACCCGTGCGAAGCCGGGACGAGCCGCTAGTAATAACAATAAGCCATAACATACCATCATTCCTCTAATCGCCTAAGGATGAAGCAGCGGTAAACGTATACACCCACATACCGCCAGTGTTGTTTGAGTCCTATAAAATAGTAGGGGGCAAAACAAAAACAACAAACAAAAAATTTATTTTTTTATTACCTTCAATAATTGTATAACAAAACACTTATCTAAACACTATGCAGCGTTACAACTAGGGAACAGAGTGTTTTCGATGAGCTCTGGCACCCAATGTAAGATTTAACTTGAACATTTTGATTTACCAGAATGGTGAATAGGTGCTTTGGACGTCGAGTGCGGACACCAGCCCGTTATCCAATACAATAGTAGGGGGCGAGCCTATTGTCATCAACTGGGAACAAATCCAGACTCTAGGCTGCCACTGAGAAAATTCCTCAAAAAAACGTACTTACAATTTGTCCGACCTAGATATCGAAAACAGGACCTCTTGCTCAGCGGTAGTGCTTGCGGCCATTGCGACCAGCGAGGCAATAAGGCATTGTATTCGCAAATACACGTTTGTAGCCGAGTGTTACGGCCTTTATTCGGGCGAGCTGATTGTAAACCGCATTCGCTTGACAACATCAACGGCAAGACTATTCGAGTTTCCGACCAATAGACATTTTTCATGGTGCATGCTTCCAAAATCTCCATTGTTTTTTAGTATTGTAGGCGGGAAAATTACATTATATGAGTTTTACTCATTTTGTAAATCATTGACCTTGTTCATTTTATATTTTATTTCTCTTGTCTCCCAAATTATTGTTATTCTAAATATAACTAACCTAGGATTTAAAATAAGAATAACATACAAGTAATAGTAACTTCTATCTCAGTAAAACAATTCCGTAGGATTAGTTCTGACGAAAGCTAGCTAAACATTAATAAAACATTTCTTAAGACAAAGCCCGAACTATTTACTTTCAATTCTAATACAATAGCAACATTTTTAATCCTGTCCCGTTTCAGCAGCTGCATCTGTGCGGAAGTGCGGATCTTGGGATCTTCAGCTTAATAGTACGTGCATCAGCCTTGGCCTGTATTGCGGTGGACACCGACGGAGCTGACGTAAACTCAATCACTGTGTAGTTACACTAACATGGCTTACTAGACTGCAGAGTGTCTGTATACGTGGCGCCACTTGTGTGGAATACGTAAAACGACTGCATTTTCGGCAATCTATAATATTATTTAATAATTTAAAATTTCCATTTTCGAGTATGAGAATCGATTAGAACGCATTTCTTGTAATCGCGATATTGTTGACGAATAGACGTATGATAACGCTGTTTTGGTTCACAATGTAGCAAATAAAATTAAAATCTGCTCAGACCAAAATAAAATACATAACATAACGCCTTGTAAGCCCTTGTAGGTTAACACATAAAATTGGAAATTTACCATGTTGACAATCCATTTTGAGTTCCCGATATTTATCCCGTTTTATGTGTTAACCAAACTGTTAGTGACCATATCAGTTTAAAAACTTAATATCCCTTGGAGGGTTAGGCAGAGGTGTACCTAACAGTACACCCACATTTCGCCAGTTATATATCAGTCCCATGTAATAGGGAACGATCCTGTTGTCATCAACGGGGCACAAATCCTGACTCCGTGGCTGCTACTTAGAAATTCCTGATGGAAAAACCCAATAACATTTTTCCTATAATCAACATTATATTCTCCTTATGAGTGATATTTTTTAACGTTCGTAGAATTGGTAGGTTTTTCGGTATTTTGAGTTGAAAAAACTGAATTACAATAGACACTGTGGGTAGACTGGCCTAGATAAAATCGTTTAGTTCTAGGCAATGTATCGAATTGGCAATAATGTAATTTTGCTTCAAGACTTTACTGAGAGACACGGGATATTTTTTTTCCATTAAAACTTGTGATAAACTCTAAGATCTCAAATCTATTTCCATGTAGATATGAGATATCATTGATTTGTCCCTTCATTTCTGGAACGACTGCTATATCAATATTAGTTCAGAAATATGACTAATATTAGAAGGTATTCATTTCTTTTTACATACCTACATTTGATATTTCCATCTTCACTAAAGTAGTTCTTCATTCCATGAAATTCATACGCACAGTTATTAAAACTAATGGTATAATGTTGTGTTAGTTGGTGTGTACCTGAATATTCCTCGAAATAGCCGAATTTGATCGCGACGTCCTCCAAAATTAGATCGAGGAACTGACGAACCACGTACTGTGATCGTTGGGGAATGAATATCAAATCGTGATTGCCGATAGCCAAAATTGGGCGCTCCAACTCGATATTCAAAGTCAAATATAATTAGACCGCCGAGGCAGACTGCTGAGCATGCGATCTTCGGTTGGATTCTCTGGTCAGACAATATGTCATTGGGCTTTTCCATCAGGAATTTCTCAGTAGCAGACACGGAGTCTGAACGTGCAGGGTCACCCCTTCGTTACATGGGACTTAAAAACATAACTGGCGAAATGTGGGTGTACTATAAGGTACGCCTCAGCCCTTCGGAGATTACAGGTGTAGAGAAACCTTGCAGATGTAGGAGTGTAAGATATTATGTAAAAAAAGGTGTTTTTGGGTCTGCGACCGCTCTTGCAATATTCAGATCCACAAGAATAGATGATAGCCTTTGTAAATCACAATCGAGATCTAGCGTAATCAAGGACCAAAAAAATCAACCCAGAATTGTATTATTTTTCAGCGACTAATGTTTTACGTACATATCATCAACAGTGATTGTCAATTGTTTTGTTTTCTTTGATTGTTGATTTATCTTATCCAAGATCTCAAAAGAATTGCTTATTTATACTCATTACCATATTGAAACATTTCTCGTGTTTCTCTCCAGCAGCAAAAGTTAAATCGACATTCCTCATTTGATGTTTGATGCGCGCTTCCAATATCTGTAACAGATTTACTTTATTCTCGTTCAATGAGCTGACACGCTCTGTATAGAACCAGAAATTGGTTTCACATTTACGGAACATCAGCTTCTCGAATTTATCCTAAGCCCATGGGAACTTGCACGATTTTTTTAGCTTCGTAAAAAGAGTGAGATTAACAATGAATGTTTATGCAATGTGAATTCAACTTTAAAAGCTAAACTTTTAGGTTGAATGTTGTCGGGTTTTGTGTGGGATTTCATTACTTATTGGCAGAGTCTCAATTAGTACTAATCCTGAGCTAGACCATTGAGTAATTGGTGGTTCTTAAACCGCTCGTATTGTTCCAACTTTGCATAGTGAGTGTATTTTTCCTTTAGCACAGTGTGACCACACCTCGTTATTATGTTTTTGAAATAGAAAAGGAGATTTTTTCAAACTTGGGAAAATTAAAAAAAAAAAAAACACAAAGTTTGTTAAGGGATGGGGGCGGAAAGAGATCCTTATCCCTTCCTGTTGAAGAAATTAAATAAAAAAGTGTGAAACCTCAAAATACTCAATGTAAAGCTAATAGTAATCATTTTCAGTAGCAAAATATACGTTACATGGTATTTAACGAAGTTTCCGGTAAAACGGTATAAGTTGAAGTCTTAAAATATGGTAAGCGAATAACTATTATAATTTTAAAACAGTCTTTACAAATTCTGAACGTCAGCAACTTTTTGGTATTTTCTTTTGTTACAGAGTTTCTTGGTATGAAAATTAATATGTGCTAATTCAAGATACGTTTTGTTAAACGCGAGAAATATTGGTAGGTAAAGATTTTACACCCTCATCCTTAGCTTCAAAACCAATATATTTGAGAATTTTATTGGAGTTTCAAAACAAATCAAACTCTAAATAACTAGAACCAAATCATTCGTTAATTTGGAGAAAAATAACTGTCTAAGTTTTAAGTTTTTTTAATAAAAAACAATTAAACATAGAATTCATTATGTCTTTCATTCCATTAAATTTATATATTTTCAGAACAGAAATCAGTAGTGACAAAACAAATGATCGTCACACAGAAATATTGCTTCAAAACTTAATTACATAAATGTCTGCAATCATACAGTACATTGTGAAGTCGTAAAACTGGTCAAAGTATAATTTACCCAGTTCCAGCGCAAAACCCCAGTGTCCGTGGTTGGTAATGTTTGACTTTCGTTAGTGGCACACATGGACGAATACACTACATAAGTATATTCGTCAAACATATGTATGGCTACCATAAAAGTATGGCGGAATGAAGCACTTGACGTATGCCAAAGAGTATTTTTTTTAGTTTCAAGAAAAGTGAATGCAACGTTATCACGCTTTGAAGTTTCTAAATACAATGTGAATTTGAAAGTTTTTTTGGTTTTTAAGTTTTTTGGCAGTTTTTCTCATTTTCTTATTGTTTAATAAATATTATTATTTTGATCTTATTATTTTTGAATGTCTCGTTTGTCTAGTAGTCGCAAAGGCGAGTGCAGAACAAGAGGTCTTGGATTCGATTCCCAGGTCGGGCAAAGCATTATTGGGTTTGCTACGGAGTCTGGATCTGTGCCCGGTGTATGGCAATAGGCCCCTATTACATGGGAGTTTAACATAACTGGTGAAATATGGGTGTACTATTAGGTACACCTCTGCCTAACCCTTCAGTTCGGGGATTGTTGTTATGTGTGTTTATATTCAAATTGGTCAAAGACATCTTAGCATTATTCGATGTCATTTTAAAAATCTTCATTTATCTTAGAAAACATTTCAAACACTATCTTTATCTTCTATCTATATAAATAAAAAGGGAAGTCCTGACTGACTGATTGACTGACTCATCAACGCCCGGCCCAAACCCTTGGACCTAGAAAGCTGAAATTTTGCACAGAGATTCCTTTTATAATGTACACAAGGAACAAGGAAGAATTTTTCGAAATTCAACCCCTAAGGGAATTAAATAGGGGATGAAAGTTTGTATGGAAAATCGTTATTTTTGTAGTTTAAAAAACCACGAAAATTGGTGTTTATCATTCTGGTTAAAAATCGTGGGATATTTTCCGACACACACGCGGGCGAAGCCGCGGGCAAAAGCTAGTCAACAATAAAAACAAATCACGGTTAGCCAGAATTCCGCCATTTATTTCTTCGTCTGTGGCAATAAATCGAAACTGTGAACAGAACAGACACCTAAAGTGTAATATCTACTCTACAGATAACATTGGCGTATCGACGTCTCGTAAAACCTTGATTTTCGATCTTGCGACAAAGATAAAATGATGTTAGTTTTTTCTTGCCTTGTAATTTTTGTTTTACTCTAAGCGCTTGTAGATAATACCAATGTTAAAATGTTTAAAAAATACTTTAAATACACAATTTCTCTAGCCTCCACACTGGAATTCCTTGTGTTATGAAGGCAAGTTTTCTTTGTCTTACAAGATACATAGGTAGGAAGTACTTATATATATATATATATATATATATATATATGTATATGTATACGAACAGGTTATCACAAGGCGGTTTCCATTGATTAAGGTGAAAGCGCCAGGTTAGCCCGCGAAATTCAAATTTTCTTATGTTTTTTGCAATTTGCAGGTCAGTATCGAGTTGTATGTTCATTAAAATATGATCTTAATCAAAATAATTAATTTAATTAAGCAATATTACCTCACTAGCAACCCGCCCCGGCTTCGCACGGGTGCAATGTAGATACTAATGTTTTCTCAACTATAATATGTATGTATGTATGTATTATACATATAAACTTTCCTCTTGAACCTCTATCTACTAAAAAAAAACCGCATCAAAATCCGTTGCGTAGTTTTAAAGATCTAAGCATACATAGGGACAGACAGACAGACAGCGGGAGACGCTGTTGTTTTATACTATGTAGTGGTAAGACATAACGTTGTGATTACCAATCTCTCTGTAAAACAGTTCAGACTTCCCCAGTAGTGTAAATAAATTACCTATTACGAATTCTATGAACTTTCCACCCCTCTTTCTAAAGATGGTGTAATAAATAATTAACACGATTTTTAATTAGTACATCTCTTGACGCCAATCGACACTTCCAAATCATTCTCAATTAAGTATTTCCGAACATGTGTGAATTTCTGGAATTGTTTTCAGTGTTTCATTAAAAATATATTAACAGGAGAGTGTTAATTTCACACTGACTTACTGAGTGAGCACTGCGCTCAAATTAAGTGTAGCTACCTACTTCTCACACGTCCATGTTTCTACTACAATCGTCGTTAATTAGCGTTGTTTTTCTCATTACTATTGTTAAGAACTTACCAATACAAACTTGCGTATCTCATCTTGTGTATGTATCTAGTGTTTTTGGTACAGGTGTGACGATGCGGTCTGCGATGAGGCATCGGTAATTCTCAAGAAAATCAATATTCTGTCTTGTAAAAATATTGCTGTAGTCAATAAGTAGGTCAATAAATAGTTAACGCAAAGGTAGTTGCTTGAATAAAAACATATTGGGAATTAATATATTAACATACATTACAGGGAGCCATCGAAATTACAAGTCTGTGAAATTTCACAAACCAGTAATTTCACAAACCAGTAATTTCACAGACCAAGTGGTGAAAGATCACCAGTTACTTTAATTTGACCTTATAAGTATTATTGGATCAAAGTACAGTTTCCATCAAACATATGAAGACAAAACATACTTTAAAATTACTTAAAATCTTATTTTTTTTTTAAATAAACAACTGTTCAACAGAATTCAACGGTAACGCAGCAAAAATATCAAATGCAAACAACAATTTCACTCAACAAACGAAACCAAACCGCTGAACAGTTTTCCACCAAAATATACAATGCAAAACATAGCAGTAATTATATTCGTTGAAAGGGGAACCAGACAATCTTATACAAAACGTGGCACCGTGAAAATCCCCGCCTATTATCTGAGGACAAAATGTGGTACAAAATAAAGCCTTTGAAATATTGCTGATACACATTCCACCTCATTTTTACAGCTATTTAAGACTTGAAAATGTGGTCTGGAAGGTCAGGAAAGGTAGCCGTGATTATAATAAATAATGGTGAGAATATAAAGGGTTTTAGAGTCTTCATTTTTGAGTGAGTAGAGAACTTATTTCAGTTTTTTTTTTTAATACTAAATAGGCTTGCGTTTGGCCGCAACTCGCCTGATGTGAAGCGATGATGCGGCCTAGGGTGGAGCACGCTTGCCTAGAAGAATCCGATTCATTAGAACCTTGAATAGTTTAGTTTTAGTTTAGTTCAGTTTTCGTCTTTTTAACCGACTTCAAAAAAAGGAGGAGGTTTTCAATTCGGTTGTATTTTTTTTGTGTTTGTTATGTTTATGAACTGATTTGAAAAATTCTTCTTTGAACTGAAAGGATATACTTCCCGATTGGTTCCATAGAAATTTCATCAAAATCGGTTCAGCAGTTTGGTTTTAAATCAAAATAGCTGGAAAAAATATGCCATCAGTAAAAGAAATTGCGAAATTGATACTTGACAACGATTTGTGTGTGATGCGATAACTAAAAGGGGTAAAATAACTTTACTTTCGGAAGTCGGCGCCAAAAAAGTCAATGAAACAAACAATAGTCACCGACTTCCGAAAGTAAAGTTATTTTCCACTTTTTTTGTGTTTTTTTTTTATGGAAGTTGGTTATTGTTATAATTTTTTTGTGAAGTCATTACTGTTGGTGGTTTAGTATTTATGAAAACTGTCTGATATCTGTTTTGGTCTTGAGCCAATTTTGAAATCACGATTAAAGCTCAAACATCGATAGTAAGCAGGTAAAAATTTTATCAACCACATACCTATTTACCGAGTTAATAAATAACTGCGTTTGAGTACAAAAGAAGGGTACGTTACGTTTTGTTTAGGTAAAAATCATTATCGATGTTGGAGTTCACTATAATATCAAAAGTTAGATAGGCTTAGTACAAATAAAAAACCTTTCAAATGCTAATCCGAGGTCAATCAGACAATAAATAAGGCATACAAGAAAACGTCAAAAATAACAAATATTTTCAGGAAATATAGAGCATCAAAATACACAAACATGAAAAGTCTTGATTAAAATTCCCAATTCATAACCCGAAAGCGTTATCCCTGTAAATGGCAGAAACAATTGTGATTGTTTGCGTTACCTTAACGAAGGGTTACCAGCTAATGCTGTGCGTACAAACTCATAAATTAGATTCGGCGCAGGAGTACCTTGTCACGTACGTAATTATAGGGTTAATCTCGTGATTAGGAGGCTTTCACATTGTCCTCACCTGGGCGGTGGAATCAGGAGTAATGGATGACAACATTTCGGCTACCCGTACCACGATCCATGATGTACACTGTGATGTGCTAAATTTCTGGTACTTTTTCACATTATAAGAAAAAGATGGACCCTATTACCTGGATTCATGGACTCCCTCTTGTAATCGAGATTACGGAACACGGGTATTCGCTTGATTTTCATTGGTACACTTTTAAATAATTATTTAACACTGCTTTTTGCGGTTGAACATCGGTCTGGACTTGAGTGGCTAGCTCAAATTCCCTTGAGTATAATCGTACAAGCTTATTTTCAAGTGTATTGTTGCGTCCCTAAGCGCCTTGTGTAAACAGATTTATCTGAATTATTAACACAGAGCGACTGCATTGTTCTAACACTTTACACCTACTGAGACAACAGTTAGCTCAAGTGAGACTAGAGACGTCTAAAGCGGATGGCTGATCTATACTTAGTATAATATCTATCTATACTTATTACTTACTAATATTTTAAATGCGAAAGTTTGGATGGATGGATGTTTGTTACTCAATCACGCCAGAACGGCTGAACGGATCTGGATGAAATTTGGCACAGAGATAGATTATAGTTTGGAATAGCACATAGGCTACTTTTCATCCCGGTAAAACGATCCCGTGGGTCAATTATCGAAATCCACGCGGGCGCAGCCGCTGGCATAAGCTAGTACTTAATGTAATAAAGAAAAGGTTTTTGAGTGTTTTTTGCCTGCATGCGCTTTCTCTCAAACTACTAGCCGGATTTGAAACATGCTTTTTGCATTTGATAGTCCACTGCTTGAGGAAGGTTAAGGGTAACATGACGTCATGACCCTAAGCAGCTGAGTTAAAAGAGAAACAGTGATTGAAACCACAAGGTACGGCTGGTATAGTCGTAAAGCTGGAGGATGCTGGAACAAAACTAGTTTATTCGGTTTTGTTATAGAATAAATGAGAATTTTTATTTACATTTTGTAACGTAAAGAAATAAATATGAAGAATAGAGAGTGCCTAGATAGGCACTTTGTTCATCTACTTTTGACGTGAACCTACCTCAACCATTATTTATCATCACTGAGGCGTTTCTTAGGAAACAAGACAGTATTTTTTTACTAAAAATAATGTCGAAATTGTTCTAAAATTACACTCAGCGCGCGCGCTCTTATAGCGAGTACTTATACTTATAGAATGGCTTTATTTTAATTAATTACTACAAGTTTTCTAAGGGAATCTTAATTTATGTTTTATCTGAACATGGGTTATTTGTAGGTCCTCATGTATAAAATTACCTAAAAGTAATTACACATTCGATAAGCTGATGAAATAGCAAGTTAAACCTCGTTTTATATCGAGCTAGGCATTTATATTCAGTTTATCCCAATATTTAGTCTAACCCCGATTTCTAAATATCGTTATTGATTTAGTCCTTTAACTGTAGGTACTTGTTAGGTGTCATTTATATGTTTTATTATAAGTAACAATGTAATATTGAACCCCGTATATTTCTAAATTTCTTATCCCCATTTCAAAGGAAGTGATCCTTAACCTCATCATACACACATCCAAAAACGGTTCAAGTCTTTGTATAAAAACTTTTTAAATTTTATAATCAGTAAAAAAGTTTAAGGCGGCATTTAAGAAAGTCGAGGGCCGTTATGCCCAGGTTTAATATTCATGAATAATAAAAAGGGCCAAGAGGTCCGTGTTAAACCCTCTTCTACCATGTTGAACCCTCGTTTGGATTCTGAACGAAATAGTTGGTTTTGGTGTAATCGGACTCGATTTTAAATAAAAATAGGGAACGTTTTGAAAAGCTTTCATTTATAATACTTTAACAAAAAACAAACTGTGCCAATTAAATGATTAAACGGATGAAGGTCGAAAGGATACGCTGTACCAAATGATCAGTGTTTCTCAGTGTGTAGTTTGTTCCTGTTCAACTGTTTTTTTACTCGACTGCGTCGAAGCCCAAAGGGAGAGTAATGTTTAATTAAGTAGTCAGAACTTGGTAGACATAATGGCAACAGGGCACAGGCAGCATGCTTCTCAGGAAAAATAAACAAAACTCAAAGTGTTTAGCAACAGTTAGCCTAGTTAAGTTTGGTGCTGCTGAAATCTTTTCTGCCATTTAGTCGGCTATTTCTTCCCAGTCATCATCACCGTCATCTGCCAATTAAGCCTATTCCCAACTATGGTTTTTTTTTCTATTATCGTACGTAAGTATTTCATCTTGCCATAATAACATACATAAAAATAAAAGATGCAGCCAATGGGAATAGTAATGACCTGGTATTTTAAGTAAAGAAACAGCGTGAAAATTACTCCATTTATTTTTATATTAGGCACGTAAAAATATTATACTTTCCATTCCTTTTCACGGAAGGACGTTTTTGTAATGTTTGAATGGTTACAGAGGTTTTTTCGGGCCACATTATATTAATGTAATAAAATTAACGATGATTTCACTCTCTATATATTCTTAATGAAAGCTTTCCATAAATAAACAAATGTTCGGGGAAATGAAATTATTCATCTTATAAAAACAAGAAATTGGCATTTCTTTTTTTTAAAAAAAGAGGTATTGTTATGAATTCGAAATTTTCTATGTAACTCACCCCAAAAGGAACGACAAACAATCTCCCCCTATTTTTTTCTAGGTCTCTTCTATATAACAAAAAATATATCCAGTAACAAATCCAACGGATCTTTACCATGGCTACTTGAAAACTAAAGCAAAAATGCACCAAGTATGCTGGTTCAAATCAAATGATCGAACATTGAATAAGTCTTGAAAATTAATTAAAGTAGTTACTTATAAAATATAACATCATAGCAAGCTTTTCTTCTTTACAGAGTCAAAACCAATCGAAATGAATTCAAACACACCCCTTCTAAATTATATTTGCCGAAATAAAATTGAATCGTAAGAAAGCAATAAAACAACACATTGCAATCAGATCAAAACGCACTAGTTTCGTAATGCAATCTTGACACTAGCCACGTTTCAAGTTCACATACGTTCACCCAAGTTCACTCAAGTTCACCTAAGTTCACCCAAGGATCTGAGTATTAGGTAATTGGTGGAAGGTGGCAGCCAACCACAGGGCCGGCTGTCGCTGTAATTGGAGCAGATTATCGAGTTAACCCAGCGTTGGTACGGATCGGGGTAATGTCGGTCCTTTGGGGTCATGTTATGGTATGGTTTGGACTTGGAAAAACCTCGCAAAAAGGTAAGGTTATTAGGTTAGTGCATGGGAGTAAGTTTTTTTCCTCATCAGATTTTTTACGCATGTCAGTCACTTCGGTTCTTCGAACTTTTTCCGAACACATCACGCCTGTGTTACTCTCCGGGTTGGACAGAGATGTGACTATAGTCATATCTACACTAGGTATACCTAGTGCACACCTCAGCAGTCAAGATTAAAAATCCTATGGGTACAGGTTTTATTTTATTTTATTTATTTTATTTATTTAAGGGATAATAAACAACTACAACATATAAAACATATAAGGTTAACAAAACATAGTAGTAATGTTGCAGTCCACTACATTATCCGCAGATAGACATGTTTAAAGATTAGTGGTTTCCACTAGACGAGCATTACCACAGAAAACAAATAATATGAAATAAATAATTAAGTTATCATAAATCCAGCTATAGCTACAAAACAAAATCAGATCAGAGACAAAAACAGTTTCATTTAGATAGATAAATTATACAATGATTAAATAATAATAATAAGATTACAATTGAGATAAAAAATTTATAATATTAAATTTAAATTTATTTTTCGAGCATGCAAATATATCAATAATGAAATTTGAATTATAAGATTCCAATATTCTATGAATAGGACAGCGCAAGCCAGAGTTCGTACGACAAGAATTAAGCGCGAAGAGAGTACGAGCACGAACCTGACGCACATGAACTGTTCGGGGGACAGAATAACACAGCTTACTCGTTAGATCAATGGCATCAAAATTATTGTGAACAATATCATGAAGAACGTTGGCTTCAAGGTATTTGCGCCGGTATTTTATACTTTCAATACCATGTATAATCCTGTATACCTGCTTCAGTGCTAAGAGAACATTAAATTTTCATTATTTCGCACATATATTTGCATGAAAATATAATAAAACAAAATGTTTGTATTTTTAGACCTTCTTCGTTTTTTACAAACCTCTACTGCAAGTCTAAGATAAGAGCTCTTACAAGAAAACACGTGTCTAATCTTCATCGCACCACATAAACTAAAGCTCTCACCACACATTTCATATAAACCCGTCAGATTCGACGCGGGCGAGTAAAGACTTATTCGGTTTAAAGGATTACACTAAGTCGCTGCGTAATCCGAACAGCGAGTGTAAGTTTGCAATTGAATATTTGTTAATTTTGGGTTTAAATTAATTCGCGGTTACTGTAAAAAATATTTAGATTTTGTATAATTAAGAAAGCAACCATAAACATACAGCAATTATTATTGCTTAACCTAACCTAACGACGCAAATTATAACGCTGAACGAAATACATTCCTAGGATTTATAGGTATGAGGTTGAAAACATCATAATTTACCACAAAAACAAACCTGCATTGTTCAAAAAACAATCACTGAAAACTATTTCATAAACTTCGCAACCTCATAAAATACTTCAACCAACGCCATCTAGTGAAACTAAAAAGAACTAATGCTTTCACGCCTTGAAAAGTTTAAACGCACGCGATTCCCGCGATATAATAGTTGTTTCCTTTCAAAATACATGCGACATAAGACATAACTGTGACAAATCCTATCATCACTCAGGATTTTCAGACGAAGACGCGAACCGATTTGTAGACATGTGTCGTGTTTTGTACTAGGAATTCAGGCTTCACGAAAAGGATTTCGGCCTACGTTGACGTGATCCTCACAAACTACTAAGTAATAATTCCTTTGAGGATTACTTACGTGTAACGCTAGTCTTATTTTAGTAGGCTTGGAGGTATAAAAATTCAAGATAATCGTGGGAATTCAACTGCGTGTTCGTCGGGAAAACTTCAACAGATCTTCGTAATTTTTGGCATAGGTAAGTAGTGTATTTTTCTTTGCTTTAGTTAACGATTTATATTGTACCCTAATACTGCATTGAAATATGGAATCAATAAATAAACATCTCGTTAAAAATAAATTGTTCAACGTTACTGTGACTTCCTTCAAATACATTTAAATACAATAAATAAACTGAAGCCATTTTCCCACAAGACTTTACAGAAACTACAGACCGCTATTTATTTATTTACTCAACTTTACCCTTTACAATCCACCCAGTCAACTAGAAACAATCATAAAAAAAAAAACAAGTTAAACAAATATTATTGTTACGAAGTTCTACAAAAGGAACCGAGCGCTGCTCACTTAAGTCTCCCCAAGGAGAAAAAAAGATAAATAATTCTTTCGACGTTTTAAATTTATTTCTCCAAGTATTTCCTCCCGGTATCCGGGATTATGTCGGCAGAAACTCCGGGATTCCCACAGAAATTCGGTGCCATGAATAATAAAAATTAGTTCATCTTTGAGAATTCAGAAGTTTTCAGGAACTTGGGTATTCAGTCTAATTGGTAAATGCAATGAAAATTCCTCGTTGGGTTAGTGTTTGCAAACGCTACTACTAAGGCAAAGGTTTTGGATTCGATTCTCAGTTATAGCAAAGTGTTATTGGGTTTTTTCATCAGGAATTTTGCAGTTACAGCCCGGAGCGAGCCTGGATTTGTGGCATGGGACTTAAACATTATTGCTGAAATGTTTGGGTATTACAGGCGTTATGATAAGAATGTTTATTCAATGAACTTTTGAAATCTTTAAATTGAAAAGCATTACTACAATTGTTCACATGTAAAGTTTTTTGTAAAAACTTGAATGAACAGCTCTCTGCGAAGTACTTCGTTTTTGTGGCCAAAGAAAATAATTAATCCAGGCGTTAAGTTCGACATAGTTTCGTCTCAAAGGCTTCCTTCCGCAAGATTGCCTGAAAAGTTTTACAAGAAAAAAGTTGATCACTGCTCTCTTTAGTTTTTCTTGACGCAAAAATATTACTTACCTAATAAAAGACTCGCCCCCCTACACTTCAGACATAAACATGACTTGCGAAATGTGGTTGTATATTTATTTATTCATTGTAATATATAACACGTTTAAATATTGAGGATCAGCTCGATTTATTTGCTGAGAGTCGTAGAAAATAACTTTTTAATCGCACAGGTTATTTTTTGTTGTATAATTTGATAATTAAATGTTTTAAGAGTTGTTTAGCTATTAAGGTGACTTAATTGTATGGTATTATTATTTTTACGATAGAGTATTGTTCTCAATACCTTAATCAAACTGAATTGTTATTTCAAAGTTATTTTCAATAACAAAGTCTTTATTCTATTAGTTTGAATGACATCGATCATGGTTTTTCATTTGATAAGTAAAGTCAGGAAATTGTGCCCATTGATTTAATAACTACAAAATACTACAGTCACTGTTTTATAGTTTTTTTTTTCTATAATTTCTAAGAGAATTCCATTAAGATAAGACTAAATTAACACATGGTTTTACTGGTTAATTTTATTGAAGTGTCTAAAATCAAATAAGTAGGAGTAGGTAGTGAATGATAACGCAAGTAATTGGATAATCCCTCTGAAATTGAGCATCAATTCACTTCCTGTTCCCTTATTAGACGTTTACACAATGACACCGTGTCACCTGTCTATAGTGACGTCATGAACATGGCGACGTAAACTAAACATGTCAATATTGGGCTTTAATTTTAAGCCATGTTGTCGAACAACAAAACAACATTACGTCATGACGGTAGTCGAGAAACTAGTGAGTTACGACCTGTCATGTGGTAGATAGGAAGTTTTCCATTTTAGTTTGAAATGGATGATGAATAAGAGGTAACCTACATGATGTAATCATGTGACCTACTCATGATGGTAAAAATTTAGTTTTAAGCTACTTAAATACAAGGTGTAACACAATAAACGCATGATCTCCAGTGTGACTCTCGGACCATGCAACTTAACAAGTTTTGTGCTACGAGGGTCTTTCCATAGGAACTGGTGCTGACCAGTATGTATGGTAGGTAGGCAAAATTAAAAAAAAAGTTATGAATTTCTATAAGTCATAGAACAAAAGTTGTTCAGCTTCATGGTCTGAGACACCATACGAGATGTCTTGCGTTTATTATGTTACAGGATGTACCTTGTAGAGGAGCTCGCGGCTAAATAATAACAGGCACTCGGGTTAACCCGCGCTTGCCTGGGTTGGTTCGTGGATGGGTGACCTTCCATAACATACCGAGTTTCCTCCGTGCCTCGGAAAGAACGTTAAGCCGTTGGTCCGGCTGTTAATTGTACATCTTTGACAGTCGTTACAGGTAGTCAGTGGCTAAAAATTTTGACAACCAGTCTTACCAAGGGGTATCGTATTACCCAGTACTAACTGGGTTATGGAGATCAGATAGGCAGTCGCTCCATGTATTCAGCTGCATCCGGTATGACTGGAAGCCGACCCCAACATATTTGGGAAAAGACTAGGCAGATGATGAAGTACCCTGTGGAGGGCTATACCATTATATAACGTCAGCGCGCCACTTATTTGTTTAAACCTTAGACGTTATTAGTTGTTATTATATTTTTACATATTATGGATATTAATTTAATTACCGACGTAGATAACTCATTTTCAACTGAGTCAATGTCATGTGAGGTTGAGGACTGCAAACAATATCTTTCTCAGTATCAGAAGTCACCAACCATACCAACCCAAAACAACGTAGTGTTTATAAGAACATAGATAGCTTTAACATTTTTCTTCATAGACTTAACTTTAATTGTGATATTATGATTCTAACAGAGTGCTGGTTACCAAGCGCCACGATAATATTCCAACAATACCAGGATACAACTTATTATACACTAAAATTAACCACAGTCTAAATGATGGTGTCGTTGTCTTTGCTAAGGAATCATTAAAGGTCAAAGCCGAAGAACCTGATCTACAAGATTGTATTAGTAACTGCTTAATCATCAAAATTGGTACAAACACTGCGATAATTGCTATGTATAGATCCCCTTCCTCTAGAAACTTAACCTCTTTCCACAGTTCCCTAAATCAATTCTTTCAAGAACTTAGCACTTTTAAGAACGTAACACTAACAGGCGATATTAACATTAACATTGGCTCTGAAAACTGCGATGCAGGGACTCAAGATTACCTTAACATCTGCTCATACCATGCTTTTCTCCCCAGTCACACTTTGCCTACTCATCAGAGCGGCCATCGACCATATGATGATCAAAACCAGCTATGCATATATTACGCTTATTACTACTACTCAACTATAACCGACCACCATTCTGTCTTATTAGCCGTAAATTTAACGCTACCTAAGCAAAATCGTCCCCAGACAAAGACTAAATTAAACGTAAACAAACACGAATATGATTTAAGCAACTTCGATTATAGCCCAGTTTACAATACTGCTGATGCTAATTCAGCTTTATCGTATTTAATAAAACATGTCCAACAAGCAATATTGCGTAATACAATAGTTGTGCCAGTAAATAGTCGTCTTCATAATATTAAACCTTGGATTACTCCTGGACTAATTCGGTGTATAAGACACAGAGATAAAAGATACAGGAATTTCTGCAACAATCTCTTAAAGAAGCTTAAAAATAATTACGATAAAAATAAATTAAATAAAGCAGGTAACAATAGCAAGCAAATCTGCAAGCACATTAAAAACGTCACCTACATGACTAAACAACGTGAATCCAATTCAAGGTTACTGCTTAGTAATCCTTCACCTCTCATATCCGCTAACAAAGTAAATAACTTTTTTGTTAATGTTGAGAAAAATTTGGCTGAACAGATTCCGAAACATTGTGCCCAAACATATTTCCAAAAAAGTTAACAACAGCTGTAAACTGAAATCATTTGCTATGTTGGATACTGACGAGGACGAAATAACCCGAATCATTTCGGGCCTTAAAGATGACTGTGCAGTGGGATGAGATAATATAAGCAATAAGATCCTTAAACGATTTATGCATGTATTTGTACCTCCCTTAACGCATTTGTTTCGAATCTGTCTTACCAAAGGTATCTTCCCTAATTGTCTAAAGAAAGCAGTTGTTATACCTATCTATAAATCAGGAGATCGGGACCTGGTTAATAACTATAGGCCAATATAGTTACTCCCCTCAATCTCAAAAATACTTGAGAAAATTATAAACAACAGACTAGTTAGCTACCTAGAAAAAAACAACTTCCTGTCACGTGCGCAATTTGGCTTCAGAGCCAATTTATCCACAGCCGATGCGGTGCACAGCCTGACCGATTATGTCTCAGAAGAGCTTGGCAAAGGAAACCAGGTCCTGGAAGTCTTCCTTGATTTAGCGAAAGCCTTTGACACTGTCTCTATTTCTGTGCTTCTAAGCAAATTAGAGGCCATTGGAATAAGGGGAACGTCTCTAACATTACTTGCTAACTACTTAGACGACCGATACCATTGTGTTAGAATTGATAATTTTACGAGTGATGAGCAGAAAAATACTGGCGTTGGTGTTCCCCAGGGGAGTATTTTGGGCCCTAAACTATTCCTGGTTTATATTAACGACTTGTGTAATCTAAATATCAAGCACGGCAAAATCATATCATATGCTGATGACACGGCGCTATTATTTACTGCTAAAAACTGTAGCGAACTGTTTGAAAACGCTCAACTAGGTTTTAATACTGTGACTAACTGGCTTCAAAGCAATTTACTAACATTAAATGCTGACAAGACAAAATATATTCACTTCTCCAAGCGCAATGTAAGTTTTTATTTTAGTAATTTATTTTTCACTTAATGTTAATTTTATTTCTTTTAAGTAGATGTCTACTTGCACTTTGTAGCCTGAGACACAGGTTCAACCTAGTTCAGGCAAATAAGCAACTGTGCTCTATTAATTGTTATGATATTTTATTGTAACTGTGCACCTTTTTATAAATAAACGATTGTTAAACGATTATTTATCATTACAAGATTATATACCTCTAGCTACCTTGTTGCTCAGTGCATCCTATCCACAGATAATAATACCAATTTGGCCACGTTTATCGTAGATACAGCTCAATCAAACCATAACTTTGCATAGAAATGGTCGTGCAAACGCACGCGATACAGCGATCAACCTTGCCTTCATGTCGCTGAATATCTAAACAGATGCACATTGCACAGAGTCGTACACATAATCTTAGCACAATATCTGTTCTCGGGCCGGCAGAGAGCATGGGTCCATAGAAAGCTAATATCAACATGATAGCTTTAAGTATGTAGAAGTCTGTTGTTCTGGTGGCAAGCGCGACTGCTGAGCATGAGGTCCTGGGTTCAATTTCCAGGTCGGGCAAAGTGTTATTGAGTTTTTCGCGGGCTTGCGGACGGCGAGCAATGGGTAGTTCACCGTCCGGTGAGGGCCAGGCCCGGGTCGATGGCGCGTTGTGTTCCACGCGCGCCTCAAAGGGATGTCAGCACAAACTGACGGGGTCCACTAGGACATTGGTCCTAACTCGCAACCCTGGTAGGCATTGGCCTACCAGGGTTGCGAGTTTGTTCGAAATAGTTACCGTGGCCCTTGGCACAGGCAACTGAAGGAACACGTGTGGGTTTTAGTCAGTAAGAGTCTCACACGCCCTCCCGCTCCACCCAGAGCAGGAGAGGTCATTTGATGATTTCCCATGCCAAAAAAAAGGTCGGGCAAAGTTTTATTGCGTTTTCCATCAGGAATTTCTAAGTAGCAGCCACGGAGTCTGGATTTGTGCCTAGTTGATGTCAATAGGCTCGCCAATATTACATGGGACTTAAACATAACTGGTGACATGTGTGTGTACTAATGGGTACACCTCTGCCTTACCCTTCGGGGTTTACAAGGCTTGATGTTATGTTATTATAGTGTCACTAGAATCGATATTTCAGGATAATTTTAAGGACCAGTGAGACTGGCCTGGACAATTTTGCGGACACCAAACTGGTCAGTGTCTCAGATATTTCAGTATAGTATCTATCAGAACCCGAAGTCTTGCATCTCGTTAGAATGAACCTTTAATCAACTAGTTTATTAATTAGGTAGAAATAGGTCAACGTTTTTGCAAAGAAAGCCACACCTGTAGATACATAATTACGTTCTTTCACGTAATAGGGCGACCATGTAATAGGGGCGTGCTTATTGCCATCAACCGGGCTATTACCATCAATCCAGACTACGTGCCTGCTGCTGAGAAATTCCTGATTGAAAAACCCAATAACACTTTGCCCCACCTAAGAATCGAACCCGTTACCTACCACTAAGCCAACGAGGCAATAGTTACATTTATTTAACTACATAGACAAAATCAGTACATGATTAAATAAATAGGTACCCATAATACGTATTGATAAATGTGTATACGAAATGGCCCCCATCAACCCGATATTAATTACCTTTAAAACCCTTACTCGACATCACACAAGAGAAGATACTCGTAGCCGTAGGTACGAGGGCGACTATATTTAGCCGAGGACAACATATTCCTTGCACAAACTGAGTTTAATTATGAGTACTAAGTCCCACGACACGACGTTTGATCCGCGACCTCGAAGCGTGTGATTACCGTATTTTGTCCTTCATAATTTTATTAATAACTAGCTGACCGTGCAACTTCGTCTGCGTAACATTTTTGATTAATGCACCGCTCCTATTGGTCGCAGCGTGATGTTTTATAGCCTTCCTCAATTTGAAGCATTCGTTCCTGAGATTAGCGCGTTCAACCAACAACCAAACAAACAAACTCTTCAGCTTTGTAATATTAGTATAGATATTTTTTAATTCAAAACATCAAACATTAAAAAAATTCCAGCTAATAGTCCCCAAGTAAACACTAAATAAAGTGGAAAAAGGATATCAAAAATAGTCAAATACATAGGTATTACAAAACATAAACGTGCGTGAAGCCTGAATTATTATTGAAGACAGATTGTGGGTACTGATCTGACCTTAAAATAGGTACTTGTAGTCAGTTTCAATCTAGACGTCATGGGGAGAGGCTTTTGGCCAGTATTGGGAAGATGCAGGCTAACAGTATCAGTATAAGACCTAAGACCGGAAGTCGACCCCAAAGTTGTAAAGATCTAATTTAAAAACAAAAAACACAATGAATGACTATCAAAGTGACTGTAGATACCTACATTTGATTGTTCTACCCAAAACCATCCAGTTGACACAGAACTATACACTTATAATGTGTTCAAAACTTTGTGATTGTGAACGGCTGCAACACATAGTATACGCGTATGTGTCCTAAACTTTGTTAACTACTGCGTAAACGTGTTGTAAACGGCACCACGGGCCACTATAACAACACTCTCTTGTTTGTTAAAATTGTCAACATTGTACACCAGCTTTAATTGTTGGTTTTGGTTTGGCCACCATTTTTTAGTTCGTAGGTAAGTGCGGCAGATTTTTGAGCAACAATTTGTTACCATATCCTGCTGAAGAAATAAATCGGACTGGCATGTCCTAAAATTAGTTATTAAAACATAGTGAATGTAAAAATACCCTCAGCGAAGATGAAAGGTACTTGTTTTCCCAGTCATTGCGATAATTTTGATGTTCTCGACCATACCTGGGAACCTTCTAGTTACGGAGATATTGGGGGTCAAAGTTCCAACAATTTCACAAGATTTTTTGATACAATTTTTTTAAGTTATAACTTTACTTTAAATACCTCCACGACCTCCGTACTATTCAATACATCCATCAAGACAATGTTTTGAGTTTTTCACCCCAAAAAAAAAAGTCGTTACCCAGCAATATATTTTGCGTACAAGTTACTCAGTTTGATGTATAGAATGTTTGTCCGTCCGTCCGACCGTTTGTCCGTTTACACCTTGTATACCCACCTTGGCCCTCGTGCTATACTTCTATGCCAATGCTTACTCTTTTGAATAGTAAAACTCATTTGATTTAACAAGTAGTAACTACGTATATAGGTTACCTAGAAATCTAGGATCACTTTATCCAAATGAGTAAAGTTGAAATATTTTCTAGAAATTACTTTCGTTAGGTTTCAAATTCAGTGTACGTTCGCCGCATCAATCAATCACGATTAATTCAAAAGTTTAGACTCCAATAAATTCATCCTAAAATGACCAGCAGGCTAACAAATAAATGTAGTTAGTAAAATTAATTGACCAGAAACCGCTTATCGTTGAACAAGTCCAATATCTGAACTAGTTCAGGTCTGGGGGTCAATTTACGTCATCTGTCAAAACTATCAACTGACCCTTCAGACAGACCCCCAGGGACATCACTCAATATCCTCGTCACGATTATTGAAATAGTTTGTTTTATAGACAAATTGATCAACTCGGAATTTAGTTTTTATGCGTAAAAAATATTAGATCAAACGATCCAATATTTTTTACGCATAAAAACCGCATAAACAACAACAACCACACAAATACAGACTTCGCAGCTGCTACTAAGGAATTCCCGATGGAAAACCCAATAACACTTTGCCTGACCTGGGAATCGAACCACCACATAGACTTAGTGCTCGTAACCACTAGACACACGAGTCGGTCACATTAATCATTTTTAAGTAATAAAATGTAAGTGTAAGAATTTTAGGAAAGATTGCTTTTTTCTCAATTTTTGTGGAATATTTTTGCAGCGTTAACGGTAATTGCACGAGCATCGCTTAAGCCACGTTTATTCATAATTGGAGGCTTAATCAAATGAATTAACTCAACCGTATCGTTAGTCAGGGGTCGCCAAAACTGGCAAGCATGAACTTGGGTTTTATTCGTTTCTCCGCCTAACCGCTTTAAGGGTAGTTTTTATTTTGACAATATTTTGAAGATCGTCCGGAAAATTGGATTGCGCTTAAAGGGGAAAAAACAAATATAGTGGACAAAGTATTATTGGTTGTTTTTAACAGAAATTTGTCAGGAGTCTAGATTTGTGCCAGGTTAGTGGAAATAGGCTAAAACTACAACAGATACGGCTATTGGCAAGATTAATTTTGAGATGTAATAACTTAAATATAAATGGCCAAATGTAGGTATAGTTACAATAATAGTACACCAGCTTTGTTTGCCACTTCAGTGATATCATGGAATGATTAATACTTTATATCGTAGTCATTATACATTTAAAGTGTCTTCAATAAAGTAACTCTGTCTTATAATCCACTACGTAACACAAGAAAATAGAACCACTTAATTACTGAAAAGAAAATTAACTTGCTCCAACAAAAGGTCGAATCAGAAGCGCCTTTACACCTACAAGCAAGACATTAGCACTATATTTTACGTCCTAGGTACTCCTTGTGGTTACTACAAATCTTCGCAGGATCCGCAGGATGTATTTATAAAATAACTACACATATAAATCCTGTACCTTTGTCCGTTTTATTTTGAGAAAACTAACCCCCCACGAAAACAGGTCACAGTATTGAAGTAACCAGTAAACCAACATTAGTCAAATCACTTTAACTGGTTAAAACAAGTGAATGTGAACCGGTACCAAAAACTTGCAATTGTAAACAATAGCTATCGCTGCCACTAGCCATACTAACTATCGCTAAATATCGTATCGTAACGGGTCTTGTATAAAATATATATTATTAAATATATATTAAAATATATATAATAAATATGATATTCAGACACAGTACGGGTAGAGATAAATATCGTTTACAATTGCGAGTTTTTGCTACAAGTTCACAATCACTTGTTTTGCCAGCTTAAAACGATTCTATTATAGGCTGTTTTTATAAAGGTGTGATTTAAACTTTTTGGTATGTTGCACTACACACATAAACCGACGAAAACCTCGTCTTTGTAATTCACTAGTTTCTGTTACCTGAAGCTTATTAAGATTCGTGCAATCGCTTTGCAAGTGTGTTCCTTTCGAAACCATTTTTTTTTCATAGTTGGGATTCCTACTGTATGTTAATACTTATAAGTCTACCGTGACCAGGTGTTGTAAACATTTAAGATAATTCGTCGAAAATATCGTCTCCGCTGGGTGTCGAATCTGGGACATATTTTCTACAATGTAATAAGGGATAATGCTCTCATCCCATTAACTAAATTGAAGGACTCTCCAACATACTATGTAAAACACAGTTAAGGTTTTTTTTTATTATGGAGACAGGAATAAATTATAACTAGCTTTTTATGTCTAGGGTATGTAGATTTAGGGACTTTTTCATTTGTTAAAGACCATATTCATAAATGTAGGTTACATTTTTTCTTCATTCGGTTACGGTTTGAATTCTAAAAACAAAGTAAAATAAAAGTGGAAAAGTGTCCTTTTTTAATATTATATTACACTTATTTATTAAAGTTTTGACATGCTTTAGGTACTTTTTAATAATTAAACTAACACGTATATTCCATTTACATCCAAAAAATATTTTTCATTACGTAACATAATTTGTTTTTCTTTACTTTTTACGCTGAAATATTATTTTAGAATCAGCATGTCTATTAAAATACCATTCAGCAGCGTACTTTAAAAATTACAAACGTAAAATTTGTTTAAAAACGTAGAAAAATATATGAACCCTCATATTTTTAACTGAACTTAACCCCGCATTTTAGCTATCAAATTAATTTCATATTATCACAAACTGTAACTATTCTATACTACTTTATTTTTAACTGAAAATTATTGGTTTCTTTTACAATAGTCTCAAATCAATTGACTTTTCAAAGTCTGTAAAACAATAGATATTTGACCTCGTTAGTCTACCTTCGTTATCATGAATACAAATCTAGAAACAATCAACTTTGAACAATCACAAATTATTGTTCATACTCGTATACATCGATCTCGCCTATTTCAACTTACGTCAAGGCAACTCAATAAAAAATAAATTGAATAATTTTCAATCTATAACTTCGAAACAATCTCTCAAACAGTATTCCTTGCTTCGTGTACTTAAATCTTGACGAATTTAATTAATTAATCACGACATAATCTTAGGCGATAAAATTAATTGGCACGAATAATGAAATTATTCCAGACATTGTCAACTTTCTTAAGCCCTTTTAATCATATTGCGTGATAAGTTCCAAGTTGATAAGTATATTATTTTAAACACTGTTAAGTGTTACGTATATTAAGTGTTATACTAAAAGATATTTTTAAAACTCTTCTGGAATTGCAATAATCAGCTTTACGGCTTAGCTCAAAACGTTTTTAAATCTTCAGGTATATGTTTAAGCCTCTTGCAATATTTTCATGTTAAGCATAAAATATTTTCATTTAAAATTAAAGAAAACAAATGCAGGTTCACGCAAGGATTTTAAAAAAGAAATCTTGCTGAACGGTGTCATTACTTGCAAAATGGCAGCTCATCAACTGGCACAGACAATTCTGATAAGCAACACCCCTTTGTCTGTTTTGCAACAAAATACAAGCAACAGATACGGACTCGACCACTACGAGTACAGGACGAATCTTAATCACGTCCCGAACAAGCACTTAACTTGGTCCTTAACAAAACACTTAACTAACTTGGAACTTTGCTAACGAAAAGGCAAGATTTAAACGCAATTATTTAACTGAAGAACACGAATTAAGTCGTGTACTGACGAGCCTACTTATCCACCCACCCGCAGAGGCTACAAGATCGTTTGGTTGGTACTAGGCATTATACATTTTTATCATTATGCTCGTACCTAAGCTTAAGATGATGATGATGGAGAGAAGAGTGGAAGGTTATGGAGCCTTTGCTCAGCTGTGGGACAATATAGGGTAAAAAAAAGCTTTAAATGTCCGGTTACTCTTCCTAAGCTCTAGTCCCTGTATGCTCGACTCGAAACATACCTACTAAAAAGTTTCACTATGCACGCAGTTCTTCGATTCCACTTGAACAGTGGAAGGTACAGTTGGAAAGAAAAGTGTTGGAATTCTAGTTAAAATTTAAATAGCGTAAGCGTAAAATTAGTTTTGTCTCGTCCTGACAAACAAAAAAGTCAAAATTATAATTTTACTATCGTAAAGGACAAACGAATCTAAAAGCTAATGTAAAAAAGTTCTTGCATCCCGTCTACTGTCAATTGTTTTAACATTTTGAACCGAACAACTTGCACCCGATATTGTCATAGAAGAACTAATAACTAATTACCCATATCAGTAAGTTGCAGCTGCAAAATAATAATGCATTCATATTGTCTCTTCAACCTATTTATATAATAGCGAAAGAGAAGGACTAAGTAATGATTCGCGGAAGGGCTTATTGTTATGGTTACCCTGAAAATATCAGTTCGACACAATATGCTTCTCATATATTTTGTGACATTCAAAAGTGTCTGTAATGGTCTAATTGAAATAAATGCTTTGAGTTTGAGTTTGAGTTCATAACAGGCGCAGAGCTTGACTTCTTTTAATATACATTAAGAATAGGATAACATATTTACATACTAGGTTTTCATAATTTACTTTTGAAATGGTTCAATAAAAAATATTTTATTTGCAGTGTAAACACTGCAACAGTTTTCTTCATCACTGTCCGCGAATGTGGTGTACTTTTTTTTTGTTTTATTAGATTGCACATGAGCTAGGATTTAGGAATATATACGAATCATATAATCAATTTAAAATTAAGGTATTACATTTGAGTGTTAATATTTTAATGTTGTCAAGTGTGTTACCAGTGTTACCAATGTAATTATTCGTATGCCGCGTCTAGCGGCGGATATTTTCTGAACATGCTATGTTATTTAACAACTTTGTACCTACCGTATCCTACGAATAAATGTCTTTGTCTTTGTTCCCAAATATTCCGAATATTTTGTTCCGATTGTTTTGTTCGAGAACAACAATGGTACGGGCAAAATTACTTACCTTACTTTCACGTAAAAAAAAAAAACGAAATGACAGCAGTGAAAATAATGCGGTAAGGTATTATGATTCAACCCTTTTTTTAAATAAATTTTGTGTCCAAGAGAAACACAATGGTACTTATTAAAATAATATATGTTTTGGTAAAGTTTTTTGCGTGTGCAGGTGAAGGGTTATTCTGGACATTAGTCCCTTCCGTTTGGCGATTCTTGTGGGAGTTATGGCGTGTTTTTTTTTTGCGGTAGTCTGATTTCATTGCTGGTTAGTGGCCAGTGTCATGGTTACGAAAATACGAATTCGCTTTGAATTACCATGATAAGACAGTTTTTCACTTGTTCTTGTAGATTTTTTTTATCAGATTTTTATGAGTCGTAATAATTTTTTTTCTTACCTAAACGTAGTAAATTGTGTCAACTTAAAAAATACAACTTTGTTGTCGGTTTTGATTAATAAAAAAATATCAGATTCAGCGCTTTCATTCCACATCTAATTACAGTTTTATAACTCTACATATATTTTCTTGTCCATCATTAATTTTACAAAAGAAACCTCATACACTACATACCACCGCTATATCACACCATTTGAGTCAAAATAAACGCACAGACTCAATAAAATAAATAATAAAGCGAAACACCCAGAATACAGCAGTTAACTTGTACTTTATATAGCACAGTTTCGAGCTAAGCCATCGACAGGGTTAATTCGGCGAATCGCACGGGCATCAAAAGTTTACAGCCGGGCGTTGAGTTTCGCGCCAAAAGTGATATTTTATTGTTCAAAGGGTGTTATTTAACTTTGAGCGCGTTTTTAATTGCCTGAGAAAGGGGATTTTAGATTTTAAATACGTAGGTTAATGAGGGACTTTATTTGTCATAATACGAGTATAACCATAACATATACCGAACCTACCTTATTGAGCGTTTCTTGTTTGTGGTATTAAAAGGGCAGAAGACATTTATTCGTAAGATATGGTAACAAAGTTATAATCAGTAGTTCAAGACACATCTACCGCTGAACGTTATATAAGAATATTTACAATAGGAATAACAGTATATAAGAAATTTTTCTTCCCTACAAAATAACCAGCCATTCTCTATTCCGCCTGAATAAGTCCAAAAAATAAACACTTAATTCCAATAAACATTAATAATAAGCTACCTCGAACTTTCCGCAAACAAAACAAAACAAATCGAAACTCAAACAGGCCGTACAGTCACTCACATAACGTTCACAGTTCCGTTTAGGAAAACACTGTACCTACAGTCGCACATAAAAGCGTTTCAAACGAGACCGTTGTGCTCAAAAATCGCCAATGTTCGTCCGAGTACAGGTGCACAAATACACCGCGGCATTATAAATACTGACTGTGTATTTATGTCCTCGATTGTACTTCTCTATGTGTGGACTTACTTCAGGAGTTTATTTAGGACAAGTGTATTGTCGCAGTTAATCAATTATAAGCAGGTGGTTGTTTTAGCGAGCGCTGTTCCCTTGCTCGGTTTTGTCGTATGAGGGATGAATGCATGTATGTGCATTAATTAATCATGCTGGTGTATGAGCGAGATTTTATTAAGAGACTACGTAGTGTTGCATAAATTATTTAAATATTGATTAGGTTTGTTGTCTCGTAATAACGTTGTAATACTTTAGAAATGAAATATGGGTTTAAAATTAAGACAAATGGCCGCTTCCCTGAAGAAGATTGATATAAGAATAATCAGTATTTAGATAATTTTATTGTTATTAAACAATATTGGTCTGTATGGTAAAATATAAAAGCTGCCAGTTGTGAAATGTATGATACAAGAATCGTCGTTCATCCATGATACAGTTCCCAGAGCGTGTACCGGTATCTACACAATATTCCGTACCCCCCGGCTACGCGCGAGGTAGTCGACCGTAGCCGTAGCGCTACGCCGTAGCACTTTGCTACGAGCAACAAACGACATTCACTTCTTTGTTGTACGTTTGTTTACATATCACACAACAGGCCTTTTATGTATTGATATATTTCACCTATGAATATCTGGTGTTAACATTCCCTTTGTTGATAATCTTGAATAAATAAAACAACAACTAACTGAATAATCAGGGTGTAATGACAAAAAAGTAATTTTTTTTTTTGCCATTATGTGGTAAATTCAAACTCAAATTCAAAGCATTTATTTCATTTAGACCTTTACAAGCACTTTTGAATGTAAAAAAAACGAAAAAACCAAACGAAGCTACAGTCCCAGTCACAAGGCATAATAAACTTGTAAAAGTACTGTAGTTGCCACTACCAAAGCGTAAATCTCTAAGGAGAAGAATGGACAAGCTCTATGTTCTTAGAAATTACTATCTCCTTCAAATTAACAATTACTGTTACTTTTGTGTTAGGGTGTAATGCTAGGAATGATTTCAGAACCGCTGATTTTAAGTACATTTACTGTCTACGAGATACACGGCTTTTGTGCCCGTCAAGTGGCAATACGCTCGGTTACCGCCATGACATGGGATCACTGCTAACCCCGTGACGTATGCAACAGAATACACAATGCTTTTGCCTTTAAAGCAAGTGTTCATTTCGTAATCCACACTCTATTTATGTTATTATCATTCATGTTGTTGTTTCATGCGTTTATAAATAACAAATTGTTTTTTTTTTGCAACAGCAACAATTGCAACAAACGATCCTAACTAATGTGTAATTAAGACTGTTTTTAGGCACATTACTTTCAAGCACTTTAAAAGGAATGTTTCACCAACCCATTATTATACCGATTATCCACATTATGCACTTACGTTTATTATTATAATATTGATACTAAGTTGTGATAATAGATCAACAAATACCTACGTAACTTTTAAAGTTCTAAAAATAAACCATTCAGCCTCATCCTTTGAAAATACTACAATAACACCATTTTACATATATTTAGTATCTCAAAGACATATTGCAGTGTTCACATTGTGTGGGCGTCTGTACCGCGATACAGGGCATGTTGTTACATCAGCTATGCGCGACTGTACACCGACGGACGTTATATTACAGTTTAGCTTTTATTGTATTTGTATGACAATGTCCACGAGTTTACATACGTACGAGGATATTTATGCTTTATATGGGATATGCATAAGACGCTGGTTTGTTTTACGTGAGAGAACGTGGTTTTTCGAGTTGGATTTTTTAGGTGTTCTGCTGAGCACACCTATGATGTGAATTACTTTGAAGGCTGGCGTCCAAACTGGAAGGCATTAGGCACACAAAATACATAACATCAAGCCTGTAATCCCCGAAGGGCTAGGCAGAGGTGCACTTAATAGTATTCCAACATTTCGCCGGGTTATAATAAAGTCCCAAGGAATAGGAAATGTAGGGGGGCGAACTTGTTACCATCAATCAAGCATAAATCCAGTCAGTGCTCAGCAGTCGCGCTTGCTACTGCTGGACCAACGACGGAGGCAATACAGTATGGATTTATTTATTTATTTAATTAAGGTTCACCAACAGTTACCGGTATATATATAGGTTCACCAACAGGTACAGATATTATACAGATAGAAACAAAGTAATTGTGACTTAAATTTAACTGCACAACCAATTTACAGGAAAACACCACATGCAAAGTGCTGTTTGTAATTATAAATTTAATTCTAAAGACTTAATGTACTTAAATTCTAAATAATTATATTAAATACTAATACTAATTACGTCTGACAAACGTAGACATTGATACTGCGTGGACGTCAACCAGGTCGCTGCGTTCGTTTATGAGTTTGCACATGCATGCGTACAGCATGTATAAAATTAAAGATTCGTTCAGTACACTTTTATGATCTAGTTATAAAAATGTACTGATTTATAATCTAGCCTTTTTTTAATTTAGTCCAAAGTAACACATACTGTACTATAATTTTATTAGCACAAACAAATTAATTTAAATGTAAGCAGTAATTGCGCCTTAGGTAAGCAAAAACACAGAGTAAATAATTTAAGCAGTGCGTACACCGTAAGTACCTACGTATGTTGCGTACCGCGCAATAGTTTTATGTACCTTCTAGCTATTTAAACTTTACGTTGGATAATTTTCAACTCAAATACCGGCTTTATTTCGAAAATGTTTAGTGAAACTGCGTACTACGTTTTTATTTCTTGTTGCTTGTTTAGTTATTATTATGGCACTACGAGTATATACGTCACTTTTGTTACTAATATAATAAATATTCATTACCCTAGAAACAATGTATTTTGAAAAACGGCTTGACCTTTTGCCACCGTTGTATCAATCAACGAGTTATTTGACCAGGGTATTGTTTATTTTTTGTTTCCCCCTTGCTTCGGAAAGCACGTTAAGCCGTTGGTCCGGCTGTCAATTGTACATCTTTGACAGTCGTTACAGGAAGTCAGTGGCCAAAAATTTTGACAACCAGTCTTACCAAGGGGTATCGTATTACCCAGTACTAACTGGGTTGTGGAGGTCAGATAGACAGTCGCTCCATGTAAAATACTGGTATTCAGCTGCATCCGGTTAGACTGGAAGCCGACCCCAACATAGTTGGAAAAAGGCTAGGCAGATGATGATGATGATGATATTTTTAATTTTTTAAACATTTATCATTTGATTAAGCCTCGTCGTCTTCTGTGTAATCTTCACTTAAGGATAATCCTGTACACGCAATACAATCAAGTGAAGTCAATAAATCATGTTCGTAACCGAAGCCCTAGGACGCGGTGTAAACGTAACTTAAATACGTCGATTTTATATATTTTCATAATTTTAAAAATGTATTTACTTCTATGGATGACTGATTGTGCTTCTCGCAATAAATTACCTAAAATTGTAAAGGATAATTGTATTTTCGATTCAAAAATCGAAGTTTTTACGTCAGGTTTAAACAGCGCGCTCGTGCTAGGCGCTCTTATTTCACCATATACCATCTCATTTGTATAAAAGAACATAGTAAACCTCTCAGCTAATTAGCTACGCTTCCCGGAAACTAGTTTCCATGTAAAGGAAACCACGTAAGTGAGTCTCTCTAAAAGCGTATTAATTTAATTCTTTTTCTCAGCATTCACTATCAGGGTTTCCGCAATGAGCTAAATTATTTTTACTCAGGGTTAGGTAAAAAAGATACGTTTAATTTTCTAGCAACCAGTGGCATTGCTAGAGTTTCTGTATAGTTAGGGACTTATTTATTGGTGCCGAAAAGGTTGTTTGGTTGTAGGCTTTTTGAAAAAAGAGCGTATAAGTCTTAAATTTTCACGTCAGGAAACATAAAAAAACATAACACACACACAAATATAACATCACTTCTGTAATCACCGTAGAGTTAGGCATAGGTGTACCCATATTTCAACAATTACTTTTAAGGGGGCGAGCCTATTGCCATCGACCTGGAACTAGTCAGACTCGGGGCTACTGAGAAATTCCTGGCAGAAAAACGTAATACTTTGCCTGACCCAGAAATCGAACTCAAAATCTCATGCTCAGTTTTAGCGTTTTCGACCACTCATTGGTTGTCGTCAGTTTTTTTTTAAAGTAAAATGTTACGAATAATCCTAGAAAGTGAGGTCAGATTATTCCACGAAACATTGAACAACAGGCCGGGGAGGGCATCAGCTAGTCTATTCTCTTTACTACACCCTCTGGATTTGTTCGCCTGATACAAGTTATAGCCGCACGGCTAATTAGAGTAAGCTTGTATCAATATTTCCATGCCTTACGAGCAGTGCCCACAAGGGAGCTGCTCATTATGTGGGTAATTAGGCTCTGAAGAATAAAGCGAGTAATTTATGAATTAGTTTCGTAAATCAGGCGATCTGGATTACGTATAGATTTTTTTATTACCACTTCAAGCTTAAAGCACAGAGGCGGACTTAATGCCATAGGCATTTTCTACCAGTCAACCTTTGTATGATGCAGATACTATTAGTGGTAGGTGTCTACCTGAAAATAATAAATCATTTATAATTACTCTTACGTTTTAAGCTTGCAAAAATCTCTTGCATCGGTCTTCAGTAACGTATAATTTATTTATTTTTAACTGCATATATGTATGTAGGTACATAGTAGCAGTAGTGGTACATAGGCAGAGTTAATGTCACAAGGCATTTTCATTACGAGTCAACCTTTGGATAAAATAGAATATTGTGATAGGGTACAAAAAAAAGTTTTTGGAGGTTTCTCAGTAGCGACTGGAGTCTGTATTTAAATATGGTTGATGGCGTCTGGCGAAATATTGCTAACACTTCTGCCAAACCCTTCTAGGAAAGCAGGTGTGATGTTATGTTATATTTATTATTCTTCTAACACCTGCCTACGTTCCCTCGTCACCATAGTTGACACGGTGAGACTATGTGAAATAGTCCTATCTATAACAGATGCGTGGTCACACGGCGGCGCTAAGCCACTTATGGTACCCAGTATTCACATATTTAGCTAAAATCATGAATAAGTCTCAAATGAGCTAAAGTTCAAAAAGCTACCTACGTGCATTGTATACTTAACCAAGCTTTTAGCCCGAGATTTCACCCGCAAAAAGAGCAGGAACATTTTACCGTTATAAAAGCTATAATATGTCCTAGGTCATGATCAATCTAAGCTCTAAACATCAACAAATAATAAATAGAAACAGAGTTACTTTCAAGTTTATAATACGTATTAGTATGGAAGAACGGATGTTAATTCAACCAAAGCCTAATCACTTAACCTACCAAAGCAATGGTTAAATAATAAATGCACATTTCGTTACAAAGTTACATAGAATATCAACATATTTTGATTCATTCACAAACCCACCCATATGTGTTACCTCACGCCAAACTCTCATATCGCAATGCAAAGTCCACAGAAAGCAAAGATTCTGATCTAAAATATACGATGAATAAATATTTATATTAATCAAATATCTCTGATTCAACTTGTGAGCGGTATGCATCATTCATGGGCTGCAATAAAGCACTGGGCTGAAATCCCGTTTATGCAATATTTCTCTTTTGCAAACGTTCGAATTAAATTCTGTGGTTTTTCTTATTTTGTGAATGGGTATTGTAAATTAGTGTTCTTTTTGTTTGGTTGCAAAAGGAATGAATTATTTTTGTTTCGTGATTATTGTGATTTTTGGAGGAGGCCGTGGCTAAATAATAGCAGCCGCTCGGGCCGATCTTTAGGTTAAGCCGTGCTTGCCTAGGTTGCTCCTTGAATGGGTGACCACCCATTACATACCGAGTTTCCTCCGTGCCTCGGAAAGCACGTTAAGCCGTTGGTCCCGGTTGCCATTTGTAGATCTTTGACAGTCGTTACAGGTAGTCAGTGGCCCGAAAGTCTGACAACAAGTCTTAGCAAGGGATACCGTCTGATCCAGTACTAACTGGGTTGTGGAGGTCAGATAGGCAGTCGCTCCATGTATTGAGCTGCATCCGGTAAGACTAGATGTCGACCCCAATAAATTTGGGAAATGGTTAGGTAGATGGATGGTGTTTCTTCTTTTGAGATGGATATTGTAAATTAGCGTTCTTTTTGTTTCGTTCCAAAAGGAATTAATTATTATTGTTGTTCCGTGATTATTGCTCGTCGTAATGTATTGAATTTGTTTATTGTTTATTCCTTTCTTTTAGACACTTTGACATGAATATTTACTTAGTTAATTTTTTTTAAATTATTATTGTGACATCTAATGATTTTTATGAACATTTATATTGTACAATGAGGACAATTTGGGTCATTTTTATGTTTTTTGTTTATTTTTTAATATTGTCTGGCAGTTTGAGTACTCTAAGCGACCTACACAAATGTCCTTTTTTGGTATTGTCCGTTGTTTCGTTGAGCTCCTTGAGTTAGGAGTCGAGCTACACGATAACTGACAAATGCTTGCACTGGCTGGACAGGTCCACTCAAATCTGTGTGGTTCTTTCTTCAAAAGACCATCTCAGACATCTTCATAGTCTTTATGTGAGTTTATCAAGATCATGTCTGGACCTTAAAAGAGACTATGACCTCTGAGTTTATTTCGGGTGTTTCTTCTCAGAGTAGTCAGGTACGCAACACCGGCCTCATCTAGTTTAAAAAAAGAAAACATGTAAAAGTGTTTGTAAAAACCTATTTGCAAAATAAACATAATTTATCATTATCGCTTCTGAAGCTGCCACTACTGCTATATTCAGTATAGAATAGCCAGTTTTGACTGTGTGATATGTTACTTATACTATTATAAATGCGAAAGTTTGTGAAGATGGATGCATGGATGGGATGTTTGTTTTGGATTTGATTTGGATAAAATTTGGCACAACACGATTATTGTCACCTGTGCACATAATATACTTTTATTATCCCAGTAGTATGATACCGTGGGTCAGTTACCAAAATCACTCGAGGAAGCCGCGAGCATAAGTAGTAGGCTATGAGACAGAATTTAGCTCTATGAAAACAATGAAGGCACGCCAATTTGCAACAAAACAGTCCCACTGTCAAAGTTGACTTTGCAGAACTTTTTTTTATCCTTCTTGGTACCGACAGGGATAAAAAAGTTTAAAGGGGCTAAAAGTTGTTCAAAGTTGCGTTTGCGTGTGTTCCAGCGCTCAAACTCGCCTAAACCTGAACGGACCAATCAATCAATCAAGTCAGTGACTCCACTGACATTGGATGTCTTGAACTCTGGACCCGGCATCTAATCTGCTGCCAATCAATATCGACCTTACCGACATCTGTCGGCAGTCACTGGAAACACAAAGTTCTGAGTGACTATTTAAAGTCCAGTTTCCAGTAATCCAGGTTTTTTATGCATTATCACTGACCCGCTCCGGCTTTGCAATAGTGCAATTTTTGATTAAGAAAATGAGAAGAGTAATTAACAAAATAAAAATACAAATTTCGTTTTATAGAATCCACAAGGATTACACTAACATTAAAAAACACAATACAAAAACATAGAGTGTGAGTTTGATTGTACTGTATCAGCCTTTTATCTTAAACCAGTAACTTTATCTGTGTTATTTACGTTCGTATCACAGGTTTAGCTCTAATAAATCGTAGACAATAGTAAAGAAAACCCTTGTGTGGTCACAAACCGTTCTACATCTTCTTGGGATATAAAGCGACATGTTTAGGAGTAAAGTAATGTCTATCTATAGGCAAGATTACCTTTTCGATAAAACCCTTTACGTATTACTGTTTATGTTTAACCAATATCGCATTAAACGTATGTTTACATTGAACACAACCATTTTCAATCCTAAACTTTATTTTACATATATTTTTAAGTTGGCGTGGTAAAAGTTTTAAATAAAAAATGGTTCTATTCATTACTTAAAAGATACATAAGCGTAAACATTATAAACAATAAACTGACAAAAAGTAAACAATGTTTTTATAAGCTTTATATCAAACAAAAATAATTAATAAAACAATAAAACTAACGATGGATTGGGTCTAAACTATAAAGACGTAGTTTAAGAGTTGTTTCTCAAGGAAAACAATATTCAAGGCTATATAATTTTTGGTAAACTCTATAATAACTTCACACATTAGCACACACACACACACACATTAACACGTTTTTCTCTTCCTATTCTCACACACAGCTTTCGTCTACATTTCTTCTTCATTTCTCCTTTTGCAGGTCTGCTGGCAGAAATTTCTTAAGAAATAAGCAGTACCTTTGTACTCAAATATTATATGTTATTTCCTGTGTTTTCTTCTGTGTGTACATAAATAAATAATACCTAACTAGTCTAGCCTATATTGTCCCACTGCTGGGCATTCCTCCACCTACTCCATACAACTCTACAAGCTGTTGCTTTGCATCCTCGTCAAATTCAAGGAGGTAACTATGCTAATGATTCTCGACCCGAATCAGTAATAAAATGGGTAGGTAACCGCGCTTTCACACACACAAACAAACGCAGACGTTTATTCGATAAACGGGTGATTCTCTTCTTTTGAAAAGGGCTTCACTCTGAAATAGTGTCAAATTAAAATAACTAAAAAAGCAGCGTTTATTATTATTGACCAGGTACCGTAATTTATATTGATTATTTACGTCTTCTATGAGAACCTCCTGAATTGTGACGAGGTTGCAAAACTACACCTTGTATATACCTTTTGCTAGACAGCCAGCCAAGCTCGTCCCGTTATCACCGCTTTCTTATGCCTATAATAAATGTGTAATTAAATGAAATACCAGGGAAACTCAAGAAAGTGTACATCTACTTTATGTAACTTTCACCTATAAAAAATCCCTCATCAGTTTATAGTACTTAATCTAGTCACTAATAAACTAGTGTGCTAGTCGCTCGGAATCCCAAGCGTGTCGGCATGGCAAACAAGCTATTTACTAGTCTAACAATCTAATGTTACAGCGTGAAACTACTGGTATCAGTTACTTTGTACAGTCACGGACATAAATATGGGTACTTGCGGTACGAAGCACTTTGATAACAGACAGACACCCACACCGTACAGATACTCACCCACACCGTACAGATACCCACACGCACATAGATACACACTATAAACTTTAACGACAATTAATTAGAGTCACTCTTTGATTGCCTTATTATTTTTCTGTGTACTTCGTAATTGGCGTAATGTTTAGTATAATCATTTTATGTTTATGTACTGTAAGCTGTGAAGCTACCTATCATAAAATAAATAACGTGTGAAAACTACATAGAGTCACGAGCAAAAATACCTTACAACTTGGTTTTGTATGTAATTAGGTAGAAACTGTGGAACATCCGTTCATACTCGTATTGCGTAGAACTTGACGAGTATCTGACTTAAGAAAAGAAGATTGCCAATAAAGTCAGACCTTACACCCACGTAAATTTTAAAGCGAATGTAAACCAACGATTGGAACTTAAAGAAAAGTCCTGTTTCATCATATGTATGGTGAGAGGAGCTCGTGGCTAAATAATAACAGCCGCTCGGGTCGATCTTTAGGTTAAGCCGTGCTTGCCTAGGTTGGCCCGTGGATATGACCACCCATTGAATGCCGAGTTTCCTTAGTTAGTTAGACTGGAAGCCGACCACAACATAATTGGGAAAAGACTAGGCAAGTGATGATGATGTATGGTTTCGAAAATACTGGCTATCTACGTAACACCATATTTTTAAAAATAGTTTTGGAAAAAAGCGCAAATCGCTTCTGAATTTTGCGCGAGTGTATCGTATTTATGCTCCTGACTGTACATAGGTTTCACACTTGATGTAAGTGCATCGTAAAGCACCTCAAGAGCTCGAGTCTTATTTTCAGGATAAAGTAAAATAAGATAAGGTGTTTATTTTAAACAAAGAGCTACTTTTGTAAAGGTAACTTTATACTTAAGATTGCTTAATAGATATCTAACAGTATAGTCAAGTTATAGTAAGTTATAGTACTAAACTACATATTAAAAATCGTATCTTAAAAAATTACATTTACTCAAGTAAACACTTTGACTTGTTTATAGATACGGGTGTAAGTGTTTACATAAACCTGAGCTCCAAAAATCTGGCCAAATATAGTTGTATTGTTGAGTTTAATGGGTAAAATTCAGAAGGCAACCAAACGGCGCTTATCTGCAATGTCGCCACGAAGAACGTTACAATTTTAAACTTTGCAATTGGTACCTACCAAAATTATGATAGGTAATATCACTCCTTGAAACCAAAAGTTCAGAATACCTGAAAAGTTTGGTTCATTGTCCTATTTCAAATCCTATTTTAACACACACAATAACAAACTTTTTCCAAACAAACTCAATAAGAAAATACGGAAAAATATTCTTTGCATTCAAACGGGTTCAATGGCGGATAGCTCAGTAATGACCCGAAGTTAACCCACCCTGTAATCGCTGAGACATTTTATTGAATCGTTAGGTGACGTAAAAAGGGTTATTTGGTCATGACGAAGGTTTGTATGGAAAATCGAACGCAATTAGGTCTAATGTCAATAAGTTCTTGGCTTATTTTGGTAGTCGCATATTTAGCGGTGTTAGTGTATAATATGAAAATAATGGTGATCCAAGCCAGGAATTTATTATAATAAAAATTTGCAAAACGATTTATAGAAAAATATAGATTGATTTTCAGAAGATTTGTTTATTGCAAACAATGTTTCTTTGCATTGAGCAAGCAACTGCACAACGACTAAATTAATACTCTTCAAGCGCATTTATACAAAAAAGCTCTCTCTAAAAAACACCGAAAAATTTCGGCAAAGTGTTAAGCGAAAAATATTTTATATATGTTTTAATAAATTTCACTTTGAAATGCCGTAACATTCATACGGCAGTCATTTGAAAGCGGCCCCCTACATTCAACTTTTAAACTCGCTTGTAGCAAAATGAGAAAGTTTAAAGAGTGAATTGCTCACACAAACTGTTTACTACCTATGTTAGATTGAAATCATAACAACTTTGCTGGTTCATTCATAAAGCTCACACAGTGGCTTTTAGGGCTTGATTATGAAGAAACTGCTCACTATCCTAGTCTAGCGTTTTTCACAAATACATACTGTCACCCCCTCACGCACACATTCGTATACCCACCACACATCAACCTGTATACGTAAACACACACCTACACCATCTTACTCTATCTCTCACACACACACAATACCACACCACACACTTCATACACTACCAAACACACACACAAACACGCATGATTATTTTAATTAAATTTAATTTTTTTAATACTTTCTGATGCTGAAGTAAACTGACATTGAACGGGACACGAATCTATTAGATTACTTTTGCACCTGACCCCCTTTTTTTGTACTCTTACTGACTAAAACCCACCCGCGTTCCTTCAGTTGCCTGTGCCAAGGGGCACGCTAACTCTTTCGGACAAACCCGCAACCCTAGTAGGCATCGGTCCTAGTGGACCCCGTCAGTTTGTACTGACTTTTTGAGGCGAGACGAAATTTAAAACATGCATTAAACGCACACTGTGTAAGCAAGCTTATTACAAGTTGGGCGATTATATCGCTGATAATAATGCTTGGCTCAATGCTGGTCCTGCTCCACAAGGACAGGGGCGCATAAATTGATAGCATTAAATAGTATTATTAGGGCTGCTGAAGATTGTTCAACTGTCTTTGCATTGTATAAATTCAATATTTTTAGTATTATATAGCCGCATAGCCTATATTGTGTGAGTGCTATGTACTAGAAAGCTATCAGTCACAGGAAACCTACTTTTTTTTTCTCGACTTGAATGTGCCCTGGCGGTTAAGAGTATGTCATGCTCACTCAAATGTCTCGCTGATGGTGGCGTGTGTGTCGGGTCATTTAGTTCCCTTCAAAATGGTTGAGTTGAATGATGGCTGATCCATGCGTCATGTTCGTGAACGGGCGCTGTCAGTTGTGACTGGTCATCTCTTAGTTGCCACGGTTTATTTGAACTAATTATTTTGTTTTTTTAATTGCCTTTTTTTTGTACCGTGGACACTTTTAACGTGCACGTCTTGCTACATCGTTTTCACATAATGTACCATCTCTACAAGAATGATGTATCCAAGATTTTTTGTAAAAACATTATGATTTAAAAGAGTGTCCATGGAGTTTCTTGCCCATTCTTCTCCATAGAGATCTACGCTTTGGAATGGGCAACTACAGTACTTTCACAGTTATTATGTCTTGTGACTGGAACTGTAGCTTCATTTTTATTGCTGTCTTTGTTTCGACAATTCAAAAGTGCCTGAAATTGGCCTACTTGAAATAAATGCTTTGATTTTGATTGATTTTGATTTTGAATTTGAAAATTTCTATGAGTACCTACCAAATTCATAGCCAAACAAGGTTAAGTGAAAACGTGAGGCTATCACACGGCTCGCCAGATGCAAACAATAACCAACAACGTATGAGATTACGCCAAAAAAAAACAGAACATCATACAAATTCAAAATACTTTAATATTCTTAAACCTACAAGAGAAAACGTCAGTAACCAAACGCTCGGTTTCAATTGGTCGTATCATTTAAAATAACCAGTAATAAGTTTTTACAATGTTGACATATTACATACCTAATTAACCTAGGTACTTCTTATCCTATATCGTCCGTCAGTACCAAGTTAATTAATGATAAATCAAAGCTACCCACTCACAACTTCATCCATCCTCTGAGTTGTGGTATCCCGCATAGCTCCTAGGTACTCTAATTGAGATCCGGAGCTTACCATAAAGTCCAGTTACCAGTCGGCTTAAGCATCACTAATGGACTGCCCACACCTTCCACCCAATTCCCAGTGGGACGGCGTTAAGCTGAATAAACATTCAGTTCTAAGAACTGAACTGCACTATGAAACTTCGGCATGTTTCTAGTAAAAATTGATTGAGAAATAATCTAAGCAGAGTTTTCGACAAACTATGTATGATGGCATGTTAATTAGGGATATTTGATTTTCGGGCAGAATATAATTTAGGCACAATTTTATGTGAGTATGAACTGAATCGGGACTGCCTTGTTGGTCTAGTAGATCGACTGCTGAACATGAGGTCCTGGGTTCGAATCCCGAGTCAGGCAAATTGTTAATGAGTTTTTCCATCAGGAATTTCTCAGTAGCAGCCACGGAGTCTGGATTTGTGCCCGGTAAATGGCAACAGGCTCGCCCCTTACTACATGGGACTTAAACATAACTGGCGAAATGTGGGTGTACTATTAGGTACACCTCTGCTTAGCCCTTCAGGGATTACAGACGTGATGTTATGATGATGATGATTATGAAGCAGCGATAGCCTAGTGGTGTGACCGTTGGACTGCCAAGTCATAGGTCTCGAGTTCGAACCCAGGACACGCACCTCTGATTTTTCGGAATCATGTGCTTATTGAATAATAATCACCTGTTTCGGTGAAGGAAAACATCGTGAGGAAACCAGCATACCTGAGAGATATTTCTCGAAGGTATGTAAAGCCAAGTCAGAGGCCCATAGGCGGCATAAAAACTCTTACACCTGGTTAGGCACTAACCACACGATAAAGAAGAAGAAGATGATTATGTAGTGAACATTATGGGCGCTTTTATCATGTATCGTTGCAACTCCTGTAGCAAATACCCAGACACAATTTTTTTTTATTTGAAGGTAGAATATCGATGCTTAACATTTTTCTAGATTTTGCAATGAAATGCCAGGTACAAATCCTGCCGTGGACATCTGTTAGTAATCTTTTATCAAAACAAAATAGAAATATTTTATTTCACATGGGCACTTATAAAACGTCGAGACAAGGTGCACGGTTCGGGTTGGTCGTTACCTGTGGAGAAGAACCGGCAAGAAACTCCATGGTTATGAGCTCGATTGACTATCACTATTTGCCTCTGTGCTTGTTTGTAGTACTGAATCGAAAATACTTCTACAAATCGTTTCTTTTACTATCGAACCACGCACATCCGAAGAATGATGCATGTGTAAGTTGTGTTATGTTTGTTGTAGTATTTTGTTGTTTTATTCTGATCTACCCCCACCGGTCTACCACCACTGGTGGCAATTGCAACACTTTTTCTCGTCTAACACCACTAGTGGTGATTGCGTTTGATTAAGTCGCATTTACTCCTACTTCTGTCACCACTGGTGGCAAATGCCACCTCAATTAGTGGAATCAAAAGAGGTGACAGACTCGACGATCAAGTAGCCATCTGTCACCACCACGTAATTCAACTAACAAATAGAAAGAAGGAGTTCTGGAAATTAAAAAAAAAGGATTTATCAGAAATCAGATCAGAAAAAAAGAAGGATTTCTGGGGCCAGCTGTAAATACTGCCTTCAATATTAATTGTATACCTATCTGCCCATTCCTGCGTTACCCGACCACCCAAAGTATTGCCTATGGTATAGTTTGGCAAGTTCTCAAATTCTCAATAAAAAAACTGGAATCTAGTATTTCTAGCAAGTTAATTAATTAGAGGTTTAAAATTGTAATAACATAATTTCCATATAAATAGTTGTCTTAACTATTTCCCTAGAAAGGTACGGAAGAGTAACCGGTATCTTAATAAAATCAGCATAATTTCCTACATAACGTAACTTCCGAATTTCTTACTAGCTAAAGATTATCAAGGGATACTTCCCCGAATATTTAAGATATTTGTACTGTTCCGATAGATTATATTAAAAATAGTTATGTTAACCCTTCTACTATAGAAAAATAAATAACAGTTGCGGCGGTCATTTCTAAAATTACACACGTTGCTTGATGTCTTTGATTATATAATGTCTAGATGGAGCGTCAAGTGCGCGCAAACGTGTCAAAAAGTGTCAACCAACTATTGGTTCACAAGTGCTTGCCCGCCAATCAGTGCAGATCGTGTCATACACCTAAAACTTATCTTATTTAATAAGTCTATTTTTAAATGTGATTTATGAGAGAATTGTAGTAGCTGGTATCATTATTTACGCACACAAAGACATAGACGCATAGTGTAAAACGACGCCTGCACGCACACATACTTGAAAATGTTGACTCGTTTTCTTTGATACGATTGTAGGGCGACGCTCTATCTAGACATTATATAATCAAAGCTTGATGTCTTATATATGTTCTTTGATATGGGAAAAACCTAAGATAAAACTACTTCAAGAAACTCGTACTAACACTAGCTTTACCTAGATCTTCGTTCGCGACCTATAGAGGATTAAAGAAACCTATGAATTTTTGAAGTAGGTATCAGGCTATCTATCTGTCAAATTTCATAATGATCGGTTCAGTAACACGTGAAAAACGGACAGGCAGACAGAGTTTCGCATTAGTATACTATACTATTAGTAGAGTTATCTGATGTATTTATAATCGTCATTTCAAACTACTGACAAATGACGTCATCAAATCTCCGTGTTATTTCCAAAGCCATTAGGACCGAAAAGTAAAGAAAACTCAAAGTAATAGTTATTATGAAATGTGATGTAGCCACGACAGGTAATTTTGCTTAATCACCTCTTTCGGTCCAAAATGTTGACTGATCATTAGTAAGTTCTTAACTTCATGAAAAAAAACTTTCAAAATAGCTAGCGAAAATATCGACATTCGTGTCTTTTAAATGCAAACAGTCAACCCTTCGTAAAAAAAAAAAACATCAATCGCAACGTTTCAAATTACCAGATCAATTCAATAATTCACAAAGCAAACATGCCAACCAAATGACAGAAATTATTGAACAACATGCCACTAGCTTTTAAAACCATACGCCACAAATCCACTGCTATACTAAAATACTAAATGAACTATGAAATAATCCCTGGAATAAGTTGCGAGCCTATTGTAATCAACCGGGCACAAATACTGGGTCCGAGGCTGCTAATGAGAAAGTCCTAATAGAAAAACAAAATAACACTTGGCCCGATCTTGGAATCGATCCCAGAACCTCATGCTCAGCAGGACGAGGTATACAGTTAGCATAATCCGCCATTGTAAATTGAAGTATAGGTAATAAAAGTATCAAACTCCACGTTTCAAATTTCCACAATCAAACACCACACCATTTCAATAATTCAACCACAAATATGTGAACCATATAACACACCATACGCCAGAAATCCACCGCTGCTGTACTAAAATAGTATGGTATAACTATGAAATAATCCGTCAGTCCGGTTTACACCGGCAAACTAATACATTGACCTAGCTTGCCCACTCGCCTCAACCCTTACTAGGGTTGTCAAACACCGGATTATGGACTTGGCACTTTTCGGCTTTTAATACGATGTGAAATTGCGCAATCAACGCATTCCTTCAAGTATTTTGCAAGCAAGTCTTTTGGTGATTATTGCAGGTAATTAAGTGTGGTGAAGGAAACATGGACTTTATTAATAGGTGCTTATTTATAGCTTCAATACCAAGTAACTGAAATATATCATTGTAAAAATATGGTATTTATTAATAAAATGACTGTCTGGGCCGTGATTTGGGCGTGATTTTATGTTATACAATAACCTGGCATCTGTATTGTTGATTTTTTCAATATTTTTGAAAAAAAACACGTATTCATAACATTAAAGGTTGACAGAATCATCTTGGTACAATAATATGTGCATTATTATACATACATGCGTTTTATAGCATGGTTCTGTAATACCTCGCTAGTCAATATTCGTATAAAATTTATTTTTTATTTAACCCTTTTTAATTATCGTATCACACACAAATCCTTGTCAAGTATCAATTTCACAATTTCTTTTACTTGGATGACATATTTTTTCCAGCTATTTTGATTTAAAACAAAACTACTGAACTGAATTTGATGAAATTTCTGTGGGACCAATCGAGAAGTATCCTTTCAGAGTTAGTTTATCCTTTCAGATAAAAGAAGTTTTTTTTTTAAATCGGTTCATAAATAACGAAGATATGAGGTAACAAACACGAAAAAAAAATACAACCGAATTGAGAACCTCCTCCTTTTTTTTAAGTCGGTTAAGAAATAATTAACTGCTTACTTAATATTTTACAGTTTTTTTTTCAACTTCTCAATAACATTGTCCCATGGTATTGCGCTACTGGAATAAAAAGTTAGCTATGTGTCATAAAGTATCTGTGTATCTAGATTTCATTTAAAGTCAGTACTTTTTAGGAGAAAGAGTAACAAGCACGCACCCATCCTCACAAACTTTCGCTATTAGACAAGATTTAATTTTGGCGAGTGACAACCCTTGTAAATATTGATAGAACCAATATTGCCATCCAAAATTAATATTTTGCACCCGACTGTCTGGTAGTTTCGGGAAATTAATTATTAACTAACTTAGTAATCCGTTAAACTCAAGTTGTTAACTTAGATCCAGTCAATTTTAAAGTTGAAAGTTCAACGACTTTGTTTATTTCTGTCAATATTTTTCTTTTCTTATGTTTTTGATTAAAATTGACTCCACGATACTAAATATTAGTAAGCGATCTTAAATACTGATATAAGATAAGTGCTCTTAAATTTATATAAGACCAGTACCTAAAGTAGTTCTAAACTTAAATTGAAGTTATAAAGAAATTAAACAGATTTCTCAAGGAAACTTAAAGTTGATAAAAACTTAGTTCGAGGATCTTTACTGAACATTTACATAACATCTTAGAAAGACATCAAATTACGAGTGGTACTGTACACATTGGTATTTCAGTAACCTCAGCCTCTTATTTTTTTACTAAAAACACATCCCATCTTCCCAGCCATCTTAGGGCGGCTTCTCGTCAAACCAGATCCAGCTCAATACCAGTATTTTTCACAGAGTGACTGCCAAGGCAACCTGTCTGCCTGTTTTACTAAAAAAAAAAAGATGAAAAAATATATAGAAGAAGATATAAAAAGATTTTAAATCTTTGACTCATAGAAAGTGCACCAAAGCTCGGAAAAGACAGCGATCGAACGCAGCTTCCGATTCACAAGATACGGGAACGGAAATTGTTACTGTGACATATTGCAGCTGCTATTACAGGTGCTGGACCAAACAGAGGGTACTGTCACGAGCACTAATCTATGTACAGTTGGCGTATATCAAAAGCTCGATCAAATATCGATTTTATTAACTTTGATTTAAGACCTAAATACTATATAAATTACAGCATGTAATTAAAATCAATACAGTAGGAGAATATCACTTTAGGTACGCCTCTAACTACCACCACGGTTTTTATAAAAAAAAACCTCTGCCAAACCCTTCGGGGATTACAGGCGTGATGTTTTGTTATATAATGTAAAATCACTTTAAATGTTTTATACGTATATACATATTAGTATTTGTGACTGTACGTCCCACGACTGTTCTGTGTAATAAATAAAATATAGAAACATGAAAGCTCTCGGTAATCATAAGCCATGTTAGGGTTGCGACTCGGAATTTTGATCCAGTACTGGTTTCAATTTCCCGGTTTTGCAAATAGTTTGAGGACAATTCGGCAGCAGTTGAAGTTTTCGGTTTGTTTCTGGGTGTCTTTAAAGTGACTAGCCTTAGAAATTCATCTTAAACATTAATGTAGTTCTAGTTGTACGTAGTTCTTGATAGTGTTGCGTATGCTTATGTATATTTCGCTTGAAAATATATTGCGACACTTTAAATCTGAACATAAAAAAACTGGCCAAATGTAGGTGTCGGTACTATTAGGTACACCTCGGCCTAACCCTTCAGAGATTACCAATGTGATTTACTAACGTAATACATGACTGTGTATTTCTACTTAATCTTATTGTTATGATAAAGCATTAATGCAGTACCCATACCTAGTTCCCAGCGAAATTAAAAATAAATACAAGCAGGTGCTTGTATTTATGATTCATTTAGTTAAAGTTGATGTAGCGAACGACGATCGAGCGCAGTTCCCTCGCTCTTCAGACACGACTGCGGAAGTTCGTTACTGTGACATTGCAGACATACATATACCTAGGCCAACTAGATGGACTACGTACCCCTGTTAGCTACCAGTATTTATTCACTTGATCTTCGGATTAAATAAAAGTAGGTCATGAAGTTTTGAGACTAGCTAGCAAGCAGATTAGTTTTAGATATTTACTTGTACAAGTTGCTATATGATAAGTAGGTTGGAACATGTTCGAGTTACAGCTCGTTTTATTTCACTGTCAAACAAATGAATCACGTTCAAGAAAAATAATAAATGTGACAAAATGTGACCTAAGCTAACATTTCACGGAAATACAGACAGGTGTGAAAATATCACCAAATAATAAGTATTTATCTAAGCTTTTGAGACGGTCTGAAAATAAAACGTAGCGGCGGTAGAAGTTTTTCAACAAAAACAGAAAAACTAGAATAACATATTTATTTGATGGCAAAATACAGTATAAAATAGCAACTTTGAAAACATCAGCATAAAAAGTTGACAAGTCATATTATTTTTACAAAATAAATACGAAATCGAACGTACGTAACAAAGACACAGGGGTGGTAACACCGAGTGTGACAATGAACTCGACGCTATTGTCCGCGCGAAGCAACGACTTGTATTATTATTTTCTATAGGAACAAACAAATGCCGCTCCAAAACCCTCGTGCGACATGCCTTCTGTGGTGATCAAGGGTAATTAGGTAGGTAAAGCTTTATTATAAGGTACCCGGAAGATGTCCATGTAATTGAGAAAATCTTCTATAGTAAGCGCCAGATAAACGTGGAATAACGGTCATTGACCCACATACATTTATTGACATACTTAATTCCGAAAACAATAATAATGACATAAAGCTCTCCTGAATCGACATCTATCGTGATCCTTTCCTTTTTGTAGTAATGAAAAACGATTCATAGTTTATTGTCCGCGTACCTACGCACTGAAATTAAGGAAAGGGCAATGAACTTTATTCCACGTTTATCTGGCGCTTACTATATAACTTAACATTACGTCTGTAATCTACGAAGGGCTGGGCAAATATGTATCTATAGTACAGCCACATATCGCCAGTTATGTTTGACTGCCACGTAAAACTCCCTATTGCCACCAACCTGGCATAAATCCAGAGACCTACAAAAAAACGCCAAAAACACTTTGCCTGACCTGGGAATCGTATACCGTACCTGATGCTGAGACCAGTGAACCTTGCGACCACAAATTCATTTAAAAAAAAACGAATGTTATTAAACAGTGCTTTACAATAATTTCGTCTTTCTAAATAAAAATATCAAAGAAATCAAATCGAAAAAGCGACTTCAATTGAAAAATTCAAACAGTTCAAAGATACAAAACTCCCGTGAACGTTTATCCTTTCTGCGAATCTAGCCGGAGTGATTTCAATCTAGCTATATAAAAGCTGCAAACGATCTGTATGTACCAATCAATGCGTAAAATTGCAGCCCCATTCGCTAGTGAGCCGGTTGACATCGGCGACTAGACTCAGTAGAAAATATCTATTTTCTACCCGTTTGAGCTCTATCCATCCGAGCTAGGTAGAAATGTGCTTTATTTCTGCCAGAGACCTTTTTTTTGTATACAAGAAAAATCTTGCATACAAAAAAAAATTGTAAAAAATTTAAGATTGTATTTTGTTCGAACTTTAACTAAGTAGTTTCTATCAAGATTCGGTTTAGCAATGGTCTGACAGTCTGTAAAATACGTATACACAGTGTACTTTTGTCTAGAAATATTGCAGGCCAAAATGTATGGCATTAAGTGCCAAAAGTTTTACTCATAAGCAAGTACTATACACCACAACACTAGTCAATATAATAAAGAATAACGAGAATTCGAGATTACTTTTTAGTGGTTTATAAACAATGCAATATCTACATATTCAGAACACGAGTGTACTCTGTTGCTCTGTAGCAAGCGTGTATGACACAAACAAAGAGACGCTTATTTTCTCTGGCATCGTACCGTAGAATTTTGTCTACAATCTGCAATTTTTAACCGACTTCAAAAAAAGGAGGTGGTTCTCAATTCGGTTGTATTTTTTTTATTTTTTTGGGTTTGTTATCTCATATCTTCGTCATTTATGAACAAATCTGAAAAATTCTCTACCACTACACTAACCAATAGAAATTTCATCAAAATCGGTTCAGTAGTTTGGTTTTTAAATCAAAATAGCTGGAAAAAATATGTCATCCAAGTAAAAGAAATTGCGAAATTGATACATGACAGGAATTTGTGTGTGATACTATAACTAAAAAGGGTAAAATAACAACTTTTTTCCGAAGTGGGTGGCAAAAAGTTAATGAAACAAACAATAGTCACCGACTTCCGGAAGTTAAGTTATTTTTCCACTTTTTTTAATGTTTTTTTTTAAAAGTCGGTTATTTTTTTGCAAAAAAAGTTTTTGTATCTACCGTTTCTACATTGGTCTTACTACACGTGACCACTGCACAGGACTGTACTGGTATTGACAAGGAATCAGCTTACATAAGATATGGCTAAAAGGTCTAAGCAACCAGGCCATAAAAAAAAAAAAAGGAATCAGCCTCTATGCTTGTCCTTATATTACCGGGAAGATTAGAAAACAGCTACGAAAATGCAAACATTAAACTATTAATAAAAAATCACATGATAACTAGAATACTAGGAAAGAAGAATACACCTTTTATCATCATCGTCATTCATCTGCACAAGTATTCTTGTTTGTTTAGGGTCGGCGCAGCATGAACAAAAAGAAAAAGACATCCCCAATATCTAAATTAGGATAAAGACAGGATTGATAAAATATCACGTCAAGAAAAAATGCTAAATATCTTATTATTTGTGCCCTGAAACGAGGTAGCCATTTGACATTACTTTGCCTGCGTATATTTATATTCTCTGCCCAACCCTCGCCTACCCGATAACATTTGTTTGCATAATGCACTAACATATTCATGTTCTTTTATTTTTATATCATAACAGTCGGTTTGGCGGAATATGACATGTGTTACGTGGACGTGTGTTGCTGTATCTAGTTATAAAAAAGAACCTTTATTCTTGCGTGGTCAAGATTTTTCTCGCCTGTAGGTAACTAACCATTGACCTTGGGCCCACATCTGTCCTGGATCGAAAGAACTGAAAGGCATGAGGAGACGCCTTTGCCCACGAGTGGGATGACTCAACAGTAACAATAGATAACCAACAGCGTAGCTAGCCTACAACTAAGAGCTTTTAACTTTGAGTTACCTTTTAGCCTTGAGTTACCTTTTAGTTTTAGTTGTGCTTTATGATTGGAACCGTTGCATTCGATATCTTTGACGATGTTTGTCGAGAGAGACTAGATCCTGCGACACAGGGTATCCTTGTGCAGGATCCAGTGCCACTCCTTAATATTGTAACACTTTTATGAAAAAAAATATTTTTTATATATTTTTTATTATTTTATTAACAGGTACCTGCTAGATGCGAGTTTACGAAATAAAGTGCTTGGGCAGGCTTATGTATGGCAGTCTACAGGCAGCTTTTGTAACGAAAGATTTGACACTCTAAACATCATACAGACCTCCCTTTTCGCAAGAATTATTTCTTCCAAACAAAATCCCTCGTTATCTCCAATAAGTAGTTGAACGAGAGGCATCAGAGGTCCTAAGCGTTCGCAAACACGAGCCAGTCCCAGCGCCGACAAATAGCCTGATTCGCTACGAGGTCAGATAGAAGTATATTTGAGAGCTCTCCTTGCAAACATGCACTGAGGACAAGCTTGCTTTGCAAATCTTTTAAAATATTCAGCTTACACGGACTGCCTACGTGAGTGTTAGCATTAAGCTACCATTCAGCTTGTAAAAAAATCTGAACACATTGTATCGTGGACCAGATTTTTCACTAGTTGAATGGTACGATTGTTGCAAAATAGATGCGGATTCAAACGATTTTCTTTACACACTGTAGCTCTGCCCGCAGTTTCAGAAATTACACCAGTACTGTAACTTTTTTAATATAGCCTATGACACATGGATTATGTAACTTGCCATTAGTAAAAGCGTTGTCGGAAACGGATCAGGAGTTCCGAAGATTACCCTCTACATCCAAACTTACAAGTCAAACTTTATCTCTTTATTACCCGACTGCGTGACGCAAAGGAAAGTAATTTGTTAATAATATTATTATCGGTAGATATTCCAAAACAATAAACCAAAACTTTTAAAGTAGCCACTAATTTTAACTATTAAAATGACTTACTTACTTGGCGTATGTACATAGTTTGAAAAAATACAGCAAGAACTCAGAGGAACTTTTAAATAAAAAAATCGATTGATAGTATGCATACACATGAAAAACATATCTATCAACAGTATTCAGCATATATTTACAAAGGGCATTGTTTGTGTATCCCCTTTGGTTTGCATTCAGTGCGCTATCAGTCTGCCATTTCATTGAGTGACCGCAAGCCTATTCAGACGGGCAGAGCCCTGAAGCTTACAGTTGCATCTTACTGACTATTCCCAGTATTGGTAGTGTGGTCGGGCCTTTATACTATAGAGCATAGACGGACGATAACGAGGTATTCATGGAAATGACTTTCGATGCTAATTATTACAATCTGAAGATGTACAACGCTATCTACGCTAAAGTACCTATCTATCAAACACTAGCTTTTGCATGCGGCTTCGCTCCCGTTATGTATGGAAATTAACCCAGAGGAACGTTTTAAATGTAGCCTATGACACTCGGGGATAATGTAGCTGCCCGTTTGTGAAAGAATTTTCGAAATCCGAACATTATTTCCGAAGAGTGCCCCCTTCATCACAAACTTACAAACAATTTTTACCTCTTTATAAAATTTGTATAGATAAAGATTCCAATACGGATTGTGTATTTAGTTCAGTAGCATTTTTCGTACAAAAGCAAAGGAAGTTCTAGATCAATAAAATCACCGGATTTCAGGCATCTAGGCACCGAATCTCGAAATTCTTCAACCCATTGATCCTCGTGTCATTTTTGGACTGATAAAATTAATTTTGTTGAGCTGACTCTACAACGTACGAAAACTGATGATTTTTGCGACGGATTTGATTCTACCATAATATAATTATAAACTGACGCTGAACTACTGAATATCACCTGCTACGATCCTTAGATACAAGGAATATGTTCTGCCTTCGTCCACGTCCATACATCTGGCCATACATGCATGCCAGTCGCAAGCACTACGCACCTGACCTTTCTGAAAAACAGCATCAAAAACGTCGGTATAGGTTCTTAGTTTTATTCTAATGCCATAATACTATAGTGAAAGATAATTTATTCCGACTATGTTTCACAATTAGAGTGCTGGTGCGACGGATTAGTGCCTAACTAGTCCCTTTTACCTTCAAATTACCTAAAATTGCCTAGACCAGACTTATTGTTAGATAAGCCTTTTATTCCTTTGTTCTTTTTTATAGCAAGCGGGACCAAAACAATGTCTGCTGGGGCCATCTTTAAATATTCAACCATTTCACCAAAGTACCAATTTTTCGGACCTTTGCATCGTCAGTTAATTAAATTCAAACTGGCTATCTAATAAGAAAAGTTTACCATTGTTACACCAAACAAAACTTCTGCGTTAAATTATTATTATGCCGCCTTAAACAAAATGTCAAGCAACTTAAATTGAAAATTATTTGTTCAAATGCCCAACAGAATTTTATCTAATTAGAAGCAAAGGTGGACATTGTCCTTTGCATTATACCAGGTCATACATAGTCCTAGAAGTTCTCAACAAACAATAAAAATAATACAAGTATATTAGTATTTTCAACCTCGGCTCCACTCGCGTTGAAGTCGGTATCATGGACATGGTCTACCTATGTTGCCAATGTCATTCGAAATCCGCCAGCCGTAGTGGCATGAAAACTAGTGACCGACCGAAGGTTCAGCTTCGGTTTCGGCCAATTTCGGCCAAAATCTAATTTCGGCCACAGTTTCAGACAGACACTAGAAAAACGTAAAACGCACACGTGACGGGCAGAGTTGTAATGTTAATATAAATATGGATGTTGTTAAATACGTACATACCTACTTATCACTTTACGAATCTAAAGAACATGTTAGAACAAAATAATAATTATCACAGCCAAGTTACAGGTTGTCAACGGTTGTAATTGGTTTCCTGCGGATTCACAGCCAACAAGTGGTTGCTTTTCCTTTTTTTTCTCATTATAAAAGCCTTGCATGGATTCTTTGTAGCTATGTCCACGTCCAGCAAGGCTTTTCTTATTATGTTCGTAGTGTATTGTCAAAAAATCTCCATTGTCAATAACCAGGGCCCATTTAATTACTGAAGTAATACCGCTTGATAAAAGACGGTGTATGTAGGTAGGTACGTAGGGCTTTGCCACTTAGAAAGCGATTTAGTTGCGGAGAGCGTCATTGGTTTTTCGCGAAGCCACCTAGGTCTTGAAATTGAATACTTGACTTTACGTACTTGACAAATGGATAATGATCGCAATATTTTGTTTTAAAGCTATTTAATTTGGACAATAAAAAAAAAAAAAAAAATAATTGCACAAAGAATTTTTAACTATCTAGGAGTATTATCACCTACTTAAAGAGATACAGGTCATTCGCCACAGCTTACATATTAAAATCATCGTCGCGAAAAAACCGCTTCTCTTTACTCCAACTCGCTATCAATGTGACAGAAGCTTTATAGCCGCAGTATCTCAATACAGTGTCAACCTCAGGCCGGACATGAGACAGATTAACAGCAGAAGGTAGTTAACCTTCATTATACGAGTATGTACTTGCACTCAAACTGCTGGAGGCACCTGTCTAAAAAAATTACAACTCTCAATATTTTAATTAGAATTGAGAAGATCTTGCATTTGACAAGTTTTTTTTTTTTATTAAAACCGGTATCAAAAAAGAAGAAGGTTCTCAATTCGATTGTATTTTTAAGAGTGTCGTAGTATAATATGTATTGAAAAATAATGCTTTAATATTTTGATGCTATATTAATAATAATACGCAGAGTAAAAATAAAAATAAATGTCTTAAATTTTTCATTGCAGATTAGTAACAGACAAAAACATCACGAGGCAAAGATTGCTCTTGTATGTTACGATCACATTTCAGATTCGTTGACGATGCCTTTTGTATGGTCTTTTGTCTCGCTCAATCATACTGAAAATCATATCTACCATACCATTAATAATGTGCGAGCACACTTTTCTCAATGTTAACACTTTTTCACGCGACCTAAGTACCCATGCTGACATTTAACATACACATAACATAGCATCACGCCTGTAAATCCCGAAGGGTTAGGCAGAGGACTATTAGGTACACCTAATAGTAAACCCACATTTCACCAGTTTTGTTTAAGTCCCATGTTTTAGGGGGCGAGCCTATTGCCATCAACCGTGCACAAATCCAGACTCCGTGGCTGTTAGTGAGAAATTTTTGATGGAAAAGCCCAATAACAATTTGCCCGACCTGGAAATCGAACAGGACGTCATGCTCAGTAGTTGCGATTGCGACTCCTATACAAACGAGACAGTAACATGACATTGCATTTGTGCCATTAACTATTTAAATCTTCGTCATTAGGTACGCTCGAACTTTCACGGCCATTTTCAACTTAAACTTCTGTATTCCCCCACAATACGTTCAAAGATCGTAAAATACATAAGCTCTATGGACGTTCTTTATTGAAATGAGGCATCGAAGCTCTAACAAGGGGATCCTGCTTACTTCAGAAACCTGATGAATAGGCAATTGGTTTCAAATGGATCTGTTCGATGGCCACTTATAATTTATTCAGTATTGGTTGTATAAGGCTTAAAGTGTGCCCTTTGATTGTGCTGTACTTTGTTTTACAAACAATAAACAATGTGATTAGTTAATGTTAATGGGTTGATTCTTATCGTGACCGTTAATCCGGTCGTCATTGTCCAGGTGTTAAAGGACACGGTTTCGGAGCTCGATGGTGTTAAGTTCGGTGCCTCACATCCTCTCAAGTCTTATTCAGACATGTTTTTCAAAGTCAAAACATTTATTCCAATTAGGCCATTAAAATACATTACATTACATACATTGGACTTCCGGTAGTCAATAGTTTTCTCCTTTCGCAGGTATGCTGGAAGAGATTTCATTAGAAATAAGCATTAAGTACCTTTGTACTCTCTTTTCTGTTCCTTTCTTGATTTCTGTATTTCGTGTGTACATAAATTGTTAAATAAATAAAAAGAATTGATTCTATAGGCCATTTGCAAAGGTAGTTTCGTAATTAGCTTTTTGATCAAAATCGGTCCACAGCCGTTTCGGGGATTAGCCGCAACAAACAGACAGATAGGCAAAATTAAAAATAAATGTCTTTTTTTGTAATAAGTACCAAATTTACTTTCATATGCATTCAGTAAAAAGCTGTCATTTTGAAATTACAAACAGACACTTAAATTTATTTGTATAGATAAATAAATAGATAATTAAGATCAAATGCACAATCTGTAACTCTCAAGTTGGTAATCGTGACAGCTTAACGATTAACGCAGCTATTCTCAATGATAATCTCCGACATTATTTACTTTTATTAGACAGCATTAAATGTGATCAACCTTTTGTTTCCTCCGAGCCTCGGAAAGCACGTTAAGCCGTTCGTTGGGCTCGGCTATCATTTTTATATTTTTGACAGTCGCTACAAGTAGTCAGTGGCCCGAAAGACTTGCAACCAGTCTTACCAAGGGGTATCGTATTGCCCAGTGCTAACTGGGTTGTGGAGGTCAGATGGACTCCATGTAAAATACTGGTATTCAGCTGCATCCGGTTAGACTGGAAGCCGACCCCTACAAACTTTGGAAAAGTCTAGGTAGATGATCAAATGTGATTAAACTGTAATTTGACGTTAACATCAATTTTCTCGTGAAAAGAAAAAAGTAGAAAACATTTATACGAGTAATATTGAAGGTTCTGCGCAATATATTTTAAAATCTAAGCACAACATATTGAGCATACTGAATTCAATAATTTTATATTAAAAACGTTTTTAAATGTATTGCGACGCAATAAATATTAAAACGAGTCGAATGCAATCCTCGAAGTTGACAAAATAGATTTCAATAATGTTTTATATTTCATCGGTTTTAATGACACGTTTTCTATTTCAACGGTTTTCAGTAAAATTCATTGCATTTGACTCTAGAGCGAGAAATCGAACTACGACAGAGCAATTTATGAGCTAAGATGAATCAGTGTAGCAGTGTTTTAGTTATTTTAATGTATTCATGAGTTTGGTCAAAGTTAGTCCAAGTGAGTATGATTTTTTGGATCTCCTAGTTTGGGAGGATAGGGTTTACTCTATCTGTGTGACCTTTGACTTACTGAAATTCATGCGACTTAGTATAGAAGCAATGTTGAAGGTTTTTGTTTTAAATAATAAAATAAATGTTTTTTTATTTATTTATTGTGACCAAAATAAATAAGAAAAAGAATAAGTAAAAAAACTTCACGCTTTTGGTATGTAACGGAGAAGAAACTACCCAATAGGCCGGTGGTATCTGTTCTATTTATTTCACGTGGGATAATTACTGACTGGTGTTGAGCAATTATTACCGACAAGGAGGACAATTATTATAATAAATAATAATTTATGTACTGCCTACTTGGAAAATAAAATCACTACATAGTATAAAACAAAGTTGCTTCCGGCTGTCTGTCTGTCCCTATGTATGCTTAGATCTTTAAAACTGCGCAACGGATTTTGATGCGGTTTTTTTTAATAGATAGCGTGATTCGAGAGGACGATTGATATGTATAATACATGCATATTATAGCATAGAAAACATTAGTATCTACATTGCACCCGTGCGAAGCCGGGGCGGGTCGCTAGTATTGTGATATTTGGATTAAAACGAAACGAAATGATAAAGCATCCCACACAGAGATCACAAAGAGTAAAAGTCAACAAGCTTGACTCCCATTAGAACAGCAGCCGTCCGAAGACCGCGAGATAAATCTTTTTGTTTCAACGACAAAGGATCGCCGGAAGTAGCTGGAAATGTGTCATGATAAGATATACTTTACACTGTTACATCGGACTTACAGAGATAGCTGCTTTGATGTACACTGTCTTGGATATTTTGCTATTCTATTACTGGTGCACGTTTATAGGAAATGGAGAAAAATTATTTGTGCAAGACTATCCCGAAGATATACTCGTACAAGGTGGTACATTCAGAACATCATTCGAAACCCCCACATATAGACATTTCCCATCGGTGAAACAGCAGTTTTTTTTAAATTAAGATGGTTAATTTCTATGTGGGTGCCCCGGTCAGAATAATTTACTGAATTCGTGGTAACTGTGTGTCCCGTCCATCGTGAATGTCAAAGCCAAACTTAAATTAGTTATTTATTAAAACTTTATGCACAAGTAAAAAACTGTACAAAGGCGGACTTAATGCCTTGGGCATTTTCTACCAGTCTACCTTAGGGTGATGCAGAGACAATACAAACTATTATTTTGAATGGCTTTTAGTATATTGCTCTCAAGCGCTACTGCCGAGCATGAGATCCCTGGGTTTTCTTTCCAGGTCAGACAAAGTATTAGCAGCCTGGATGCTGCTGGAGTCTAGATTTATGAGCGATTGATGACAATCTTAAGCAAAACTGGCGAAATTTAAATTGTAAGAGCGACGTCATGTTTTGATTTGAAGGTTTCTGAATGTAATCAGGGTATTGATCAGAATGTCGAAGCTGTCGCACAATGAAAGTAGACACCTATGGATAAATGGGTTAGGATTTTCAGAATCAATCAGAAGGATGCATAGGCTTCAATTCTTCCCCTTAATTCCCCGTTACTGTGTGGCTTTTGACCGCATTTCGCCGATAACTGTTTTAGGCCCTTACGTAAGGTGCGCAGGGAACAGGGACGGGAAAGACATTATCAAACTCTGCTGATACCAGAAAATGTCTAAAGGGGAAAACCAATTACGATTCCACTTTGACTAAATCATAACAAGGTAATTGTATTTCGCTCCAAAACCTGGATACATATGTACATACGTTTGTACATGGTTTGGCTAAGATCTTGTTCGTTGAGGTCATATTTCAGGGTTCACCTTAACTTTTCAATTTGGATGAATAAAATTAAATTCTACGGTGTATATGTCGCAGAACAATTTTAGAAGCGAAGAATAAATGTAAAAAACGTTTCCTTGGCGAAAATCCCAGGGGTTTTGCATGTCATAGCGACTTAAACAAGCATGGGTGTGAAAAGTTCATGTCGAGGATACCTTTAATTTCTACGCCTTTCAATCAACCAAAGAAAAACCAATTAGGTATCCGTTATGTTACCATCGTTAATTGTTTGAGGATATCACTACATAGTATAAAACAAAGTCGCTTCCGTCTGTCTGTCCCTATGTATGATTAAATCTTTAAAACTACGCAACAGATTTTGATGCGGTTTTATTCAATAGATAGAGTAATTCAAGAGAAAGGTTTATATGTATGATACATGCAAATTATAGTAGATAAAACATTAGTATCTACATTGCACCCGTGCGAAGCCGGGGCGGGTCGCTAGTATTTAATATGTTATTCATCTGTAGTTATAATTTTCTAAAGGTTTGGGCATTTTTTTCCGTGCCGGTGCAAGGAAAAATTGCGAATGCGGCTCCGGACAATGTCAGATATTGTACTGAAGTATTTGCCAGGGTCCACTGTCCGCAACCGATCTGCAACTTGTCCGTCCCAGTTCGACCGAATCTTTAGCGAGATGACCTATTAAATGTGTAGTAGAATACGTGGGTAAATAAGTGTGGTAATACCAAGATATCGGACCAGCTAAATATTCAGCAATTCCCATCATCTAGCTAAGACTAAGCTGTCAATAATGTGGGAACTTCATCAGAACACTAAACTAGTTCAGCTATGTTCAATGTTCATCGCTAATAGTTTGACAATGTAGTCTTCAAACTATTTATGGCTTCAATAATATTGAATACTAGTTGACAGATTAATTTGGTTGTATGTTGAGCTCGTGGCGAAATAATAGCAGTCGCAGGGGTCAAGGTTAAGCCGTGCTGGCCGAGGTTGGGCCGTGGATGGGTGACCATCATTACATACCAAGTATCCTCCGTGCCTCCGAAAGCACTTTAAGCCGTTGTGTGTGTGATTTGGAGATCTTTGATAGTCGCCGAAAGTCTGACATCCAGTCTTACCAAGGGGTATCCTATTACCCAGTTACTGGATTGTAGAGGTCAGATAGGCAGCCGCTTCATGTAAAATAATGGTACTAAGCTGCATCCGGTTAGACTGGAAGCCGACCCCAACATAGTTTGGGAAAAGGCTAAGCACACGATGATTATGATTGAATAGCATGATGGTAAGGACTCTACAGAATGTAGGTTTGTTGCGCAATTTTGGGACAAAAAATATATTAATACATATAAAATAAAATATGGTAATATATAAATATAACATATGGTAATAGTAGGTACGCCTACAGTTCGCCAGTTATGTTAAAGTCCCATTTAATAGGGGGCGAACCTATTGCCATCAATCGGGCACAAATACGTCTGTATTTGTGTCCGAAAATTCCCGATGGAATAACCCAAAAACCCTTTGACTGACACGGAAATCGAACCTCATGCTCAGCAGGCGCATTTGCGACACAACCAATGAGACAATCTATTGTGGAATTTGTTGGGAAAACTGGAAGGCGCCTTCTGTCGACACAACCACGCGTTCCCCGAACGAAATGAAAGAAAACAAAATGAACGCGACGGTCGCTTTCGTCAGGGCGCGACCTGAAAACCAATTTTTCCAACCCCGCAGCAATATGTAAGCTGTATTCCATTCTATGCTACACGGGCTATCGATGTTTTTCAAGGTTATTTTTTATCTCTATCAAACAACAGGCCCATATCCGTGGGTCTTTAAAAAACGACTACTGGATTTGAGATAAAAGAACGTACGAAAAAGCCAGTTGTGCCGAATTCGTCTCTATCAAACTTGGAAGTTACTACTATTTTTTGGCCTGTTCGTAACAGACTTGTGACCTACTGACTGAGTATTTTTGCACTGGTAACATGGTATTTATAAACTCTTAAATCCATTATAACATCATCTGCCTTTTCCCAACTATGTTGGGGTCGGCTTCCAGTCTCACCAGATGCAGCTGAATACCAGTATTTTACATGTAGCGACTACCTATCTGACTTCCACAACCCAGTTAGTACTGGGTAATACGATACCTTTTGGTAAGGCTGGTTGTCAGACTTTCGGGCTACTGACTAACAGTAACGACTGCCAAAGATCTACAAATGACAGCCGGGACCAACGTTCTTTCCGAAGCTCGGAGAAAACTTGGTATACAATGGGTGATCACCCATCCAAGGACGAACCAAGTCAAGCGCGGCTGTTATTGTGTAGCCACGAGCTCCTCAAACATGGGATTTATAAACTCTTGAATTTATTATCAAACGCTTAAAATTACATTATCAGGCCTTAAGCACTTAATGACCTACTCTTACATTGATGAGTATTGGACAAAAATATCGGCTCATTAGTTCTATGTCATTGGTTAAGTGGTCGCAAGCTTGGTTGTGGAGCATCTTGGGTTCGATTCCCGAGTGCAATGGACAAAGGAAAAGGCAAAGTGCTCTAGGATTTTTCCGACGAATTTCTCAGTACCAGTCATGTAGTCTAGATTTGTTTCCGTTGATGGCAAAAGACTCGCATCGTATTACATAGGTGCTAGGCATAGCTGGCGAAAAGTGGGTGTACTAGGTACAGTCAGGAGCACTAATATGTATACACGTAGCAACTTTTAAAATTGATTTTCTCTTAGTGTATCGATATTAATTTGATTTTGTTGCTAACATAATATTTTGGTAGCCAAAATATTACGAAACAGGTCTTATCTCAAAGCAGAAACCATTGTGTTACGGGAAAATCGCTTTTAAATTTTGCTAAGTTTATACATATTGGTGTTCGTGTACGCCTTTGGTTTCGTAGATTACAGGTGTGATGTTACGGTATGTGTCATTCGTGATACTGAAAAAGAAATCAGTTTTTATCGCTGACTATACCCCATAACAACTATTTAGGAACCATTACCATACATATTCCAAGTCCATTTCCTTTAAATATCTATAACTGTTACTAGGAGACCATAACCGACCGGAAAGGTTCACAATAAATAAGAAACCCCAGGCATATCTAAGAATGACCAGATTAACTTATATTCGAAGCTGAATATAATACAAGGAAAGTATTATATTGTATTCAGTGTATATTCACGCCATTTTCCCTCTTCATAATGGGTGGTTTTCCAACCGGAAGATTCATAGGGAGCGTTCATAATGTTTTTTGATGTTGAATTTTTGGGTAGTCCATCTAGATCTTTCATAGATAAAGGAGTCTTTGGTCCATAAAAAGTTAAACTTTTAATGTTTATTTTTTTCTTGTAGGTATGTTTGTTTATTTATTACATATTTATGTATCCTTTTCTTATGTCTTTGTATAAAACTCAACTCTTTAGTGTTTTTTTTTTATAGAAATCGATTCTTTTTTTTTTAGTTTTTATTTCTCAATTTTTAGATGGTGGTATCTCACAATTCCTTGTCAAGTATCAATTTTATTGTAACATTGTAACTAGAATTTATTAGCACATCATCCACATTGACGAAAAAGATAAAATGCATATTTTAGACGATAGCTCATAAAGTATCGAAGCAAAATTAATCAAATTTGTATGGGACCACCGCTTGAGATACCTCTACCAAATGAATTTTAATTGTAACTAGAAGTTATCAGGACACAATCCACACAGTCGAGGAAGAAAAATGCATATTATAAAGGATAACGAAGCAAAGTTAATAAAATAATATAATTACATGGGACCACCGCGCAAGCTTCCTCTACTAAAATGTATTCACTTAAATCGGATCTTTAATCACGGCGAAATCAGAGAACATACATGAAAAAAAATATGCTGGTGGAATGCATAACCTTCTAAGTCGATTAATAAAATTGATTCATTTGGATTACACTTAACAGTGTTTGTCTCAGCATCACCCAAAAGTTGAGTGGCAAAATGCCAAAGGCCTCAACTCTGCCTCTATACACTGTACTCTATGCTCAACTAAATAAATGAATACTTCTGCAGTTTTGTTGGCTAACCATGGGAGAATATTAACCGCATGCCATGTTACAGTGATTAACTAGCCAAGTTGTGAAAGATTCTGTCTACTGGCTTTGCCGGAGACAAGTATGCCCACTCGTGGGATCTCTCCAACTAAAGCCTACTTCCAGTATTAGTACTAACATAACAGCTTAAAATAAAACGCAGATCGAAAAAGTAACAACGAGTAAAATGTAACATTAGAAACAAAACTAACAAAATTGAAGAATAAACAACACAAATAAATATTACTTTATCTTACAACAAGATCTAAAATTCAAGCACAAGAAAACCTTCAAGCACAATAGCGAGTCCTCAAGAATAAAACACGTCTCCTCTCGTGTGTAATAGCCTTAACTTGCCAGCATTTTGCTAAGCTTATTGTGTTATCGTACTGTGTAGCACTGGCTTTATTATCGCGGCAAACAATCCGTTTTCAAGACAGTATCGGATGAAATGGAATGTTGTGACAATGAGACTTAACACTGGTTATGTAATTGGCAGAGAGATACGGTAAAATGGAACGTTTTGTTGTATCGGTTGATTAAAGTTTAGAAAAAGGTGGTGATGTAATGTGGTTACTTGGATTAAGTTGCGTCTGTGGTTTGAGGTTTATTGTCGTGTTTCACAGTGAACTTCTTCTTCTTCTTCGTGTTGCTGGTACGACAATATTTAACAGTTTGTTGGCCTAAAACTTCGCATATTTTGGGACAGGTTACGAAGTGGAACATGGTTTGTGAGTAGACAACAGTGAGTTAACTATGGTTCAACATGCTTAAAAGTTATTGACTTACATTAAAATGAAAATCCAGTAAGTAGGGTATCAACTCCACTTTAAATTTTGATTAATTTTTAAGTACTAAAAATATAAAGTTATCTTGAATTTTTTACCCAATTCACATGTTAATACTGCTTTTGACTCTGTTCGTAACCAAAAAGATAGTAATATTATGCATATATCTGCGTTCATACATGATATAAATAACAAAGATCGTTTGTGCAACCACCTCTTAATATAGAGGCTCCAAGTTCTGCCAAAATTTTACATTGGTACTTATATTTTAAGTAAGATTTTCGGTTTCTTGTAAATTTTTATGACTATTGTTATTGTGAGTAGTTGGCACATATTAATATCAGCATTTTGGTTTTCGTTCCACCAGTTATGTTTTATTTTAATATTTCATAACATTCACAATAGCATCTTCAAAATAAGCCTTGCATATCTGACATCTATACATATAATAAAATTGTAACAGGCCGATGTCTGTACATTACTCTATTAGAGCAACAGAAGCCAAAACAACAGTTTTTAGAATTTTTGTCTGTCTGTCTGTCTGTATGTTTGTACGCGCATCACGCAAAAACTACTGCATGAATTTGAACGCAGTTTTCACCGCTCTACTGCTAGATGCCTAACTTAAAATATAGGCCAAATTTTACCACAGATATGATCTTTTTTTTAATTCTTAGTATCACACGTTTGAAATCGCGGGCAAAGGCTAGTCACAAATAATTACTTAGGCCAGTAGGCAACTTTAAACAAATGTGTAATAGTAGTTAATGGAGCATTGAAACAGTTTAAAAATAAACTCGTAAAATACATAATATTTACTTCGCTTTTTATTATTCTACCTATTATCAAATAGTAATTGATCGCCATTGTTTGTTCCCCAATTAAAGGCAAATAAGTTGTTCCAGCAAATTATTTATTGCTGGTTAGCACGCTACAATAATTAAGCTTCATTTGAAAATTACACTTTTATATCGGGTGTATTCTGTATGATGACGGCTTATGGGAAAGTTGGACTAACTTTTAGCCAAAACTTGTATAATGCAACTTTACCACGTACTTAACATTTTGCATGGACGCTCTCATATCGCTGAACATTGTAAAATTGTTACCTACATTAAAAGTGGAATTCCGAAGGCAGCAAACCGCAGCGGCAAAACCACCCAATCAAAATTGCAGGGATAGAGTTGCAATGCAACTCTATAAAAACGGCGACAGGCAGCAATTTTATCCGTCATCTGCATCTTTTAATTCAAACATATGGCGATGTATATGAGCGTTTGCGGAGATGCGATTTTACGCGCGTTTACTTAAAATGAAAAACGTTGCTTGCGGCGCAGTATTGCTTTTTTATGTGAATGGCATCTCGGAGTTCAAACTAGGAGGTTGTCATCTGCTTAAGCGGTCTATCCTGTAGATGCCTTGAGTATAAAGCCTCCAGCCAGGGCAAAGAACTTACAAACTAAGCGACTACACGCTAAGGGCACCCCCTATGGGGTACGAGCCTCGGCTTAGGGCATCGCTGGGGGAGGGCAGCAAAGCGACAGACTGGATCTGAGTGACGCAGTATTACGGCCAGTCCGTTTCTTTAATACTTTGTTCACGGAGAAGTGACAGCTGAAACGTAGCGATACCCGCGCCGGAGCACGCGCAGTCGCACGCGCCGCGGCACGCCCCGCGTCTCCGTAAACAAGATCGTACATTGTCGTAATGTTTGTGTTTGCTTGAATGATAACGCGGGCCACTGCGCGCGCCGCATTTTTGTAAATGAGCCCATAGAGTAAAATAGAAAACCTATCCTGTCCCTATTGGTCCGTCATTGCGATTGAGCGGATTTGTCGCAGTGGTTTGCGAACATTACCCACCTTTTCTACATTTCTCACCTTTAAGAACATTCCACAAAAGGTCGGATTCACTTCAATTCATCCAATATAGATTCCCAGTGCCCTTTCGTCACGTAACTCCTATCTCTTATATCAAACAAAAGAAACCGAAATCTTCTGGCAGCACTTAAATATTCCTCCAATAAACAATACGTGAGTTCGAGTATCGAAAAGGCGGCAAACTGCCTTCCAATCTACGCAGCTACGGCGCAGCCATGTCCGCAGGGTATGGATGTGCCATTTCTGATCCTCACGTGACTCCTAACTGAGGGACAGACCCGTTTTATGGATCAGAGGACGTGTTGCGTACCTTTATTCAGCAATACGTGAAAGAAATCGTATTAGAAAATGGATTTTGTTTTTATTTCAAGTTTCTGACTTCATGTTTAGCCAGACGACTTCTAAATCCAATATTTTTAACACATATAATGCCTCGTCAGCCACATATGGCTGACATTTTCCTAACTAATTGAGCCGTGTCAGCCATATATGGCAGCCACCATTATTTATTTATTTATTTTACTATTATAATATGTAAAATGTGACGAAAATAGTGAAATATGATATTTCTCACATTCCATGAAAGTATTTTACAAAAAAAAAAACGGTTAGTTCATTTGTTAGTACGGCATTATATGTGTTAAGTAACTACTTTTATTATTTCCGTACGTATTACTTATTCGCGTGTTTTTATGTATTTGTTGCTGATATATATCTATAGATATAAATAAAGTTTTTTATAGTTGTGAAACAACGGTTAGTTAGATTAGTATTAAATTATTTAAAAAGAGAAATGAACTCACTGGACTTTCTACCCAAACCCCTGCATATTTCTGAAACACCATTCTATTCAAATGCTATAACTCAGTTCCGATTAACTTAAAAGCAGAGTTAATTCTTAATTAATTTGTTAAGTTCTTAATGACTTTATTACTTAATTGAAACTTCATTAACATTGAGAATGTAAGGCGCAAATCGTAATAAAAAGACAGAAGCAACTCTGTGTCTCTTTGTAACCTTATTTTATTCTAATTAGGATATCTTAATTAAAACGAACCTGCGCTTAAACTTCCACGTTTTTATTTTATTTGAAGCAGTTTTATAAAGTACATTTCATGTTAGTCAAGACTTTTACTGTAATACTTGTAACCTCAAATGAGCTCTACATAAGAAAGGGATTGTTTCGCCATATTAGAAGCCAAATTAACTTCACATTGAAATTATAGGTAATAGGATGAACCTAAGCTTATAGCGTGCAGCTATACATCTTCTTCATCTGCCTAGCCTTTCCCAACTATCACTTCTACTTACTGTCATCATCATGTCAAACCGAAATCACCCACTGCTGGGTTTAAGCCTCCCCTGCCGGGTGCTGCGGGTTGTTCGAAAGAGATACCGCGGCCCCGGAACACAAAGGGCGATGAAGGAACATGGGTGGGTTTTAGTCAGTAAAAGTCTGACACACCCTCCCGCTCAGCCCAGAGCGGGAGAAGTCATTTGATGATTTCCCATCCGGGAAAAAAAAAAAAAAAAAAAAAAAAAAAAGCCTCCCCTTTTTTCTGCCACACTTCCCGGTACCATCACTTTGAACGTACGGCCCGGCAACCTTTTTTTTTTGGATAGTGTAGTATTTAACGGACGTGTGAGGGGCTATGCGTCCCTTATCCAGGTGTTTCCCGCGACTTTAAAGTTATCGTTGACCCTGCGAGCTTTAGGACGGCCCTGGTTTCTTTGGCCCAACCTAGGCCACTACTCGGTCAAAGCCTTGCTTCATCGGCCATCTCCGCGTCTAGTAAGATGTCCTGCCCAGGTCAACATGAGACGCACCGCCAGGTCCCCGACGTCGTAGACTTTCGTCCGTATGCAGGTGAATACAGATAAAGATCCTAGCTAACTATTATCATTACTAATAGGGAAATAGATTGTTGTGAAATGGAAAATAATTACCTTACCAATGCCTTATCAAAGTATCTATTTATACGGGGTGGAAGGGACACCGACGCGAAAACGGAAACCACATACCTACTCAGTACATCGCTGTGAACCCCCACACAAAAATTCTACGTAGGCTTTTAAAAAAAAAACTTCTGTTTCCTACAAAAGTGCTATACCTACACGGTCAAAATGTATGGAACAGCTTATTTTTTATTAAATAACCGACTAAAAATTTCTGAGCGGGGTTCACCATTTTTTTTTTTTCTGGGGGGGTTCAGAATGATGTACTGAGTATGCGGTTTCCGTTTTCGCGTCAGTGTCCCTTCCACCCCGTATATGACGTATATAAAGTAAGAAACTGACTGGCTGACTGATTCACTGACAGATCGATCAACGCACAGCTGAAACTGTCGGGTCTAGAAGCATGAAATTTTGCACGAACATTCTTTAAATGATTTAAGTGTGTACTGAGAAGGGAAACTAATTGGAAATGGAAATTCAACCCCTAAGGTGTTAAAACGAGGGTTAAAAGTTTATTATGAAACTAGCTGACTCGCGCAACTTCGTCTGCATAATATTTTTTGTTGATGCTCCGCTCCTATTGGTCACAGCGTGAAATTTTATAGCCTATAGCCTTCCTCGACAAATGGGCTATCCAACACTAAAAAAAAATTCAATTCGAACCAATAGTTCCTGAGATTAGCGCGTTCAACCAAACAAACTCTTCAGCTTTATAATATTAGTATAGATTTGTTCAATTTTTCTCACACATACACATCAAAATTTCCACGCAAACGAAGTTAACGAAGCAACATCTAGTTTGTTCCATAACTCATTGACCTATACAAACCATTGTGGTTATTCACAAACATGACATGTTATCCGCCTACGGACCCACAATCATGCCGATATCACGAAACACAAGTGTTTAAATCAGAACCGTTGTACCGATGAGTTATCTCGCTAAACAAACCGATTGACTAAGTAGTCGGAATCGACATAATTATAATGTTCAAGAGCTGAGAGAACCAACAGTTAGATATGAAGCGATAAGTGTTTGTGTTGGCGGTACGAGAAATGTAATGACGTTGTAAGCTTGATGTACTGAGGATTTGTTATTGGAAAACAATAAAATGAAATAGATTTTGCTGATGGAATATTTTCTTGATTCAAAACGAGATTTTGAGGCGATAATAGAAAGTCAGCATTTGAAATCGAGATTCGTGTCTAATCATCGCTTTAGAATGCCCTTTTACGCGTAAATATTAATCAAAATCGGGCAATATTAGTATGCCTAAGATAATTCAATGACGTGGTAAAATACTTTATACAGATACCTACGAATACATGCATAGCGTGCATAGAAGATATTATCATCTTTGATTCAACATATAATGCAGCTCAAGTTGACGAAGCCACAAATCTGCATAACACAGTAGTCTATAGAACACTCAAGCGAGCTTTACGTTATCTAAGGCTTAGTTAAGTATGTGCATAAACACAGCTATCATACAGGTTATGTAGATTATTAGGAGCACATTTCTAACGTTTTCTATCTTATCTTATTCCTATGATTTTAAGAAGTCATAGCCACCTAGACATCTTTTCGACGTTGGCAACCTGCTGTTGATGGTTTCTCAGATAAGAAATCTTCTGATTATTTCTTCCGTCATGATTGAACCGATATAAAGACGACAATGCGCGTCACACCGTTTACGACGCAGTAAAGGACAAAACCACATCACTACCCGATAGTGACGTCACACCTTACGCACGTCATACATAAACCCAAAATAGAAAATTACAATACTAGCACTTACCAAGCTTCCGTTTCCATACAGCGTATCATACGACTCGGCTCTCGAAGACACGTTCCTCAGCTTGCACGGTTTCTTCAGCGGTGGCGGTGGTTGTCCATGCTTGTGTGAGGGAGACGGCTGCTGGTTCCCCCCTCCCCCTCCACCGGCCCCAACATGGTTCGCATTCACCTTATTCTCCTTCTCTTTCTCTTTCACGATCTTGCTGTTATGAGTCAAGTTGTTCTTCGTGAAGTTTCCGAGCTGTTCGAACATGCTCGTCAAATGTTGGGACATCATATTGATGCTGGTTTTTGAAGTGTTTATTTCTTTACCCGGCTGTTGCACGTTTGAGGATTGTACATTTCTATTCTGTGAGCACTGTTTTTTGAGGGGTTTTCACATGGTTTTAAGTTCTTTTCGTTGTGAATGAAAATTCGTCTTTAATGTGGTATGGAAAAGTTTTGATACATGTAACTTAGAACTTTAAACACTAGACGCCATAATGTGGCTATTGGTAGTATTGTCAAATATTTTATTTTAAAAAAAAATCAGGTTAAATGTCCATGATACCTGGGAAATTGAATCTGAAAGTCTTTAACTTTTCAGCGAAACCTTAACATACGCATTCCAGTTTTTTTTTACCTTATCTCGTGTATTTATTTTGCAGAGCATGTTGAGTTTTTAGTACATGCTAAATAAATCTATTTTCTTTCTCATTTTTACTTTCGTTTTACGGCTAACCATATTCTAACGTATCTTAATGTAAAACAAAACAACTCTATTCCGTCTAGCCAAGCCGACCTCATTCCATGCCTACCCAAAACACGGTGTATCTGACAGTACCATTGTACTAATAATTACTTACGCCTCGTACAGTCACTACCACAAATATGTATACACTTATGCAGCGTAATTCCAACGCAATTTTCTATTAATAGAATAACAATTGGAACCTATTTCATAATAATATGGGTTCCTAAATACTATATCCGAAACATTATGAAATTGACAAAACAGTAGGAGAAAATCACTTTTTCTTTTATTGCTAACATACCGACTGAATGCGTAGCCAGAATTCTACCTGGCACGATCCTTACATACTCCTTTGACTTTGTCCACATTCATAAAGTTGCTTAAATCATCTTCCACATCCTTTTCCCATCTATGTTGGGGTCGGCTTCCAGTCTAACCGGATGCAAATTAATACCAATATTTTACATGGCAGGACTGCCTGTCTGACCTCCACAACCCTGTTATTACCGGGTAATTCGATACCCCTTGATAAGACTGGTTGTCAGACTTTCGGGCCAATACCTGTAACTACTGTCAATGATCTACAAATGACAACCGGGACCAACGGTTTATCGGCGGTCACCCATCTACGGACCAACCTAGGTAGGCGCGGCTTAGCCTAAAGATCGACCAGAACGGCTGTTATTACTTGGCCACGGACTCCTCTCATAAACTTGCTTATACTTACGCAAAATTTGTGAAATATAGAAGGTAGTAGGATTCAAAAATTATGTAAGTCTTCCCAGAAAGATGAAATTTAGATCAACACGTACGTTAGGACAAAATTGCTTCTAAATCTTTGATATGCGTAAGGACACGCTCTTGACTGTACATAGCAGATTTTCCTCGAAAACTTCTCCTAAATAAGCTGCGGCATGTTCACGGCTTGTTCGAACGGGGTCGACGTGTAAAACAATGACGTCACGGGCTGCGATACTGTCACTTGGATTCCGGAGCGAGTTCCCCGAGGCAACTTGTCTTGGAAGCAAGCTATACATTGGAGACGGTGGCTATGTAATGAATTGTGAAGTCAGGTGGTTTGGTAGTATTTTGTTTCTTTACAACAATAATTTAAGTAAACAAGAGTCCCGATTGGTAAATAAAATCTTATTTTTGTTACTACATTCTGTCCCTATTATTTAAGTAACTTCACCAGTTGTTAATTTATTAATCCAAATTAGTAGTAATTATTATATGTCACTAAAACTAGAAGTTCCGACTTGTCATCATTAGAAAATAAATTAACATTCAATTTATATTTATAGGTACTCCTGATAATGTGTGTATGTAGCTTCGAAAAAAATACACAGATATGAATTAAAAATGCAAATCAAGTGCAAAAGCCAAATTTTTTTTACATTTCCGCGTAATATTGACACAATACTATGTATCCCGCTACATGCCAAATTCACCAAAACGAACGAAAATAATAACACGAAACAAAACTAAATATATCGCGAGTAACGTAAGTAAGATCTATTGCTAATAAAATGTCTGCAATCTACGAGAAATGTCTTAATAAGCCAAATGTTTACCATCACCTTAAGTACGAGGCAATAATTTTCTTAATTTACACATTATACTCACACGCTAAAACAAACCGTAGTAAATTAAACAAAGTGCTACGATATTTTAATGCTCAACTTCGTTACTTGGTTCAGCTCAAGAACTTGTGAATCAACAAGTTAGCGAGTCTCGTCTCGTCTTGCAGTCAATACTAAGTTTACGAAGCGCCAGCTCCGTTTTAGTCACAATCGCACTTTAGTATTGAGTCTGTTTAGCTAACTCCACCGAAATATATTTGCATCATAACTGGATTCGAATTCGGAAATGTATTTCTATCTAAACATGAAATTAAAATTGAAAAACGATGCCTCCATAATCGTCCGTCCGCAATGAACGTTTTTCCGCATTTTCTACTCAACTATTATTTAAAAACTGCAAGGGTTTTAAAATAATAGTTGAGTAAAAGGAAATTGTGAAAAAAATATTCGAGGCGATGCTTTCGAGAGTAAGCTTCTCGGAAAAAACAAAGACGTTCATCATAATACAAAAACAAAAAGTTCCGTCAAAGAGGACCGGGACTCGTGGGCAAAGTTGCCTTATCTCGGCCAAGTTTCATCGAATCACACTTATCTACTCTCCGTATTGATTGGAATTTAGTGCTCTGATTATTGTATGGCAATACAAAGCGTTTATTATTATCTCGAGGCTCTTCGTTCCATTCTGTAACATTGCCTACGAAAAATAAAAATGTCTTTTCAGTTGACCCAAGGCGGTTTTCACGTCGCCGATCACACAAAAGTCAAACAAATTAATAAAGGGCGGTCCTCGGTCTATACGAGCAACGAGAGGCATTTTCTTATGACAGAACAGTTCGGTCATATAAAAAGAAATGTTATGAAAACAGGAACGAAGAAATTGAGATGAATGTTTGCTTTTTAATCATTCTTATCCAGATTTAAGAGGCGGTTAATTTTAATTACTCAAGATGATTTATAAAATGGAAACGAATACTGCTCAAGTAAAACGAAATATATACTTATAAATAAAATTGAAGTGTCTGTTTTGTTGTCTCAAAATAACAGCTTTTCACTGAATGCATATTAAAGTATATACGGTACGGTACATATAACAAAAAAAAAACTATTTTTTTTCTTTTGTCTGTCTGTCTATCTGTTTGTTCCGGCTAATCTCTGAAACGGCTGGACCGATTTTGACGGCACTTTTACTGGCAGATAGCAGATATTATATGCTATAAAATTAGGCTTCCGTGAAAAAAAAACCCTTGAAAATGTTAACAAAATCCGATTCAAATAGGGAAGTTATATTTTTAATTAAGCTTGTCTCGCAATATAAACAGATATGGAAGCTAAATTAAATTAAACATACTCTAGACTTTTAATGAGCTAGTAAGACACATTACAATCGATAAAGACTTATATAGATAGAGGTTTACATATACCTTAAGCACCAATAAAAGATTACAATGTTGTTCGCATAGTGTGGTATGTAACGCAATGATACACTCACAAAATATGAACACTTACTAGAAGAGTTCAATAAAAAAAGAAAAGTACGCCAATAAAATCGAATCAGTTCTATCTACGAACAGATCAGCTGGAAATCTCCAACTATAACTCAACTAGTGATAAAATATATGAGAATGTTCGTAAAGTCGGAAAGAAAACCCAAGTCTTTGACATTTTGATCATTATGCGTAGTCTTGAAGGAAACTTTCTTGCGTTATAATAACCAGAGTACTACTATAAATATTTAATGTTTAGTTGCGTTATGCAAGACACATGAATATGTTACTGTGTACGTGTTTTGGTTTCGAGATACAAAAATACGGTAAAATATCACCTGAAGCGAAGACCATCTTGTGGGTTTATCACGACAGCTTGGATCAGAGACTCATTAAAGTATCAAAACACCTAGGAAATTACTTCGAAGACAAGTTGAAAAATTGAATGAAAACAAGCTCAAGATCGAGGCAGATTATAAACTATAGATTGAGTGAAGTATTTTTTAACTTACCAACATATTTTATACACAAACTTGAAGACTAAAACACAAAATAATGTGACATAAGGCAGGGGTGTTCCTGTTATGTAGAAGTCCCATGTAAAGGGATGAGCCTATTGCCATCAACCGGGCACAAATCCAGACTCCGTGGCTGCTACTGAGAAATTCCTGATGGAAAAACCCAATAACACTTTGCCCGGCCCGGGAATCGAACCCAGGATAAATCAAAATAATATGACTATGGTAATTAAATTAATGCAATATATAAAATATTTTTACATACTTCTGATTCAACAGCAACATTATAATTGGGGGACTTTCGACCATTTGGTCAACATAAGTTTAACTATAACAGTATTAAATATGACCTCTCTCTTTTATACCTGAGGTACTTTTTGAACTACAGAATCGGCTAACGACAACGTTGAGGACTACATTTATAATTGGGTTGTTCGGTAACCTTAATAGGGCCATTAAGGCTCCCCACAACTCCATCTGAGCATATTCACCACACATCAATTTTTTTTTTTTCAATTTACGACCATTGAAATTATGGGAAATTTTTCACCAATATAAGAAATGAACATCATTCGACTAAGACGATGGCAATGATGAGGAAGTAGCAAACTACTCAATACAACTTTTCCATGTCTATAGGCAAAGTTACAAATGACCCGTCCAAAATGATTCATAGGAAAACTAATTACGTCCACCATAAAAAAGTAACCGCAGAGAAACTTTATTCAGCCAACTTTGCCCGAATTCCCACACAATAATTTATTTTCATACGCTACCGACGAAATATTAGGATGTTGTCTAGATACACAAATATTGTACAAACACGTATGTGAGGATCGCGGTGCTGAACCCCTGCTCCTTGTGGATAATAAACGCCCGCGGGATCATTGGGACCCGTACGTGTATACGTGCTGGCGGAGCATTAGGTGTGGATTCAGATGTAAGTGAGAGATATAACTTGATGATAGTCTGGGTGTAGCTCCATTGTGTTGAGACACGTGATTTGCATTTTACCTGCCTTTTGCTTGTTCTTTTATTTTATAGAAAGTAGCTTCACAGCTTACAATAATTATTATTCTAAAGTCAAAAAGAAATAATAATGACAGGCAGAGACTCGATTATTAGTATTTATATTTGACACTATAATCTAACAGTTAAATTAACATAATGCTAAAATAATAAATGCTTTAAATAACATAAAACGTGTGAAAGCTTGTTTTTTTTTTGTTGAAAGCATGTCTTACATAGCAGAAATTTCGCTGAACTTTACGGGCCGGTATAACTATAAATATTTTACAACCAATCCAAAACATAAAACTGAATATTATGAATTTTGGAAAAAGGAAACAGCAGCATCCATTCCGTAAACACATACAGTAGGTACTATTATTATTTTTGACTTGGCCAATAGCAGTTCAACTCTATGAGTTTGCGATACTGCTCAACCAGACTATCCTGTGATGACCTCAAATCAATTTAAAGCCCCCAACAAGGGCTCACAAACTAAATTACAAAATTATACAGTAGGTACTATCCAAATAGAGATACTTTGCACAAGTGAGTTTGATATGGTTTTAAACTTACATGTCTACAAGACTAACTAAGGAGGTCCTTAACACTATTAATAACGTCCGCAGAAACTCACGTAAGATAATCTCCATTAACGACATGACCTCAACTTTACACTGCAATATGGGATCTAACCCTCGGGCTACCAAGCCAACTAATCAAGCGTGCATCACGTAACTAAGTTTGTGTTGAATATTAAATACATCGTGTACCTCTCCCTTGACAATGACTTCTGAATGTAACACAACACACCGTTTTCTTTGGAGAATTGCTGCTTTAATTATTTTGGAAAGTCAAATGTTTGTACGCTCTTGGTTTGCGGGTTTTGATGTCGTGTGGAGTGTTTCGTTTAATGTATGGTTTCTTAATTGCTTCGTCATTAAATTTGTATTAAGAGACGAGAAAAAAAACTGGCCGCGTTCGAGCTGGACTTGCACACTGTGGGTTCCGTAACTTCCATACCACCGTATGATATTAAACACAAAATCCACACATTCTGGTATGGATGCAACCAATAATTTTTATCTTTATATATTTGTTGTTTTAGCGGCTATAGTAAAATGCTGTGAAAATTTGAAGTGTTCTGTTACGTTTCAAAAGATACAATCTAGTTTTCCAATCAAAGATCTGCGATAGTTACAACAAGAATCAAAGCATATTCTAGATAGGGCCGACAGTTATAGATGTCGGTTGAAGCAAGTGGGTTATTGCGCCGCTTGAAGGCAATGACCTAGAAACCTGGTACTATTTATGTGTAAACCTAATATTAGGTACAGCTGCATGAGTTTCATGGGTAAATAGGCTCACATCGATCGTTCAGGCTCATTTGACAATCGTTACAGGTAGTTAAAAGCTCAACGTGGTGGCTTAATTGGTCAGACAGTTGGATTTTAGTCTCACCAGTAGGTAATTCTATTCGTAGTGAAGATCAAAGTCGAAATATTCAACCGTAACCAATGAAAAGAAAATCGATTCCAAAATGGCCAAAACGTTTGGAGATAACCTTTGTCCTTTATCTATTCCCACACCAACTCGAGAGAAGAAGATTGCGGACCCGAAACAAGAGAGTTATTGTCAGTACTTAAAAGGCTGTCAGTAACACAAAAAAAAACGTCGGTCGCGTCGTGGATATCTACAAGGGATCGAGAGGCGTATGGCACGCGGCAGCATCGAATGCGATCTGCAGCATGCTGTTTCTCGCTCTAGCAAATGACGGTTCTAAGCGACAGAAAAGGATTTGAGCATGGAAAAGTGCGATTCCGTGCTGCCAGATGAACTTCAACCCTAAGGGTTAGCTTTCGCGCGCGTGTTTGCTGAAATAGAAAGAATTCTATGTCCCTACACAAGTTATACTCTACCTGGTGTGCCAATTTCATCAAAGTCTGTTCAGCGATTAAGGCAAGAAAAGAGAACGACACACAGACTAGCATTTATACAATTTGTATAAATTCATTTATGGATGTTCCCAGGCCCAAAAGATTATGATCTCATACGATATACTAAACCAAAGAAAATTATGAGAAGTTATTATTTGTGTGAAGAGAAGCCTAGACTACCTACTCAATGTGTAAATCGATAAACAAAGACAGAGTACTATGTTACATATACAGATCATTACACCGTCACTAAGCACTTTTATAATAACCGTGATATATTGAATTAATGTAAATGGAATTTAAATTGAATTGCATTAGTCTTTGTATCGTCGTCTATAATAATAATATAATCGATAATGGAATCACTCGCTTTCAATCGCCTATTGTAATTTTAATGTACGTTGAAATAATCAGTTTTCTATGAAAGCATTTTTCATTAAAAGATAACTTTTCTATTTAACTTAGGGCCGAAATGGAGTTTAATTTTGCCCCTATCTATTTCATAAATTAGGAATGCGGTAGCTTTCTAAAGGCTTGGCTTGGCTTTCTATTTTAGTAATATGATCTAAATTTCGAGACACTTAAAACACAAACACATACACAAAACACAAAAAAACACACAAAAACAAAACACAAACAAACAAAACACTTAAAAATTACTTCACCCCTACACAATTTTATTATACAGGGTGATTGGTAATTGGGTGCAGTCCTTGAAATGGGTGATAGAGCTAATTTACAAAAACCCCGATACCTAGGGGTCCAATCTGAGTGGTTTCGGAGTAATAGAACTTTGAGTTTTTTTGGTAATTTTCCTCCTCTCGACCAAATATTGATAATTGTAACAAATCTACGTCACTCAGAGCATTGACATGATACTTTCCAGATAGCGCATCAACGAATTAATCTTTCAAAAACCAATTTATTAAAAAAGATCTAAAACTTTCGGATTAACAGCGTCATAAAGTTCATAATATGAGAAAAAATTGAAACTACCCTTGCTTTTCACGGCAGATTACTCAAAACAAATGTATAACACTTAACGTGCAAATTGCAAAAACGACTTCCTTGTCTTATTAGCTTTCAAAATTGGTATCACAGTATGACAGTATGACAGTACCCACTTCAAGAAAAATTATGGATAATAACAACAGTTGTACCAGACAAGGTAGTTTTTGACCGTACTGGTTATTACCCATTTCTGGATCAATATTAATTTTTAGTAGAGTGGAGGAAAATTTCCAAAAGAAGATTGGACTCCTAGTTATGGGGTCAAATTTGTAGCAAATTAGCTCTAATATGGAGACCCGCCGATCACATAGCTTGAGAAAATATCGAGATTTCTTTGCTAAGTTTAAGTTTAATATGAATGTATTTAACACATAAACCTAATAATAACAATATTTTAATAAAATGCATAATGCCTTACTTATATTTTTAAATGTTTTAAAAAAAAATATATATATAAGAATATTTGAAATTTATGTAATAGGTGTAAAGATGAATAAATGAGAATTTGAATAAATTGTATAGATCATATTGGAAATATATTATTGATATAGAAATAGATTTCCAAAGAATAAGAATTATTTTGAAGAGCGAATTTAAAGTAGATTATCTAAAACTCTGTACTTGTTCTAAAAACATCTAAGTGACTTTAGATATTGCAGTAAACCTACACATCTAGAGAAAACATCAATGCTGTATGTAAGGCAAATATTGAGATTAAGCAGATATTGAAGGAAAAGTTATTTCATTCCTTTTGAAAGATGCAAACGTTGGTATCCGAGTTCTTCTTGGAAGATTCCAATTACTAGAATATAAAGCGGAAACCTAAGTAGATTGTATGGCTACTTAGAAGTAACATACGTTCAAAATACGACTCATACATTAGAAAGAAAATCTAAATCCCGAAAGAATTGAGTTTCAAATAACTGTGTAACGAAAGAACATAATGAAATAGTAATAATTAGATAAACGACAAATAACCACGGACAGTGAAGTTCATCTTGAGGAAGCCTGATTGTTACTTACAGTAGCGCAGTGACTAACATCCGTATCTATAAACAAGTGAAAGTGTTTACTTGAGTAAATGTCATTTTTTAAGATACGATTTTTATTATGTAGTTTATATAATTGCTTAAAGTTACAACTGTAAAAAAATAGAATTCTTAGCTTTGCTTGGATTGACGGGTCTTACTTCGTTTAAATTCAAGTCTATTGCATAAAAAATTACACAAGTAATTACTTAAGCTCAAGTAATTACTTTAACTTGACTATAGATACGGGTGTGAGTCACCGGCTGCTGTTTTACATGCTTAAAGATTCCTGCATCAAACAAATTTTTCGAATAGTTAAATACTTCAAAATAAGAAAATGTGGGTAGCAAAATAGATTTTTTTATTTTTTTTTTATTTTTTAAAAGCACCAATTTTCCAAATTATAAAAAATCCTTACGCGAATGGTTATTTTCGATACCATTAAAAGTATTATATAGTATATTTAGTAAAATTTAGTATACATAATTAGTATTCTGCGGGAATCCACATGAAACATTTTTTAATGAAAATTCCATTAAATCAATGAAAAATTATAATTAACTGCAATCCCTGACAGTCGGACAGACAGACATACGTCCATTGCCAAATTATAAGGCCGGTTCTCTGAATACTGAATAATATGGTGTCGAACATTAATTACCTTATTTCATTCCAATATGGCCAATACATCATTAAATTCCTGAAACCTACCGATTTTTACTCGTTTCGGCTTCGTCTGAAGGTTTATAGGTAGAGTTTCCAAATATTACTACATTGATATATTTATTACTAGCGACCCTCCCCGGCTTCGCACGGGTAGTAGAGCATATTAGGTATCTTGACTTTTTCCGACACTTCCAATAATTATCGTCATATTTTAACCACTTTACGCAAATTCTTAACTTACTGTATGCCTTCCTCATAATTTTCTCTATCTATTGGTGAAAACCGCATAAAAATCTGTTCAGTAGTATTTGAGATTATCGCGAACAGACACACAGACAGAAGCGACAGAAGACTTTGTTTCATAATATCTAGTGATAAGTGTCATTTTTTACTGCGCTGTGTGACATTTTCTGTGCCCGCATGCGGTTTAATTGCGGTGACAGCTTCAGAAACCTGAAATGTTGTAAACTGATACAGCACCCTAATCATGTTACACTTTTGTGTTACAAGTCATCATCTGCTTAAACTTTTCCCAACTATATTGAGGTCGGCTCCCAGTCTAACCGGATGCAGCTGAATACCTGAATATATTTTACATGGATCGACTACCTATCTCATCTCCACAACCCAGTTAGTACTGGGTAATACGAATAGTTGTCAGACTTTCGGGCCACTGACTACCTGCAACGACTGTCAAAGATCTACAAATGACAGCCGGGACCAACGGCCTAACGTGCTTTCCGAGGCATGGAGTTAACTCGGTATGTTATGGATTGTCACCCATCCATCGACCAACCTAGGCAAGCGCAGTTTAACCTAAAGATCGATCCGAGCGGCTGTTATTATTTAGCCAGGAGCTTTTGTGTTACAAGAATTTTGAAGAAATCCATTGCTTTGTACGATAGAAAAATCAACTGCTGGGCGACGTAAATAAAGCAAAGAAAAAGAAAACTGTGTTAATGTTGATTGGGATTTTAAGCAGACACAGTTTAGTTATGAGAATGAGATGGCCGTTATAAAAACTACTTCATGTTCATGAAAACTACTTAGAGAAACTGAAAATATATAATCTATCATTTTAATCACCGAACAGTGCTGAGGTTTCACACTTTGCATAAACGTGTATTTTCATATTTATTTTATTCATTCTTTGGATAATATTAATTATGTTTATTCATAAATATACAAGCATTTACACGCAGCAAAACAGTTTTACAGTTGCAGTTAAGCTTTTGTAGTAATTAGTATGTGTATTGGTGGTTTTATATTTTCATTCCATACCGTGAAACAGGTCGAAAACGGACGGAAATCGGGTGAGGAAATTCATAATAGACGCAAATTATATTTGAAAACTTAAAACCTGAGTTCATTATTTCCAAATTCATCGTGGATATCAGCTAGTTATGATCACTGGTGTATATTGTCTTTTACAGCAAACGAAAGTCACTAATAACGACACTCCATAATCATCAAGCTTTTATCACACAAAAGTAGCCAATTTTTTTTGCGAACAACTTTACTTTGCAGTTATTCAAATGAAAACACCTGACATTTGGTCTTTTCCGAATATCACTATTCAACTATTTAAGAAATAAACAGGAATTGGAAGAAAGTTTAATAAAAAAAAACTGCCAGATCAAGAGGTGATGAACATTCTATAAAATGCCGAATTGGTTACAAAAATACAAATTTCAAAAACATTGTATGCACATTGGCTCCATCCCCGAATATCGTCGGTCCGATATTAAGCAACAATATCAGCCGAACACACGCTTTCTGATAACCAATTTATTCAAAGTGCTTACAGCCCACTATTACGATTCCTTCGATAAAAAATATTACATATTCCCTTGTTGTACACATATATTATTTACAGAACCGATTTCATGAGAAAATGTTATGTTTATAAATAAATAAGGATGCCTTATTAATAATGCGTAGGATCGAAAAGTAGTTTTAGTTTTATGGGACCAAATGGTTTTTGAATATTGTATTGTTTAATATTAGAACATGTCCTTAAAAGTTTATGTGGATTTTAAACTTTTATCGTAAATTTATAGTAAATGAATAAGAGAGATTTTAGAAGAAAAAAAACTGATTGATATTTCGTCTCAAGACATGATAGTTTTTTTTTTACAGGAATGTTTTCTACAATCTGCACAGATTGTCGTATCTTTGTGCCTTATCTTGGTGGCCTATAAAAAGCAAGGGAATTTTATGAGACATGCTCTCAATGTGATTGTGCTCTCAGTTTTTCTAACCTTAAGTGAAGATCATTACTTCAACAACTTTCATAATCTACTTTATCTTTTCAAAATTCAGCCCAATATCTTAGTCAGGTTTTTTTATGTAGGTAAATACGAGCACCAGGTGCGAAAGTTCGAAAAAAGTGCTACAAAATGTAAGAAAAAAATTAACTGAACGAAAATACAGATACAGCTTTCCTGCTTACATTTGTATTCAAGCCGTGCATATGTGGAATTTGCTTCGCAGAAAATTGCCTACACATAATAACAATGCGAAAATAAATTTCGCTTCTTATAGACTTCCTCGAAAAGGGATACCAAAATCGAATATTTAATTCTGTATTGTTTATTTAATAATTTATTAATAACAATTGGCTAACTGATATGGTATCTGGTTCAGGACGTCAATGGGGTATTGACGTCACATAACTGCGGTTCGTTTTCGGTGTTAGGGACCGATTTAGGGACATTATTGGGGTACCGACGGCATTTGTTCGAAAGTATAATTTTAAGGGTAACGTAGTAAGCTCTTTTGGGGGTGTAATGCGTTTGGAATCAGTGTTCGCTATGTTTTGGAAGCATTTTAATTATATTTGCCATTATCGTAAGTAGCAAGCGTGAATAAGTCGACTTTGCAATTAAATGGCATCTGTTTTACGTGAGTTTAAATCTGAATGGGTTCATTCAAAGAGGTTTCCTTTGAGCTAAAAATGTTTTTATTTAAAAAAAAGTTTAAGAAAATGTTCATTTGTTTTTATGTGTTCTTTCTAGAAATGGTTAATAATAAAGCTTTCGTATAATTATAGAGTCTTGGAAAAGTTTACTTACGTTAAACCACAGCGTTTAATGCAAAGTTATATTCTTTTGGCTATAGTTTGTGCATTGTGAATAAGATTGAACAGTTCCCCAAAAGTTTAAATTGACATTGTTGCGCGACAGTTTAAAGTGAGTCGAGTAAAGTTGTAAATAACGAAAGTATTACATTTAAAATACCTTATTAAACTATTTGTTCTTAATATTTATGTAGGTACCTAATGTAATATGATTATGATGTAGGTATAAAGTGCAAGTGTGCATGGTATTGACAAAAATATTGGGTAATACTTACGTGTTGTCTTTTTTGATATTATCTATGGTAGTTTTAAAACTTTTTTGATAGTTTTACTTCAAGATTTTTTTAATGAGACTGCTTTGTTGCTATTCCGATTGCTCAGAGTAACTTAATAATTTACTAATCTATAGTGCTTAAAAGTAAAAGAAACTAATGAATACCCAAATTAAACTATTTACCTACATTACATAAGACGAATTTTCATTCAACAAACAACTTTTGTGACTTCGCGAAACTTTTACGAACTTGAAAAGTTTTTCAACTTTTTAGAAAGTATTTCCTACTTAAGTCCGATCGACAGAAAGTACTTTCGGCGTAATTATTCACTAGAATACGACATGTGTTCAAGTTATGCAGAGGTGCATTTGGTTCGCGTCCGCATAGCACTGAGGTATCGCGGCGACTGCTTTGCTGTCTAGAGACCGTTGCCGTTGCCGACAACGTCAGTCAAGCATTTCTTCGGCAGTCCTACCGCGCATGCGTCACTAAGCCCCGCCTCCTACAAAACTTTTTCAGAGAAAAGTATACGATCTTTTTTGTCGAAACTTTTCATTCTATTTCCCCTTTTGAACAGAAGGGATATTAAAAAGTTATAATTAATTGCTTTCATGTTTAAGCTGTTTTGTTTAGTTGATGACAAGATGAGTGTAAGTAATGTGATCGGTAAAACAATGACATTGACGTTTTAATTAATTGTTCGATTTTGTTTGATGAGCTGTGTTATTCTCGTTCAATAAATAAGATTTAATGATGCGTAATGAGTTATCGTTCTATCAAAATAGATAAAACTTTCCGAATTCATCGAAGGATTTGATCTATACAGAGGTGCTCGGTAATGTCTCGTCTCCTTTTATGAAGGGGTAGACAGAGGTGTTCACTCATTTCAACGGTTGTTATTTCAATCCCCTCTACTAGGGGTCGAGCCTTTTGCCACGATACGGGAACAAATCAAGATTCTATTACAATAGTGACAAATAACATCATAACATCAAGCCCTAGGTTAGTTTTATCTAAGAACACACGGAAATGTCAGCCTACGGATCCCAAGGTCAACCGTCATGCATACGACCGCTAGAAATACTGGAACATTCTATTTCCAGTATCTACTCGTTTTAGGCGTAGGCTCTTTATATGGTCGGCGATAAACAATTAAATCAAGCTGTAATGATGACAAGGTAGGTCTTACAGTCGACACTATTATTAGCTAATGTGGAGTCATATAATGGACTGATTATACATTACTATTTACATAAATATTGTATTGATGAATAGAGATGTTACTTTGATGGATATTGTTATGACATATTCAAATTATTGTTTCCGTAATTATTATCATCTGCTTAGCCTTTTCCCGATTATGTTGGGGTCGGCTTCCAGTCTCACCGGATGCAGCATTACCACCTATTTGATCTCCACAATCCAGTTAGTACGGGGTGATACGATGCCCTTGGTAAGACTAGCTGTCAGAGTGTCGGGCCACTGACAACTTACATCTACAAAAGACAGTCTCGATATGTACTGAACGGTCACCCATCCACGGACCGACCTTGGCAAAGGCTGCTTAACCTTGAAGATAAACCCGTGTGGTTTTTATTATTTAGCCTCGAAATCCTACAATGTAATTGCAAATTTAGTCAATATCAGAATGGCTAGTACTTTTGAAAAAGTCATAAAAATGTTTTAAGTTAGCCGTATGAAAAATATTTAACATCGCACCGTTATCTTTGAAATGTAAGCCAAAGGTACACCCACATTTCGCAAGTTTGAACCTAATGTGTGAGTACTAAAGTCTATTTTCCAATAACACATATTTGTTTACGTTTTCAGAAACTAAATTGCGGACACAGCATAGATGTAGACTCAAACAGCTTCAGCTCTTACATAATTGCTATGACTGTAGGCCTTGCTTTAGAATTATTTAGGCGTTTGTTATGGGTAACGGCAGTTGTGCCTCCGTAAGTGATAATACCAAATGCTAAGAGGTAATAACTACTATAGTATGAATTGAAAGCGTCACGTGACGTCACGGGTTAAGCAGCACTGAGCCCACATGGATTACGGCACCTTCCCTTTCACAGAAAGGTATGGTATCTAATAAATACTATATTGTGGATTGATAGCGTCTCGTGGTGGATTACGGCCTACTTCGTTTCACAGAGAGCTACCCCAGCAATAGGAACGAGACTGGTTAATTGATTATGCCTACGGTTCCTACTTTAAGAGCTCATTCACACGGCTTCCGTCATTGACGATCCGTCATAAAAAAGATACGTCATGACGGATGGACGTTCACATTGCATACGGAGTCGTGTTTTATCACGATCCGGCGAAAAAAACCAATTGGTGTTCACATTTTTCGGGAGCGACATCGGCGAATCCGTCAAAAAAAAAACCCGGTTCGTGTTTTTTGACGTATCTGATTTTTTGAAGACGTTACGTGATTCAAGACGTGTCCATTTTTCACGATTCGTGATGCGTGTGAACACGGGCATTTAAAAAGCAGTACCGCCGTCAAAAAAAGACGAATCGTGAAAAAAGACGATACGTCAAAAAAAACGCATTGACGTCGTGTAAACGGGCTGTAACAAAAGTTTTGCAACATTGCCTCAAAATGTTTTTGTGTTGCGGGAAACTTGTTACTGTTGCCAAAATATGTATATAATTACAGCTGGCAAATTAATTGTAAATGTAAAAGTGGTTCATATTCCTGAATCCCTTAAAGTAAGTCCCTCCTTTAACTAATGTCTTGTATAGGTGCACCCCTGTCGGTTCCTCTCAGATAATATAGGCGTGATACTGTAGATATTTACGTAGTTGAGTAAAAAGTTGAGGTTTTAAGACACATAACATTCACACAACAATTTCAGCAGCCCATCTCGAAAAGAAACAGCAAGAAAATAAGAGAACCTAAGTTAACGCTGCTCACTAAACTACCCTCATCCGTTAAACCCCCGAGCACCTTCAAGCGTTTGTTAGCCAACATTATTGCAGAGTTAACCCTTCTCCCGGCGGCGCAGTCGGCACGGGCCGTAAATGTTGAACAACGATACCGAATCGTGAGTTGTAAAGTGTTTACAAATAGATATAAAGGCAACAATGACCCCGACTGCGACGGGTTAATATTCGCAATTTTCACCGTTTATTTTGGTGTAACCAAGAGGATTTTTATTTGAGAGACTTTCTTAGTAAGACTTAGAATTTCTTGAGATAGAGTTTTGTAAATGATATTTCTGATAAATTCCAGAACGTCGGCAGCGGAACGGCTTAGTGGGCATAGTCTCATACTTTTCAATTCAAAGACTACAGGGTGAAAAAAACAGTTGTTCCATACTTTTTAACCGTGTAGGTATTGCACTTTTGTAGGAATCAGCAGATTATTTTTTATAAACCGACGAAAAATTTTTATGTGGGGCGTTTCAGAATGATGTACTGAGTATGTGGGTTCCATTTTCGGTACGGTGTCCCTTCCACCCCGTATATTTTTGCCTATAACGTTCATAGCACGGTCATGATATGGTACGGTGTAGTCGGCAAAATCCTTAAATGCCACGCTTGGGTACTTATAAGCATTAAATAATGGTGGATACTATTATTCTATACTTTTATGGTATAGTAAAATCAACATTCGGCTGCGAAATCTATTCGTGAAATAAAGTGAAATGATAGATCAATATTTATAACAGCTATGAAACAGAGGTTCACCAGAAAAAAAATCGAAAACTACGTGCAATATTTGCATTGTATAATTGTTGTTTACAAAACGTATTTTGTTTATAGATTAATAGGAAAGTGAAATCGTTAGCTCAGGAAATAGCCAGCGCCGGACAAAGCAATCGGAAATGTGTTCCTATTGACCGAAGTGAAATGTTGACTAAACACACTATTTAGTTATGTTTCACACTATTTTGTTATTTTATTATGCTCGTCTAGATGTATTTTATTGATTGCTTTTAGATTAATGTTGCTATTTTATAAACACTTGCTTCGGTGAAGGAAAACATCGTGAGGATACCAAACCAGCATGCCTGAGACATATTTCTGTAATAGAAGTTTAATGTAACGCCAAGTCACAGGCCCTTGGACGGCATAATTTTTTCCAAATTTTTTTTCGTGTGGTTAGTGTCTAATCTCGTGTCAGAGTTTTATGTAACATTAATTTAAAAAGTCACTACAAGAGACTTGATTTTTTTTTTATTTTGCCAATTTTTTATTAATTACATAACCAGTTTCCTACGTGCCTCGGAAAGTACGTTAAGCCTTCGGTCCTGGCTGTCATTTGTCGATCTTTGACAGTCGTTACAGGTAGTCAGTGACCCGAAAGTCTGACAATAAGTCTTACGAAAGGGTATCGTATTACCCAGTACTAATTAGGTTGTGGAGGTCAGGTAGGCAGTCGCTCCATGTAAAACACTGGTATTCGGCTGCGTCCAGTTAGAAGGAAAGCCGACCCCAACATAGTTTGGCATAGGCTATTGTGATTTTGAAGTATTTTAATCCATATTATTTCTGTGGTAGCTTGGTCGCACTACTTATAGATGGTGAAAAGGCTAGTGCACAAGTACTAGTCGCTTTTATAACGAGCCTGCATGTTTTTATTGCACAGCAGCAGTTTATGTAGGTATGCCCACTGAAACTATTTTTCTGAGATTTTGTTGCTCTCAAATACAGGATGGAAGGGACACCGACAGTAAAACGGTTCCACGTATTCAATACATCATTCTGAACCCTCATATAGAAATTTTTTATGGGTAATTTAAAAAAAAATAGCTGTTCCATACATCCTGACCGTGTAGGTATTGCAGTTTTGTAGCTGTTTTTTTTTTAGTTTTAGCATCGGTGTCTTTTCCACCTTGTATTTTACACCTGCCCAGCTAACATTTTACATTGCTATTTAGTCAGCTGTATCCATCATGGACAGGATTTTACTCATCCGAAGGGGCTCTTGAATTTAAGGGGCTTTTAAATTTAAACACATAAGCCCTTGACTGAAAAAATCTGCATCATTTTAGAAAAAGAGGTGACAGACACTGTTACAATACTAGAAATAATTAGTTCAGCCAGGCTTTAGACTCGCTAAAGTAGACTCAACTGTCATGTGATTTGAGATGCTATAATAAAGTTCCACACAGTATTCTTGAACTTAATGAGATGAAATTTAAAACATGCATTAAACGTATACTGTGTAATCAAGCATATTACAAGTTGGGCGATTATATCGCTGATCTAATGCTTGGCTCAATGCTGGTCCTGCTCCACAAGGACAGGGGCGCATAAATTGATAGCATTAAATAGTATTGTTGGGGCTGCTGAACATTGTTCAACTGTCTTTGTATTGTATAAATTCAATCTTTTTAGTATTATATAGTCGCATAGCCTATATTGTGTGAGCACTATGTACTAGAATGCTATCATTCACTGGAAACCTGCGTCTTTTCTTGACTTGAATGTGCCCTGGCGGTTGAAAGTATGTCATGCTCACTCAAATGTCTCGCTGAAGGTGGCGTGTGTGTCGGGTCATTTAGTTCCCTTCAAAATGGTTGAGTTGAATGATGGCTGATCCATGCATCATATTCGTGAACGGGCGCTGTCTGTTGTGACTGGTCATCTCTTAGTTGCCACGGTTTATTTGAACTAATTAATTTTTTGAATTGTCTTTTTTTATTTGTACTATGGACACTTTTAACGTGCACGTCTTGCTACATCGTAACGTACCATCTCAAAAAGAACGATGTATCCAAGGTTTTTGTAACAACATTATCATTTAAAAGAGTGTACATGGAGTTTCTTGCCCATTCTTCTCCATAGACGTCTACGCTTTGGAATGGGCAACTACAGTACTTTCACAGTTATTATGTCTTGTGACTGAGACTGTAGCTTCATTTTTATTGCTGTCTTTGTTCCGACAGTTCAAAAGTGCCTGTAATTGGCCTACTTGAAATAAATGCTTTAATTTTCATTTTCAGTTTTACTCGTGGCTAAATCATATCAGCTGCAGGTGTCTATCTTCAAGGTTCTGGATCCATTATACACTGTCATCCCGCCGTGCAGTCCATGTACGATACTGGTATTGAGCTGCATCCGGCCCGACTAAAAGGCTAAGCAGATGATGGGTATAATTGGCCCCTTGACGCATGCAGGTAAAAACATCGCAACCCTGTATTTGATAACTGCAAATGTAATTTACTCTAATCAGCAATTTAATTTTAAAATAACACATAAACCTGCCCAAACTCCCATAATGTTTCCTAAAATAATATCCGTTTTGTCCGGCGCCATCTTGATAACAACTTAAAATGGCCGCCGAACGTAGCTTTGTAACCACAATGTATTGTCCATAATATTTAATGTTATACTTTTTGGCAGACCTCCCTATTTCTAATATCGTTGAGTCGAGCTAGACTTTATAGGCAAAATGGAAAGATTTTGTTCTAGAACCGTTTTTCGTGTAAGCACAAAAATGATGAGAATTTTTGTCTTTAGACATGAGATATAATAATAATTTTAGTTATGAGAAACATGTATTTAGAAAAAAAATTAAGGCAAATCAGCTAAGTAAATAAAAATTTTAAATGGTCGTTAAGAATACTAACAGAAGAACTGAGATCGTCTTCATAGGCTAAAAACAGGAAAACTGCAATTACTTGTACTACGGAACCCTTCACTGTGCGTAGAACGACTCGCACTTGGCCGAATTTTTTAGTAAAAGTAATTAATACTATGCGATAAGTCTACATTTATCGCATATTCCTATTTTTAAATGCATATTACTACCTACATACTGTGAACATGATTGTATTAAAGCTAGGTAATAGTCATCTGAATACCAACGTAAAAATGTAATAAAATGTCGATTTTTTTAAGAATTGGAATATTTCAAATAATAATCACTGCGTTCCAATTGACAGATTTCAAATAAACGAGACAGAACGTGACGTATATTGCTCACATAACGACAATGAAATGCGGCTGTCCTTTGATGAAATACATCTGGCTCATTAGAATATTTGAATTTTGATGCTCGCTGTACAGAATCGTAAAAAATGCTACGATGATATTTGTTGATGGGCACAGATGTTATTAACTACATTTATCTTTATTTTTAATGACAATTATTGAAAAACAACATACTGACTCTGGAGATAGGTATGCAATTTCTCTGGTATACAATGTTCTGATTAAAGTCGTTAAATATTTTACCACTGCCTAACGAAAACTTTCTCATCATCTGATAATTATTTTAGGGTTCCGACTGAAAAGCCCTTTGAAACTATATTGTAGTTTTGCCTTGGATTGCCTCGTCTACAGGCCGAAATCGCTACTGCTTTGGGGATCAGGATTTTTTGGGTAGCAGCTGAACTGGATTTCGTTCTGGATCGCAATAGGCTCGCGAAATGTGGGTGTAAAAACTATACGAGTATGAACACTTCTGCCTTACCCAGGGGATTAAAAGGAGTGTTGTTATGAGTTGATACTTATTTTTAAAACAAATTGAGAATCACATTGCTCTTGATTTCAAACCCTTGCTGCTAAACTAATATAAAAAAACTTTTTTGGAAAAAAAAACCGACTTCCAAAAAAAACACTAAAAAGTGGAAAATAACATTACTTTCGGAAGTCAGTGACTATGGTTTGTTTCATTGACTTTTTTGGCACCGACTTCCGAAAGTAATGTTATTTTCCACTTTTTTTGTGTTTTCGTTGGAAGTCGTTTTTTTTTTGCAAAAAAGTTTTTATTTTACCCTTTTTAGTTATAGTATCACACACAAATCCTTGTCAAGTATCAATTTCGCAATTTCTTTTACTTGGATGACATTTTTTCCAGCTATTTTGATTTCAAAACCAAACTGTTGAACCGATTTTGATGAAATTTCTATGGGACCAATCGGGAAGTAGATCCATTTAGATAAAAGAAGAATTTTTCAAATCGGTTCATAAATGACGGAGATATGAGGTAACAAACACAAAAAAAAAACATACAACCGAATTGAGAACCTCCTCCTTTTTTTGAAGCCGGTTAAAAAGAAATTGCATCATTGAAATTCGTAACACAAATTAGCGCGGTATGCAAGGGTTTACCTAGCACTTAATCAAATGAACGTGACATAATGAGCGTGAGATTCAGGCCTATTATTATCTGGCTTATTGATTGCGGCTCGGTACAGAGAGCCGGCGGAATATCAAACAACATGCGTGATTAGAACCTGATGTATTGGAAGTGATGCGTGATGATACTAGTAATTGTCACTGCAGTTAATGCGCTGCTTAATTAAGTTGTAGGTACATTAATGAGAGCTTTTAATATTCATACATGATCATCATCATTTTAGTTTGCCTGTACTAAAGTAAAAAATATTTTGACAGTTGTTGATATCGATTTTATATTGGAGTTTATCCCATTGCATGCCAATGAACAGGTTCATATTTGACTATTTTCTTACAGCAAAACTTTTATTTTAGAACAATTCGTTAGTGAGATTTCTAATACTTCTAACCCTATAAAAGTTACTGCGACTTAACTTCCCCGAAGGGTTAGGCAGGGGTGTACCGATTAGTACACCCACATTATGCCCGTTATGTTTAACTCCCAAGTAATAAGGGGCGAGCCTAATGCCATCACCGGGCACAAATCAAGACTGGCGTGGCTGACGTGGCTGCTACTGAGAAATTTCTCATGGAAAAATACAATAACACTTTGCCCGACCTGGGCACGAACCCAGAACTACAAGAACAATGAGGCAGTAACTTCAACTTCTAAAAACAAATTATTTCGATTGTAATATGCAAAGCGGATTTTTTTCCTTGTTCTTGTTTAATGAGCATAACAGTAAAACAATAACTAGTACAACAAAACAGTTATAATAAAATGTTTTTATCGTTTTCGAGTGTTTCCATCGTCAAACACCAGTCAGTAATTTATTTTATCGTATCTTGAATCAATTTCTTTAATCAATTCGATAACTTTAACTGTTGCTTTAATCAAAAATCAATCAATTTTGCTATTTTCGCTTTATTTCTAACTTAGAGAAGGAAAGTTTCTTTACTTGAATAAACTTGAATTTTTGGTAAACAGTCCTTCAGAGTGTAAAACAATAAACGTTTGATAATTAATAATGAATTTCCTTTACGCAATATTTAGTCAGCTATTTTATAAGAAATTGACTAACTGTGTGTTTTTAGATCAGAAAGACATAAAAGTCAAAAGTTAATCTTTTATATAAATTAATAGAATTGAAGTGCCTATTTGTAATTTAAAAAAAAAACAGCTTTTTACTAAATGCATATAAACATATAATTGTAAAAAAAAAAAATATTATCTGTCTGTCTGTTTGTTCGTATGCAATTAGGAACCCAAAAAATGGAAAAAATGCCGTGGGTATAACTTCGTATGACCAAGTCAATATACTGAACGCGATACCAATCATTCTTTGGTAGCATTTGCATCACAGAGATACTTTGTAAAATCTACTACCACTGCAAGCTAAAATGACCCTACTTGAAACTTCACTATCATCTTGAATCATATCCCCACATAACAGGCAGTCACACCTAGAAGACAGTTTCAAGTCGAGTGTCTTCAACGTTCAGTGTTAGTCTGTGTCAGAGATATACCGCGCATGGTCCCGCGTTCATTCAAGTTGAAGAGATAATCGGGTTTGATTGAACTAAAAGCTGCGGCTGGTTGCACAGTTGAAAATGTTGGTTATGGATATGGGAAGGTAAACATTTTTTTATTTATTTATGTGCACACAAAACACATTACAGGAAAAATACATAAAGACAAAAGAGCACAAAGGTACTGCTTATTTCATTTAGAAATCTCTTCCAGCGGACCTGCGAGAGGATGGATGTAAAAGAAACGTAGACACAGTGTGTAAGAAGAATAAATTAACTACAAAATTAATAACTTAAACTACCATAACAACATAAACAGATAGTAAACAAACATGAGCAGCGAGCCATGGAGCGAAGTATGCTAGGGGTCAAAATTTCTGACCGTATAAGGAACAGTATACTTCGATCCAAAACCCAAATCGCAGACGTTCGCAACACAGCCGCCAAATTAAAATGGAACTGAGCTGGCCACATATGCCGCATGTCGCATCAAAATTGGGCCAAAGTGGCAACAGATTGGGTTCCAAACAACAGAACCCGCCGACGCGGTAGGCCCAGAAGGAGATGGCGTGACGAGCTGGACTCTTGGACGCTGGATTGGGCCCAAATAGCCCAAGATAGAGAAGAATGGAAAGAGGGAAGGGAGGCCTTTGCCCTGCAGAGGGATACATGAGGCTCATAAAAAAAAAAAAAAAAAAACGTACATGCTCATATAATAAAATAAATAAATATATCGCTTGTTTGCGACAAGGGTGACATAAGTCAAAAATTTAGATTTTTCGATGTTGGTTGCAGTTGAATATAAAATGAAGGAAAGCAAGTATTAAATTAAGTAACGAAATACGTAAAAGAAACCTTTAATCTTTTGATAAAAAGTTTCTGTATGCAAAAAAAAATATTGGCAATATACTGAAAATATTTTTAGAACTTGCAAAAAAGCTGTCCTGTATTTCTTATTTTTCGAGTTATGTCATTATTCTTGCAAACAAACGATATATTATTATTTTTTGTTCCTTTTTAGGATATTTTGTCGTTACGGCCGGCGGCCTCATTGGTCTTGTAGTCGCAAGCGCAACTGCTGAGCATGAGGTACTGGGTTCGATGCCCAGGTCGGGCAAAGTGTTATTGGATTTTTACATCAGGAATTTCTCAGTAGCAGCCACGGAGTCTGGATTTGTGCCCGATTGAGGGCAATAGGCTCGTCTCCTATCACATGAGACTTAAACATAATTGACTAAATGTGGGTGTACTATTAGGCACACCTCTGCCTAACCCTTCGGGGATTACAGCCGTGATGTTATGTTTGTCGTTACGGGTAGTCAATAGTTTGACAACCTGTCATGTGTCCTATCAGAGGGCACCGTACTAACCAGTAACTGAGTTCTGGTGGAATACTGGTTTTCAGCTTCATTCGGTTACACTGGAAGCCGACTCCATCATAGTTGTGAAAAGTCTAGGCAGAAGATGATGTTGACAAAAAGACCAAGCTGATGTTCTTTTGAAAGGTCAGGTGCGTACGGGAACCAGCGTGCTTGTATGTATGAACGTGGGCAAAGGAAAACATTACATACCGCGTGAGGATAGTTGCATGGTGTTCTTGGCCTACCCATGGGAAAAAGGTGTAAGTTTATGTAATGTAATGCAATGAGGGTCAGGTTGGTTAAAAGAGCGAATGCTATGGTTACCAAGGGATTGTCCCTTGGTAACCATAGCATCGTGTCAGTTGTAAGTTATAGCTCACTTACAATAAAGTATTAACCAATACGTCGGCTTTGACACCAATTTGAAATGGCAATTAATTGGTGCCTCGATGTGCACGCAAGCTGTCAAAGGTTTCCACTATTGTATATTGTGTAAAGTCGCCTCCATGTTAAAGGGAGTCAGCCGTAGTACACCTCCAAGGCCTAGTATAGATAGATCTTCGAATTTTTGGTTCTGGAACATGTTCGCGAGTATGCCTGATGGACTGAAAACTTTCTTCAGTTTTGCTTACGTCACAATTCTATATCTGCTTTTAAATTACGATTTTCATAACCAAGACGGTGTTCCAGTAAGTCGGGGCTCACATGGTTTTGTATTTATTGCCGTGGATGCGATTACAACGTGAAATCTCACATGTCTTAACTGATATCATACTCACGACATGTAGGGCAGAAGCCAATCGCTCATCGAAGCCGTCAATCAGTATTACCCGATTGAAAACAATCACCAGTCAACACAAAGAAAAACAAAACTATGGACAAAATAAACAGGATACTTGGGCACTAATCAGTCGCCAAAGTAATCAGGCAAAGCCAAAGACGTTGGCTGTAGTAAGTTGGACAGATTTATTGGTCATATTCGCTAAAACAGAAACTACAACAAACATTGGACGTAATAAACACGATATTGGACACTAATCAATCGCCAACACAATCAGCCAATACCAACATTGTTGGCTGTGTTATGTCAGACGGATTATTGGCTATATTCGTTGGTCATCTCACTTGATCGGCTATCCGACTGCAAAGCAAACAAAATTGTACAACGTGTTGCTCTAACAGATTGCTGTAAGGATGTAGAAATTGGATTTGGGTGCTGGATACGACGTTGATAAAAGAACAATGAAGCAACCAGTGACCTTTCTTGAGCATTCATAGTTTTTTGACAATGGTTTGACCGTTTTTTACGTAACAATTAGCTATTATTGTTGTTACTTAAAGGTAACCACGTATTATAGCGATTTAGGTATATACAAACCTTTTAGTTTAAGACCTATAAGTTTTATTTAGTTTTAGTAAAAATTACCTGAGTGTACTGTAATCTTATTACGTACGCAATATACACATATTATGTTTCTTTGCAATGACGTGCGCATAAAAAGAACGCCCTAGAGTTATTCTAAAAGCCACATCCAGACAAAGCCTTCCTTGCTCCGCGCCAAAGGTCGTAAATTAAATGAATAACTCTTCAGCTGCCACGACGTGGAACAATGTCGTTTGTTAGGTAGGGTTCAGAGTTTATCAACAACAATCTTGTTTAAAAGTGTTGAGCACAAAATATTTGTGTGCCTTCCAAGCTCTACTTTGTTGATCCTCATTATCTGTTTAGTTTTTTCTAAACTAAGTAAGCTCGGCTTCCAGTCCACCCCAATGCAGCTGATGCCAGTATTTCACATGGAGCATCATTCTTCTTGTCGTATCGATGTTACTTAAATAATAAATAAATAAATTGTTTATTACCACAAAGATCAAGTACATTGCACTGTATACAGATTATTAGAGTTCTTAATTTAGCATTAGATAGATAAGTACGTACAATAGGCTCAACCCTGTCCCCTAAACTAGGCTAGGCCTGTATCTTAGGAGACAGTGCCCGGCTATAGGGTATGCTTATATAATTCTATTGTGGCAGACGTGCCAGTGGACTGTGTCAAATGGGTGCATTTTTGAACATGTGGTAAACTTTAAAAATGTGAGAGTCTGAAAGTGAATTGTAGAAGGGCAAATGTTTGATGATTATGTGTGGGAGGTGTTTGGGGTGTTTTGTGATAGTGTTGAGTGTAGTGAATGAAGTGAGAGTATGTTTGTAGTGTGTTATGGACATGGGAGTGCTTAGCGCTTGTCCAAAAAATAAGGTAAACATACAGAGTGGATGTTTACTAGGTGATGTAGGTTAAAAGTGATTCCGTTTCATGATAGTCCTGTTTTAGCAGCCATTCAATTACTGTACGTTTTATTTTATACCTGGGGAGACCGAGAATATTTAGTTTTTTATGGACTTTATTATAGATGTGCGTACTTATTACGTAAAACTGGTGCCTTGCAAACTTCGTTTGAATTGATTGAAGCACAAATAGCTGTCGTACAGTTAAAACCTTACAGTCTGCATAAAGTTGCGCTGTTGGAAATCTGCGTGGTTTCTTTGTCATAACTTTAAGGACTGCTCTTTGTGCTCTCTCAGCCCTCAAGAGACCTGTCTTTTTGGCTCCACCCCACACATTGATACAGTACCCTAGCACCGATTGGCACAGAGCAAAATACACCATTTTTAGAACATCATGGTCAGCTGACCCCCTGAGTGATTTAAAGATAGAGATAAGTCGCATTGTTCGGGTGGTAAGTGTGTCTAGGTGTTTGTCCCATCTTAGTCCGTTGTCTATATGGATGCCGAGGTATTTTACGCTGTCATCTTTTCTTAATTTTGGACAGGAGCAATGTGTTGAAGGACTTTTACATGAATGTGCCGTTAAGGAGAAAGTGCTTGGTGGTTTCATGTTGCAGCGGATGGCGAAAGGAACATATGAAGTTTTGGCCAGATTTAATGTCAGGAGGTTAGAGTTAAACCAGTGCATGATTCTACGTAGGGCGGATTCAGCGTTGCTTTTAACAGCTTCCCAAGAAGGACCGTGGACGATAATTGCGGTGTCATCTGCATAGGTGTATATGTTGCAGTTTGGGATTGTCATGTTGCATAAATCATTTATATAGATTTGAAACAATGTCGGCCCGAGTATGCTACCTTGTGGTACGCCGTAAGTCACTATCTCCTCGTTACTCAAATTATTACCAATTTGGACTTGTTGACTACGGTTTTTAAGGTAGTCTATGAAAATTTCAAGAGCCTTGCCACGAACACCCAAGGATTCCAACTTGGAGATAAGTTTGGGCACAGAAACCGTGTCAAACGCTTTAGAGAGATCTAAGAAAATTCCCAGGCACTTCGTTTTTTCATCCAGTTTTTTAGCAACCAATTGCGTAAGATCTAGTACCGCGTCTTCAGTTGATACTCCCGAACGAAAGCCGTATTGGTTGTCCGCTATAAGATGAAATTTGTCTAGGAAGTTTCTAAGTTGTTTATTGAGAATTTTCTCAAAAATTTTAGAAAGTGAAGTGAGGACCGATATGGGTCTGTAATTGTTAACACAGTTTCTGTCCCCTCCCTTGAAAATTGGGTGGAGAATAGCTTTTTTTAGAGCATTCGGGAAAACTCCTGACTGAATGCAGAGGTTAAAGATGTAGGCTATAGGTGGGACCAGGACATGACGATGCGTTTTTAGGAACGATGACGTGATACCGTCCCAACCTACTGCACAGTCACTGCGTAGCTGAAGTATAGTTGCTTCCACATCCCTTTCGTCTATTTCAGTAATGACAATCGAGTTACAAGGCTGAGTTTTTGTTAAAGTTTCGGGGGAATGACTGCTGATGGATGTATGTTGATTTTGATGTATCTTGGAGGCCAAGTTTTTACCTACATTGGTGAAAAAAGTGCACACACTATTAATGGAAGAAGTAGGAGTGTCACATAATTTCAACAATATATCTGAACTGGTTCGTATTGGGCGAGTATTGGTGATTTCTTTGATTGTTTTCCATAGAGCTTTAGGGTTGTTTTTACTTTTTTGTATCTCATTATGTTCATGCGTTTGTTTTAGTTTTCTAAGCAATTCGTTGCAAAAATTTCTATAGCGTGTGTATGTGATTTTTAGGATTAAGTTATCTGGCGTGCTTTTAGATTTTAAATGCATGTTGTCTCGATTCCTAATGCATTTCAGAAGACCTGCGGTGATCCAAGGCTTTAAGGTTCGTTGTTTCCTAGGAAGGATGACTTGTGTTGTATGTTTGGCTATGATTGTAGAGATAATTTTTAAAAGTATATTCATAGATTCGTTGCCGTCACGAGACTTGTAGATATCTGCAAAGTTTGTATTTCCCAATTCGTCTTTGATAGCGTCGTGGTTTGTACGAGAAACAGTGGTTTTATTATTACTTGTAGGGATAGTGTATTTAAGTAATAGTACTATCGGTTTGTGGTCAGTAATATGTGATTCCAGAATTAAGGTGGTAGTGTCTAATTTTATCTTGATGAAAAAGTGGTCTATACAGCTTTCCAATCTGGTTGGGAGTAGATGGGTAGGTGATAGTCCATGAGATGCGTTTAGGATTAAATAGTCCAAGCTACGGTCGTTTCTGTTTTCTTCCCTGATATCGACATTCAGATCACCAACAAGGACGATGTTCTGATAAGTAGATAGATCATTATAGGCATCATTTAAGCTATTCAGAAAACTTTCAAATTGATCTCTGGTGTTATACGAGGGAGACCTGTAAACTGCCACAATCGCAAGTCCCGGTTTTATTTTGCATATAAGACAGTTTGCATTTACCATATTGGGTTCGTATACAGTGGCAGTAGATTGGGCTTTTAGGTAGATTACTACGCCTTCATTTTGGTTAGAGTTATTTGAGGAATGGTGTGATTGATAACCGTCAATTATCGGTATATTACTCACTTTCCTCAGCCAACACTCTGTCAGGACAATATCATGGAGGTCAAATAGGTATCAGTTCCCGACAATTCAGTAACAGGGTACTAGGCCACCAGTTGGTAAAAAAAACCGTCTGTGTGGTTGTTTGTTTGGAAAGCAAAAACAAGAACCCAAAATCTACAAGCTTGACCTCTGGGTCCGGATACCTAAGATACGCATCATCTTCATCATCCTGCCCTTGGCCCATGTTACTTGGGGTCGTTGCAATACGTTTTTTTTCTTCCATTCTCCTCTGTCAACCTTGACGCTATCATTTACTCCTTTTTCTTAACTATCATTCTTCACACAATCGATCCATCGTTTCCTTGAAGGTATTTCGGAAACCTGAAATACGGATGAGTTCCTTAAATACCGAAAGTGACTGATTGTGACCACTGGAAGGCATGTCAAAAAATAAACGTGGCTGTTGATATTTGGACTTTTGTTTATAAATAAAACTTAGTTGTATCACCCTTTTTTGGAAATCCGTTCCCAAAGCCTCTTGAGAAGTTGCCGATGGAAGGGGACCATTGGGCAGATGGCTTATAACAAATGACACATATAACTTACATTCCCTATCACATGGCACAAGGGTGCAGCATGCAGGCAACCACCCATTGGGAGTATTTTCCACTTTTCCAGTACACTTCCCGCCACGGGCCGATGCGAGTGACAAATGAGTACTATTTCAAGTTGATTCAATAAGTTGTACAGAAATAATATAGAGGAACAAATTAAAATATTTGAAGCATTTTATTATTTTGGTAAAATTTGTACCTTTTGCTCAGTGGTTTTATGTTAGTCCCGAACTAATACTTCTATTACGATATACTACAACTCATTAAAATTCAGCCGATTGATCTGTAAATAAATAACGATTTACAAATTAACATACTAAGGAAACTATTGATAATTATATAACCGTTTTAGCTTATCCTTTTCCAAACTATGTTGGGGTCGGTTCCCAGTCTACCCAGATGTAGAACGAGTCTCGGTATGTTAGGGAAGGTCCCACGTTTACACGTACGATATCTAAGATCTTTTATACATTGCCCGTATCTATTCATATCATTCCACCATCGCTTCGATAACGACAAATCCCATTCGATAAAATAAAAAAACTGTAGTCTATGCCAAAAGTCTGGTACATCTCTGTAAATCTGTATAAATGGCCGTTCATTCACTTTATCCGGCCCTGGGGAGCACCTTTAATATAGGAGCGTTCAAAATATATGTAATGGCCTTATAACCTGTCTGTGTTTGTAAAGCTATGAATAGTATTAGCTTAGGTATTTAAGTGTTGATTGTAAATACCCTGGAGTGTATTTGGAACAGAACAGGTATTACAGCTATCTGAACTAGTTCTCTATTTATTCTTTACAGTGTATTGTGTTTTAGGCAGCACGGTTGGCGCAGTGGCTGGAGCGATCGACTGCTGCGCTGCATATCGCGGGTTCCACAGGGTCCTACAGCTAGTTGTTCCGGGTCTGGCTGTTTGTGTATGTAAGTTTAAATGTTTGTAAATGAACACACGATTTATAAAAAAAAAAGAAATTCCTTGTGTAATGTTGAAACAAAATATTTACAAGCAAGTAGGAACCTATTCGATTTTGGTGTACAATAAGGTATACTCTATCTATCTATCTATCTATAAATTCAGCGTATTTATAAGTATAGTCAACAACATTATACTCTAAAAATAAAACTTCTATACGTACCTAAATGTATTTTTACCACGATCAAATACAAAAGGAGCAGCATTATGTACCTACATTAGAAAAACTAACGAAATAAACCACTCAAACCCTACCTATATAAAAAGAAGCCTATTATATCCGGCTGATTGAAAGTAAGCACAAACTAAAGAAAGCGGTCTCCAGCAAATAGACTTTCTGTCGGAAATTATATTCAACGAAAACCTATTGAAAAGTTGATTTATTCGCGTCACTTTGCTTTATACTATGTTAATGCATTGCCACAGGATGAAATTGATGGCTGATCCATGCGTCATGTTCGTGAACGGGCGCTGTCAGGGACTGGTCATCTCGCAGCTGCCATGGTTTATAGTATTATTTAATTGTTGATTTCACCTTTTTGCTCCGACCTCCACGTCTCTCTACATCGTTCTCACATAATGTATACAGTATAGAAGTAATTTTGTAACAATATTTTGTTTAAAAAGTGTGTCCATGGAGTTTCTTGCCCATTCTTCTACGCTTTAGAATTGGATACTGTACTTTCACAAGTTATTATGCCCTGTGACTGGGGCTGTAGCTTCGTTATTTTTGTTTTTTGGACATTCAAAAGTGTTTGTAATGGTCTAATTGAAATAAACGCTTTGAGTTTGAGTTTGAATTAGCTAGTGAAACTCGGTGGACGTGATGAAGTAGCGATGTGTAAACCAGCCATTGGTTTTTTCAGAATATTTGTTTGTAGGTAACAAACAAAAATTCTTTTATGGAATATTGTTTTTCTTTTTTCTTATAAGTTCTTTTCCATTAATGTAGCCCTGCTACAGTTATCGTTTGCTACCAGTTTGTTTTTATTATATAATATTCTTAGAGACCAGAAGCAGAAATTATTAAAGAACAAAGCACTACTAAATACCCTAGAAAGTTATATTTCTTACAAATTGTTTTTAATCAGCAACAAGCACATAGGTAATTAATAAGTACATCAGAATTATATAACACGACCCTAATCAACATTATAACGACCTTAAAATACCGAATCCGTTGTATCTGAAAACCAAGCCAAGCCATCCGTATTCTATTCTTTGACAATCCGCCCGTTCAAAAAGCTGTCACATCGCGCCATGTCTTTTTTTTCTATTCGGACCATGTAGGTTGGATTAGGGAATATCTAAGAATATAGTAATTTGCGGAAAATGTTATGGGTATTATATTTGTTAAGTTTAATGTTAAGACAACAATATTTATGTTTACTATGCAACTGTTTGTTTTCCAAATGATATAAATAAATAGAAACAATGATTTTATGTGTCAGTGTTGGTAGGTCCCTCGAAATTACCTATGTTAACTTTATTTACTTGATGAAAAGTACCTACATTTCAACGCGATAAAACAAAACATCTATTTTTTTAACCCAAGTAACTGTAGCCATTGATCCCAATGTTTTTGTCAAATCATTTTGTTTTATTTTATCATGTCTAGATTTCAAGTTTGTCTACTTTAATTTTGACCCATTGTAGATTTGTACATACCGATTGTATGGACATATAATGCATTCAGTCGACTGTACAGGTTTTTACGCCTGTTTGATACCAAGATAGAAAGAAGCTACGAAATAAATAACTACGAAGGCTACACCGCTACGGTCTGAGCTTTGACACCGCTACGCCGACGTCTACGCTTCTACGGGTCTATTGAAAATACAAGTTTTTGTGTTTTATACTGTGGAACCATGTATCGATTGTCGGTACTATCTTTGCTTTTATGGAAGTAGAATAAGTTTTAACTAATCCTTAAAAAGGAGCAGCAAAGAAAGAGTCTCTTTAAGAAAATACATACATAAATATGAACATGTATTGAATCGATGACGATTCAATACGTGTTCATACAAGTGTTGTTAATTATCATGTCAACGGTGTTGATCTAATTATCGTTGTTAATTTAGCACGGGATTTGACAGCATTTACGCAGTTGTAGGAGGTGACGACGATTGAAGGCCTACGTCCAGCAGTTGAAATCTTTTAGAGTGTTAGCTGAGATGATTATTCATCATTTATTTATAACCTTTATGCACAAATATAAAAACAAAGGCGGACTTAATGCCTTGGGCATTTTCTACCAGTCTACCTTAGGATGATGCAGAGAGAAAACATAGTAGGTGCAGCATAAAAGAAAATGTCAAGAAAACATTTATAAATAAAATTATTAAATACACACTTCGTCATATTTGACTCCCAACAGGCCAGTTCAAAATGAAAATACAAACCTCGATAAAAAACCAGTTTGAAAGTCTCAATCCACACAGCCGTTCTGTATGCATATAAAGCAATTTTCAATTTACGATTGGGTCCGTCCCGGTTGCCCGGGTACCCGGTTACCGGGTGGTGCAAATGGTGCAATTGGTACGATTGGTTCACCACGGTCGCTCGGGAGCCACCGCGGGTACTTGCCGGAAAATTGACTTACGATCAGCTAGCGATTTAAAAATGTAATTTTTAATTTATTGAGATAGCTTCTTTAGAAAGGAACAGGGGTGTTTTAATAAGTATTTTATTGAATAAACCTAATTAGCTCAGTGTATTCGAAGATCGCGGTTTCGCGATTTGTTTAGTAAGTAGAGTAAGTAAAAAAACTTTTTTGCAAAAAAAAACCGACTTCCAAAAAAAACACTAAAAAGTGGAAAATACATAACTTTACTTTCGGAAATCGGTGACTATTGTTTGTTTCATTGACTTTTTTGCCACCGACTTCCCAAAGTAAAGTTATTTTCCACTTTTTTTGTGTTTTTTTTGGAAGTCGGTTTTTTTTGCAAAAAAGTTTTTATGTTACCCTTTTTAGTTAACGCATCACACACAAATCCTTGTCAAGTATCAATTTCGCAATTTCTTTTACTTTGATGACATATTTTATCCAGCTATTTTGATTTCAAAACCAAACTGCTGAACCGATTTCGATGAAATTTCTATGGGACCAATCGGGAAGTAGATCCATTTAGATAAAAGAAGAATTTTTCAAATCGGTTCATAAATGACGAAGATATGGTAACAAACACAAAAAAAAACACAACCGAATTGTGAACCTCCTCCTTTTTTGAAGTCGGTTAAAAATAGGTCTTTAGAACCAACACACAATTTAACTTCTCGAAAACTAATTTTCCAACCGCGAGTGGAAGGTAACACCAAAAAATATGACCCCAAAAAGGCTTCTCTGCCCTCTTAACTTTGCTGGCATAAACAGCTATTACACTATGAACTGACCTAAAACACAAATCTTCTCGGAGTAGCAACATGGAGCGGGTTATATATTATCGTCTTACAACTTTCTGTAGCGCATTACAAGCTTGTTAGAGCATTTTAAAGTTTCTTGGGAAACAAATATGTACAGAAAAGAATAAGTAAGTTGTGAAGATCATTGATCAAAACAACGTTAAGTTCTTACCAATTGCGCTGGTTGTAAAAGTGCTATTTACTTGCTCGTGTGGTCTGAGAACGTATTACCATAAAATGCGTGTTCCATCCACGCTCTATATTTTTTTTTGCGTGAACAAAGGTACAGCATTCTTCCGTCGTTCTGACATACTGAAATGTCAAGAACTTCAGAATAATGTCAAAATAAAATGCTCTTGTTCTTTTACTTGTGAACTAGTTCATTGCACATGCATTTCGATTCGAAAACACTACAGGCACACAACACTAGCATTTTGACAGCCCTTGATATCGCAATTTTCATCAGGAAGAATGTCGTCGGTAAACAACCTATTTTTAACTAATATTTTTCTAGAAAATTGTAGTCATTTGTCACCCACTTTTAAGTACTTTCAATAAAGACAGTGTTGGCAAAAACTTAAGAAATAATTTCACAATTATCTAGACTCAATGAAACTGTCATCAATCTCTCTATTGAAGCCGTCGAATGAAAAGAATTTTCTTAAGAAAACAGGATCTACCATGGCTTCGGGAGACTTAGATGAGAGGCAAGTCACTCAAGTACATACCTTCTAACGTAACATACAACGATCAAATTCGTTTGGGAAACATAATGTTCGATGCAATAATGGCAATCGACCACGTTTTGCTGACCTAGCGATACAAGACGACTGCACTAAGTGCGCCGCGATAATGTAGGGACGCGACTTAAGTGATACCTGGTGGTATTCGCTACGCAACTAAGTTAAACACTCGAATCAACTTAAAAGGGTTTATTGCTCAGAAAATTATGGAAATTAATGCACCCGGTAGCTGTCCATTATGCGTCCCTTACACATAGCATAATTATCAGTGAAAAGATACAATAAGTATGTAATGTCTGGGTAATGAATTTTAAGACAAAACTACCAACTTAAATGTATATAATTATGTAAGAATCACAACAGACTATCATTACGACAGTTGTATAAAATGGCGGTAATACGTAGAATTGATGTAGGATGTCGAATTTCCCTGGACATAGGTACGCCTACTTGAGAACTGAAAAAAAACAACCATAAAACCCCTGTTCTGCCTGCACAGTCAAACAATCAATGCTTGAACTTGTTTTGCAGAAAACTGTACAGTTATCCTTATACAACCTAACCAAGACAATGTCGAAATGGATATTTTTCAGCTTGGTTATTTATAGCTGCGCGGTGTGACAGCGCAGGTATAATCCAGCGTGTGTGGCAGGTCGCATTCAGCTCTCAGTTCCCGGTTTTTTTTTTTAACAAGTAATAATTCCACCAAAGTAACTATATTGTTGTGTGTTGCCGGTGATGTCATGCTTGCTGTTACGTGTATGTGTGTCTATGGAACTCGGTTTTGCATGAAGGTTTTGCATGCACATTTGAAACTGTCATGTAAAAGCTATCGTCTATGGCCGGCTTAACCTAAGTATTTATTAGGTCATACTGGTTTGCCAATAGTAACAAAAGTATCGATTACCCATTTTAATTAACGCATGATAATAAGTGTAACTTATGACCTATACAGATTAAAAAACAAAAACTTATTAAAAACTAAATTAGTCAATTATTACATACGTAGTATGCTTTGGTCTAGTGGTCGCTAGCGCAACTAAGCCATCCTAAGAGGTCCTGGATTCGATTCCCTCGTCGGACAAGGTGTTATTAGGTTTATCCATCAGGAATTTCTCAGTAGCAGCCATGGAGTCTGGATATGTGCCGATTGATGGCAATAGGTTCGCACCCTCTTACACAGGACTTAAAAAACATAACTGGCGAAATATAGGCGTAGTAGGTTAACCTGTGGATGTACTATTGGGTTCATCTCTACATAAACCGTCGAAGTTAACACTTGTGAGATAATGTTATAATTATGATGTACTGAAAAAAAATATAAAAATAAACCAATGTACCCACTTATCCATTCAAAGTTTCGCTCACCGCAAGCATGAACGATCCCCACGCAACGAAAAACAGCGAGCAATGCGTGCGCTTGATTGCTTTTCAAACGGATACGAGCAATTTGTGTTCTATTTACAATCAATATTGACGGACCGACACATAGTCGCCGCACGGAATCAACAATGAACATGTTTCCCGGGATTTTTTCATTCAATCATTCAAAATTTCGTTCATTCATTTGTTTGTGAGTGGACGAAAACCTCGTGAAAGCTGAGAAAGGGAACCAAATGAAATATCTTGACTTGGCACACGAGGTTTTTGACATGTGGAATGCGAACTCGGCTATCATTGTGCCGATTGTCGTAACGACCAATGCTTATGGCCAAGAGCCTCGACGAACATCTTTCGAGGCTCTCGCTTGGCGGTTGGATCAAGGGTTTGATTCAGAAGGCAGTACTCCTCGATACGACTCGTATTGTGTGGAGGTTCCTGTCTCTGGAGCCCTAACCACCGGTAGCTTGCTACCTGTTCCCAACGCCGGAGGACCACTAATTTTTATTATTATTATTTGTGGATTTCATTTGATTATCTAGTAACTTGAAAAAAAAAATTGTTTTACCAAGTAGGTACTGACTCTTCTTTTCAAAAACTCAACCACAAACCAATGGTAATTTATTCACCTGAAATCTAAAAAAAAAAAAAATATAATGGTTTAGTATTGATACCAGCATTGATCAATATAGGTTTTATGTGTGGTTGCTATTTTGAAAATAAATTAAGATGGCGGAAGTTAGGCAGGCCAAAACATTCAAAAACCCTTTAAATACTCTTTGACGTCACACGTGAGGTAACACCCGTCACTTCACAAATCATACTTATAAATAGCCAATATAATATCCAATTTACAGCGACTTGATAGATTTTTACATCAGTTATCACAAATCAAATCACAGTAAAAGTAGCAATATTCTGTAATATAGGCGTGAAGGTGATTTTATACAAACGACGCCATCAAATACGTCACATTTCGTTCGGGTTCGTTTCGTTTTCGTTTTCGTTTTCCTCCACTGCTGTAACATAATCTATCTATACTAATATTATAAAAAGGTAAAGGATGATGAGAAGAAACGTCCCCACCATCCAACAGATTTGAAATAAGTGTCATTTGAAGCTTCTAGTAGGATAGATAACTTTTTACTATGGCGACATCCTTCAAATACGTAGGGTTTAGGTTTTATAATATATTGTTTACTAACACATTTATTACTTAGTGTGCAATAAAAGGATTAGGATATGGCGATCTCAATGATGTTTTCATATAAGGTAACGGTTTTTAAAGCTACCGATGGTTTTTTTCTACAGATAACCTCCTCTAGATTCCGTATCATAAAACATTTTGTTTGAATTCGAGTTCACCAAATGTAGCGGTAGGCACGCGGTGATATAATATATTTCCTTTATTTATTTCCTTTAAACATTATTTTACATTTTTAAATATTTCTTAATATAACATACAAAAAAAATTGTTTGTAAGTATGGAACTTTTTATGTAGGGTGTAATCTTCGTCCGATTTCGAAAATTCTTTCACTAACGGAAAGATTCATTATTCCCGAGTGTCATAGGCTACATTTAAAACGTTCCCAGGGGTTAATTTCCGTACATTACAGGAGCGAAGCCGCGAGCTAAAGCTAGTATCGCAAAAGTATACATTTTACTGCGTGCATTTGGCTCACAGGTATACAATATGCTGTGCTGGGGCGGCTGCTGCAGGTGCTGAAAACCTCAAACGGCGCAAATACAATAACCTCATTGGTAGCTATGATATGTGTTTCAGCCGTTCGGGGTAGAAACACTAGGACCATGGGGTCCAAGTGCGCACCAGGCACCTACTCTTTCGGGACATCGCCAAGCGGTTTGTCGACTCTTCTCGTGACCAGAGGGTTGGCCTATTTTGGAGTCAAAGAATCAGCATTGCCATTCAACGTGGCAATGCAGCCAGCCTTCTGGGCACTATTCCTGTTGACAGCGATGTGGACGATATTTTTGACGCCCTTTAATACTTTTCTTCTTTTATCTGTACATATTTGTATTATTATTTTAAATAAACTAATCAAAATTTATATCGGACTCAATGATCGTAAAATTTGGAAAAACTTCGAATACAATGCAAAAGCTTCTGTTTACCAGTGAAAATATTTCCTATTCAATTTACAACAATGCGGTTGGGGAGTTATTTTCTTGCCTCGATTTAAGCTTACCTCCGCTCTATTTTTATATTAGGGTTAGTTTTTATCGAGTATTCCTGGTCAATTATTCCTGGATTTCTGGTTATTGTACGGTTATTTTTAACCGACTTCCAAAAAAGGAGGAGGTTCTCAATTCGGTTGTATGTTTTTTTTGTGTTAGTTACCTCATATCTTCACCATTTATGAACCGATTTGAAAAATTCTTCTTTTATCTGAATGGATCTACTTCCCGATTGGTCCCATAGAAATTTCATCGAAATCGGTTCAGCAGTTTGGTTTTGAAATCAAAATAGCTGGAAAAAATATGTCATCCAAGTAAAAGAAATTGCGAAATTGGTACTTGACAAGGATTTGTGTGTGATGCGATAACTAAAAAGGGTAAAATAAAAACTTTTTTGCAAAAAAAAACCAACTTCCAAAAAAAACACTAAAAAAGGGGAAAATAACTTTACTTTCGGAAGTCGGTGGCAAAAAAGTCAATGAGACAAACAATAGTCACCGACTGGGATCTTACAAAAAAGCTGGTTATTTTTCTTTTCGTCCAGATGTCTGTTCGTGGTGGAAGGTGGAAGAAAGCAGTATGTAAAGATCGTAGCAAGTAGCTGTAGTTTCTGCATACCCCATGGTAAAGCAACAATCCGAAACGTCCTCGATCACCCTAAAGTTTCAAGCTTTGATGGCACGGAAATTGCCATAACAATTAAACAAATACAACTTTAAAACAAAGCTAAACAGATGCAGCAAAATCAAAATCAACGCATTTAATTCAAGTAGACCAGTTACAGGCACTTTTGAACTGTCGAAACAAAAACAACAATAAAATGAAGCTACAGTCCCAGTCACAAGAAATAATAACTGTGAAAGTACGAGTACTATAGTTGCCCATTCCAAACCATAGATCTCTATGGAGAAGAATGAGCAAGAACAACAAAACAAAACATCAGTACTGCACGAGGCAACTGTCACCGGACCTCAGCTACCCAATTACCAAGAAAACTATGTCCTGAGGCTAGCACCGGACAGTCATACCAGGGCTATCATTTACATTATCTCTGGAAATTATCAGCTGGTGCCTTCACGAAGAAATGTCCGACCTACACAGCAAACAAATGGTAAAAAATCGATTGCCACTGCACCTGATGTAATTGCCTTCCCATTGAAGCCATAAAAAACCTATGCATTTATAACCAACCACCCTTGATATGGTAATACATTACAAAATTCGTTTCGTAAAGTGCCTCGTTGTGGTGTAGGTAATGGTCGCAAGCGCTACGGCTGACCCTGAGGTCCTGGGTTTGATTTCCGGATCGAACAAAGTGTGTTTCTCAGTTGTTACTGAGAAACACACTTTGTTCGACCCGGAACTTTGTTGTGCACGGAGTTAAGACTCGTGGTCGGTTGATGGGAATAGGCTCGCCCCCTTTTACTTGTGACTTAACTATAACTGGCGAAATGTGGGTGTAGTTATAGATACACCTCTGCCTAACCCTTTTTGGCATGCATTATAGGCGTGATATCACCCATTCTTGTTATGGTAATAGAAAAATACATTAATAATGCCAACGTTTGTGATTGTGTCTGAATTCCCATTAATTAGGTCAATTGGGAATGAATTCCCATCAGTAGAACTTCGATTGGATTCGCTCGATGTGGAAATGTATGGTGCGTCGTGTAAATTGAGCTTTTGGCCATTAACCCGTTTTCCATGCTTGGAGCGATTGTATTTCTTTTTTTTTCTTTTTTTTTTTAATGTCGAGTTTTGGCTAACATGCGTTAAACCACCGACTGTAGTGAAAAATGGCATCCAATATTCCGCTGATTTGGGATTCAGCCTACAAAAACGTAGGTTATTTTTGGAAACAGGTGGATTGATACAAGTATTCCTGCCAAGTTGTCGACGATGGATAAAAGTATATTTCTCAGAGGAGCTATAAATAAGGATACCACAAAACACTCTCTTGAAAGATGATTTAAATGTATTTTGTTAGTTCGTTCGTTCTGTCCAGCATCCGGTCCATGTAAATTATTGCCATCAGACAACTTAGAGCAATGGCTTCATAATTGACTTCATATTGACTATATGTAATTTCCAGTTCATGAGTGAATAAGTCACTAATGATTTAGTGACTTATTCACTCATGCATTATTTTTATACGAAGAATTTTTTTTTTAATAATAAAACATATTATTTCAATGAAATGTAAAATATATTCATGTTATAGAGGGCACGCCCCCGGGACTAAAACATAACTGGCGAAATATGGATGTATTATCCACCTCTACCTTATCCTTCGGGGACAACAGGCGCGAAGTTGTGTATTGAATATTTTAACCACTACACAGTAAACCAACAAGACTTTATAACTCCATCCAATTAACACTCTAACAACATAGTACCAAATAATCCTTTCCCGGAGACCTTTACCGCCCGATTAGGTACCTATTCAAGCCTTTAACTGTGAACACGCACGCAGGTACCAAAGCCAAACGGGAATAAACACCTTATTGTTCCATGTCGAGAGAAACGGTCCAATTTGTCTCTGCTCTGCGTTTCTGTCAACCCTTTTTATCTATGAGATATGTAGTGTGTAAAAAGAAAACGGTTTTTACTCTATGTTTTTATTCTGTTCACGATTTCTTTGCTCGAAAATTTGGTCCGGATGATTCAATAAGTTTTAGGTTTTGAATAATTCTGTAATGTCTACAGAACCACTCTGCAAACACAGAATTAGGGTAAAGTAAATTCTAGAAAAGTTTAAGTCAGAATTCGGTGGTCAAGTGTATCCAGACATGACTGAAATCAACGTACGTAAGTACAGCCAAACTGTAGTTTAACTTCAGTGAATACGGTGTTTATTTTAAGTACCTAAGTTTTAATTTATTTTAAAAGCGCTCCATTTCATATTAATTCAGAACTTATTTTCCTTGTAACCAGTTTGTTTTGTGTTAGTTAATCTCAGACCACTTACCTCACTCTTCTGCAAGAAATAAATAACTTGTGTTAAAATGTAATCTTCTTTATACAGTTTGTTAACTCTTTTATGTACGAAAAGCACAAAAACTTTGAAGTACAGTGAAATACTGAGATTTTATTAACTGCATAGCTGCTATCAATGTTGATGGATGGAGAGAGAGAGAGAGGAGACCTAAGAAAAGATGAGTGGATCGCTTGAGGAACGATATGAAGGAAAAAGGAGTACATAATAACGACCGTGACTATTAACAGGGGAGAATGGAAGAAGAAAACGTGTTGTACCGACCGCTTGTTGGTCAATTAAATTATAATAACTAATTTTATTAATGTTAATAAAATACACACAATAAGCATCTCTTTTTTTGTGGGTTTTAGAAGGTCAAGTCCCTTCAAAAAGTGATGTCAGTTAATGAAAGAAAAGTTTACAAAATTCTTATCAAAATTTTCTTACGTATTTTTCAATTTGCAGCACAGAGAGTTGCATTGATGATTTTAATGATTAGGCAAAATAAATGATCAGAAACAATCTCATGATCAGAAATAAACCTATAATTAACCTAAGAACAGAAATAATCTCGAATTTTGCTGCTTATTTCTTTCTTAACACCATTGTTACCCTTTGGAACAACACAATGCAACGCCCAGCCATAAGTTTTACTTAAAATTTATACTTAAAAATGGTTCTTCATACCATACAGCTGTAAAAAGAGATACTAAAAGAAAAATAGCGTCTAGTTTGATGAACGTAGTGGAAAATTGTCCCCGCTGCAGCATTCGCTATATCATGCTTAAGATACAGGACTTGTTTGTGAAATTACTAGGTGGTTTTACCAGCATTTACTCGACAAAAATAGAAGTATGTAGAATTTCTGTATTTTATTTTAATAAATCCTTAAGTGAATAATGAATTGAAAATCTTGAGTCTTTGTGAGCACGATTTACTTGATTTGATTCGCTCTTAGTGGGCTTTTATGTAATTTTATTTGATTTATTTATAATGTTTTATATTAATTTGTATGTGGCAATGGGTGTTATTTACCTGAGAATAAATGAATTATTATTATTTATTATTATACCGTTCAATGGTTTATAATAAAAAAAAGAAAAAAAAACTACTTTGGGAATCCGTATAGATCAAGATTGGGTTCCCACGAACATAAAAAAAAATGTTCATTACTCTTTCGCAGTGATAAACGGACCAACAGAACTACTCCTATATATTAGTACAATGATAAATCACGCTGCAGTCTATTTTTACGAGGCATACTTCAGAGGAAATCGCCTTTTACAGGAGAACCCGGCTCATGAGAGGAAACTAATATGATTTAAACGATTCAAACTTCTGCGGAAACGGAGAAAATCCGTTTTCGTGTCGGAATGGAATTATTTTTGTAACATGTAACACGTCTTTCTGGTGGCTGCGTCAGGGAATACAAACATTTTGCTGTAGAGAAAATACATAGAATATAAGGTTTATAAGACTACTGGTTACTACTGGTGAGCAATGTTAAGTGGTCGATGTTACATGACTGATATTTGTTATTTTTATGTTATCATTGACGAAGAGACCAAATAAAAATGACCAACGCTAAATGCGTTCCTCTCAAGTATGAATGAGAAGATAACGAATTTCTGCAATGGGTGAATATTCATCTGATCCTGAATCCGCTGGAAGCGAGAAGCTGCAGGACCGGTTGAAGTGGAGATGCCATAAGATGGCATAAGTAATTATGAATGATGATAATAAAAACTTGTAGCGGCATTAAAAAAAGTACGACAGCAACATAAGTAGTACAAAAATACTACAGCGACATCTATAACACAAATGAAGAACAATAACATCGAAATTCTAAATTGCCCTATTAAAGTTATCCATGACTCAAGACCATAATATAGAAACACGATTACAGTGGGAAGTAGCCCACTGGACATCACTCGGAGGATCCTCCCTTTTCTGTGAGAGATGAAGAACTTTACACCCTGTTCTTAATAATCCCTATCAACTTATTTGATGAAGGTTCTATTATATTGGCAGTCCACAGCGTAACCAATCCAACGAAACCCCATCTCACTCACATTAATTTTCATACCCGGAATACCAATATTTACCTTCAATAATATCATAAGATTTATGCCAAACGCCAATGGTTCCACTGGGTGTACACTCGTATTATCGTTTCCGATTTAATCTACCATGCGGAAAGCGAATGTAATTGAACAATAAAATGGCGTATATTGTGTTGGTTAACTATTCATTATACGTTATCTTTTGACCCAATGGTTGGTCGTTAATGGAACTGATCGAGTGATAGGAAGAGGTACAGGTGTTAATTGGGTACAAAGACATTTAAATAGATATACTTAAGATAGACGGGACGAAGCTAACTGCATTGTATCTACTAGCAATAACTTTCTGGTTAGTGTCTATGCAAGTATGACGTGTCAAACTTGGCAATTATGTTATTTTGCTTTAATGCGTCACTGAGATATGAGATCACAGTTTTTAAAGGATGCAGGCGTCTGTACAGTTTTACATGTGCCGTTTACATCATAGAACCCTAGATGGAACCCTATCGAAACCCTGAATGACGAATACCGGTCGTAATTTCGAACCTTAGTAAGTACCTAACTTAATGTAATTTATTTCGTCAAAACTGCTGTAAAAAAGGCGAAGAAACACAACATGAGGAACCAGAATGACCTAGACCCAAAAATCGAACACCTATGACATACATCAGCCGCGTGTGGTGGATTAGCCAGGGCCCACTCCTCCTTCCCGCTCATCAACTTTAACCATTTTTTTTCAAATTTAACACCTACAAAAAGGACACTAGGTTCCAAAATGTATAATTATGTAATTAAGGTGCCTACCTATGCCAATGAGTATGTACCTACAAAACTCCAGACAGATCTTGCCTCGAAGATGTCAAGCAGTAAAAAGGGTAAGAATTTCAAGGAGCCCACGTTTCCTCCAGTCACCGTCTGTGATAAAATGTACCCTCGTCTCGTACTGGAAACAAATATTTGCCCAAGAATTTATTGATCTTATTTAACTGCCACTGAAACATTTCAGGAAGTAGGTATATAATATACGCAGTTGGTAAACAGGTAATTAGATACTTCTTAGATTTGGGTTTGATAAAAATCGGCTATAAAACCTTTATGTTATACAAGGTGTAAACGGACAATCTACAAAGCCGTCAACCACACATTCTGTACATAAAATTAAGTAACTCTACCCAAAAATTATTGCTGGGAAACGAACTTTTTTTGGTGAAAAATCACGTTTTACGGTAAGAGATATTTAAAATAAAATTATAACTTGTAAGTATTTAAAAAAAAAACTTGTGAAAAAGTTGGAACTTTGACCCCCAATAACTGGAAGGTTCCGAGGTATGGTCTAAAACAATAAACATATGTAGTCACAATGGCTGGGAGAACAAAGTGCCTTTGGGCTTCGTTTAGACCCATTATAAAATCTCGCCTATTATCTCCGATGGGTTGGGCAGAGGTGTATCTATGTACAGTACACCCATGTTCCAGCAGTCATGAAGTGCCACATAATAGGGAAAATAATAAATGAATAGTCAATCGGAAATAACTATGCAGATACGTAAATTAAATTATTTTCTTATTAAACTAAGTTATTAATAAGATAAGAGATAAGAGGGGACACCATGTAAAACATGTGATGACTGATGACTACATTCCTTGAGTATTGTCAAAATACAGCCAGAGTAAAATGTTAGCAATATTGAACAAAACAGAAGGGCCTATAGTGTTTCGTGAACTGCAGTAAATGACACAGATTTTGTGCGTTTCATAACAGCTGTATTTTTATGACCACCTGTAGTTAGTTAGTTACAAACGGGTGTTCAACTTTTTACCACCCACGTGTCCTTTAAAAAGTTAATCGTTAAATGATAAGAACGGTTTTTCATCTAATTAAAACTTCAGGAATTATAAACAACATCAAAAACTTTAACGTAAAATAAACTCTACCACGTTTACTTAAATTGTAGCAACTCTTCATTCTAAAACACATTGCTCAAACACTTTGCGTAGGCGCTTTCAAGATGATGATGACCTTCCCTATTTACGAGCTGGAACTGGTAATTCAATAATCCTCAATAAAAAAAGAGGCAGGCAGTTATATTATACCGTCTTTGGAGCTGTGAATCTAGGTCTGACCATCAGCCTGTAACATTCCCATGATTCTCATACTTACTCTCCCATCGCTGCTTCCAAATATCTACCGCTAACCCAAATAACTTCAGCCACCAACTAAAATTGAAAATTTCCAGGATATCGGGCATGGGATTCGGGCTTTGATTTTCAGGAATGTCAAATAGGATGACCCAAAATTCTATTGAACAAGATCAGTTCAGTTGCGTAACAATCTTGCATCGATTGATTCATTGGGTCGAAAAAATTGTCGCGAAACAAGCAACGTAATTAACGCAATTAATGTTGTAGGCAGGCCCAAGAAACGCTGGCGTAACGATTTGGAATCGTTCCTGACAGATTGGCCAGAGAAGGCAAAACACCGGGAGAGTTGGAAAGGAATGGGGAAGGCCTTTGCCCAGCACAGACAGAGAGACAGAATAAGTTAATTAAATTAAAAAAAAAAAACCTAAAAAAAAAAAAAAAATTTTTTTTTAGTTTTTATCTGAAAGGCATTGCCATTTTTAATGTATGTACATCACTGCTATACAATAGGTAACCCGCTGTATAATTATTACGTACCAGCTGTACACGGCATGCTTTGCAATGCGCTTTCCCCTACCTAGTACTACCTCCTTGTATTTTTTACTACTCGACCAACCTACCAACTACCTATTTTCTCACCTTTTAAACCTTCTTTGGACTTTAGGCAAATCGCTTCAGCCGTTCTCGAGTTTTTGTGAGACTAAAAAACGTCAATTCATTTTAAATATATGGATACAAAGGAAAACTATGTAATATTTATTTATTTCAACAGCTTAGTAAGAAAGTGCATTGTTTCTAGTGTTTAAATTTTGATCAAAATAAAATTTTAATAATAATAAATATTGATTTAGCTGCTTAATTAGTTAGCTATTTAATTTGCTGATAATTAATTCAGGGCTATTAACAGTTCCGCTGCCGATTTGAATATTAATCATTTGTTAATGACATTTAAACGGGTGACTAGTTCTACATAATCGAACTAAATCGGTCATGCCGTAAGTAATGACAAATCATATCATCTAGAGGTCCTAGGATTTTCAGGTAGTACAAAGTGTTATTAAATATTGCGTTTTTCCATCAGGAATTTCTTTAGTCTTCATTTGTGCCCGGTTGATGACAACAGGGTCGCTCCTTATGACATGGGACTTAAACATAGCTGGCGAAATGTTGGTGTACTATGACGTACACAGGATTACAAGCGTGATGTTATGTTAATTAACTGAAAAGGGTTAGGTATAAAAATGTTCGGTGAACCGAAAACGAGTGATCAGAGGGCATGTCTTTTACTTTGCTTTCTTTTTAATAAATACTTATAACTGCACTTTGGTTAACACATAAAACGGGATGTTTACCATGTCTATAATACCGATATTTCGGCGCTGTTGCAAGTACCAGGGTCACGGATAAACCGTTTAACCGTCCGTGTCAGTCATAGTGCTAGTAACCATGTCAGTTTAAAAACTTATACTTATAACTGCATTGGCTAAAAGAGCAGTCACCATGCGAATCCTGGGTTTACCTGGCTTCAATTTTTTTTTAAACCCGACATAAATTTAAAAAAAGGCTTGACATCCCAAAACGTTTTTTAAACCAAATACTCCCAAAAAATAATAAACTTCAACAGCTATAGCAGATCTAGATTTCTATCTACTCAACTTTAATTAAAACCCTAAAACCAGAATCTCAAATGACCAGTAAATCTGAAATTCAAAGAAAATCCCAGCTATGAAAATACGTCAAAGTTTTCAGTACGAAATCCTCTTCAAAAGCAAGGCTGCAGTGTGAAGCGGCTAATAAACAAATGTGATGTAAATCCTCATGCAACGGGATTCGGAGCTAATCCCGCACTCCGGGACTAATCAGGACATCGCTACGAGATTATTAATTCCTACGTAGACAGTTATGTTCCAGGGGTTGGTTATTTAGTCGTGTTTCGTTTTTACCTAAGTACCTTTATACAGCCTGTATAGCGTGTACCAGAAATATGTGGTCATATTAATGCAGGGTGTGATTCAGACCATCAAACTGAAAAACACTCTCACCACCATCGAAGTCGAGGAAAAAAAAACACCTGTCCAGTACAAAACTTCAATACCTACTCGACCCAAATGTATGGAACAGCTGTTTTTATGTTGTCTCCTTTAAGGCTAGTTAGTCTGTCTCTTTGCACTATAGAATCAGCTTTACCGATAACAATAACTTTTATGAGAGACGAGCTCACATAGAGAAGAACGGAAGGCTATGGGAAGACCTTAGCCCAACAGTAGGACATACGGGTTGATTTTGACAAATGGTTGAAAATGTGAATTCTCAATAATGCACCTCCGTTGTAGAACAACCATTGATTATGTGTCTACATGATTCACTAGGAAAATAAAATTAAAGATGGCTATTATGGGTTCACTAGCTTCTGCCCGCGGCTTCGTCCGCGGGGCCTACATGAAACAAATGACATTATTATTTTCAGAAACAAACATTATAAGAGCGCTTAATGTTTGTTCACTCTCTTCCCCTCATTGAACATTCGAACTGAAAATATCTAAAATAATATAAAGTTTCACAGAAAATTCAACCCCCCATTTCACCCTCTTAAGGGTGGAATTTAGAAAAAATCCTTTCTTAGTGGATACCTTCTTTTTACAAAGAATACACCCTCCAAATTTCATGTCTTTAAGAGCCGAGAGAGGTTTAGGCTGTGCATTGATATATCAATCAGTCAGTCTGGACTTTGAATTTTATATTGGGGTATGATTTTGATAAAACTGTGATACACGGTTCTCATAATTTTAACAGAAGAGTATGTACACAAATTTTCAAGTCAATCGACCCAGAGAATAAAAAGTTTCTCAGAAAATTCAACCCCCCATTACAACCTCTTAGGGGTGGAATTTCGAAAAACCCTTTCTTAGTGGATACCTTCTCTTTACAAAGAATACACCCTCCAAATTTCATAACTCTAGGACCAGCGGTTTGGGCTGTGCGTTGATATATCAGTCAGTCAGGACTTTGAATTTTATATGTATAGATATTTTATTATTTTAAAGACATTACCTATAATTATCTGTGAAAGTTGTGTTAGTGTGGGTCCACTATAGCACAGATAATATAATACTACGACTACAGGAATATCTGTAATGTGTTTGGAAAACAAGCCAGATGGTTAGTTTTGAGAAATCGATATAGTGATTAACTTTGCCCTTGATCTGAAACGTGTGGATAAGTAATGCATGTAAGTATTATGCGTGTTTCTAATAATGTGTGTTTAACGAGATTGTATAATGATTTCACACCGAATTTAATCGTAAAACATAAACGTAGGCTCTTTACTAAACAGAGCTCATAACAAGCACCAAGGTAGATAAATAATACTGTTTTAAAACGGTATCTCGGCAATCTTTGCTCCACAAATCCACACGAGCCTTTTTACGTTACGAAAAAAATGCATCCTTATTATACCAGCAATTAATCCCATGTTCTTAATTACAGCTGGTTTTATTTTTATCTGATCTCGCACAAAAAACCTAGTTTTAAACTCGTCTTACAAGTGCTAAGTGTTGCAAGCATGTGCGGAAATATTTTTTAAAGTGCAACATTGGAATTACAAATACGTAGGTACAGTTAAGCAAGCAATAGTATGCGCTTCGGTAATGTTCCCGTTTCTGAATTAACACCAACTTTGCAACACAGAGTAACTCCCCACGGAGACAAAGGTACCATAATTGAGGGGATTACTAGTTTTGGAATGCTACGCTTTGTAGTAGTGCACCTATAATTGCGCACTTTAATGAAGTGGTTTGTTTGTCAGGTTGCTTACACCAGCCGCACGTCGTCATCTGTAACTGAAAAGGTTTTTCGAATTGCATAGAATTTGTTAATCGATAATTTTCTAACCATAATAATACAAATACTAGCGAGTATTTTGTACTTCCATGATTTTAACGGCTCTATGTCAGATCTCTATGTCTATAGACGATTTTTGCCGAAGTGCATTATTTTTCAGGGATACCTGTATGTAAAAAGTTGAAGTAAGTTCTGCTAAAGTTGTGTTGCGAAACATCCATGGAGTTAAGAAGTTTCCACAATATGGGGCAAGCTGTTCGAGTTTATGTGTATCAATTATTTTTCTTTTCTTTTTGTAATACCGGATAAACAAGACCAGGCACAATTTTCTGTTTAAAATCCTCGCTTTTGCTTTCACGTGGCTGATATCAAAACAAGTTCTGTGTTTTCAGGACGAAATAAAATGTTTCATTATTCTGTTTCATACCCGTGAGCATTCGACACAATCCTCACTACACTTGTTCCAAAATGTACATTTTCTCGAGCCAAAAAAAAAATCAAAACTTAAGTGTATTGTACTATTCTCCAGAATAAGATTAATTTTTAAAACACCAAAAAAAAACAGAAAACAAAAAAATTACAAATGAAGTAAAACGCGTAAGCACTAACCTTTCAAAGCAACTCGCAACAATAGATATTATGTACTAAAATATGAGATAGGTAGCAGTGCAGTTGTAGTTTAAGTTATCTTGCTGCGCCCTAACAAGGTCATGAACGCACTAGTTTTAAACCCTGCTGTAAAAAAGGCCTGGCTGTGTTTGTGTACATTGTGCATTAAATAAATAAATTATAATCGAAACTTGTTCCCAACTAAGTTAGTGTACCCGTCAAGCTGCTGAACCTACAGATAGCTAAGTAAGCCATCACTTTGATTGATGAAGCTGTCCCTTTATAAATCGATTCGATATGTCACTTTTACCTTTAGGTGCTACATAGAGATGATGGTACCTTTTCAATAATATATAATTCCTTTTTGATAGAAAAATATAATGGATATAATTATGTCGTTTTATATTAAATTTATTTATATATTTACGTACGGTTTTTTAACGTTTTCGTTTGTTTACCGTAAACCACTAAACCCCACATCCATGATTGATAACAGCACGTGTAGCATGACCACCATTGAAACGGGTTTTGTCGACGGAAGAATATACAAATTGACAGTACGACAAAGGAAATCTGTCATTTTGTCTATTCTTCCATCGACAAAACTCGTTTTTACGGTGGTCATGCTACGCGTGCTGTTAGACTTTTTATAGAAATACTTTAGCGTGGTTGACCTTGGTTTAAATATTTATTTTACAAATATTGTACTATCTGAAAGAACATTGGGGATAAACCTTAAACTTGTAGAATAATAAAAATAAACTTCGCATTCGTGTCACGATTTGATACTTGTTATTTAGAAGAGATTTATTGTTTCGGTGACTTGCTTTATATTCGGACTAAGACACAAATTTTTTAATAAATCGTTTTTACTTCGTCTTTAAGAAACGTTGCGAAAATATATTAATCTAAGAATACCCTTCTTCCGCATCTGTGTTTATAGATTTCTGGATTAACTTAGTATGATCCATAACCTGAAAAAACCCTACCTATATTCTGAAATCACATTCACCCCCGTATAGTCAAAATTTACATCGGTCACTTTACGAGGGTGACACCGAAAGTTTTTAGAACTGGCCACTTATAAACGATGTAATAAAAAAATAAGTTCAAATTTTGAAAATGGAACTCTTTGCCAATATTATTGTGTATGTATTTTATTAATTTGTCATTTGTTTACGATTTGGCGGCAAATTTAAAATTGTCTGTGTCACGTCATAATGAATTTAACGCGAGAAAATTTTCGTACAATGATTTTTTATGGCTTTCGATCATTTAAGTCAACAAGAAAGTTATGATAGACTTCGATTGGCCTTTCACGATGAAGCCCCATCTCGTGCCACTGTTTACAACTGGTTTAATGAGTTTAAAAATGGTCGCACTAATCTCACCGATGATCTGCGTGAGGAACGGCCTTCTACGGTGACGACTGGAGATAACATCAGTGTTGTGCGGCGTATGATAAAGTCTGAAAAAAGAGTGACTTATCGGCAGGTTGGGACAAGCTTAGGCATCGGTTCAAGTGCACAAAATCCTCCATGAACATTTAGCGGTCAGAAAGCTTTGTGCCCGGTGGATACCTCATAATTTGACAGAGGCCCAAAAACTCCGACGACTTGATTGGTGTCGTGAAATGGTTCAAAGATTTAACGGAGGTGACTCGTCAAATGCTGTGTTCGACATACATTACGGGTGACGAAACCTGGATTTATAGTTATGATCCTGAAACTAAGAGACAGACTGCTGTCTCGGTGTTTCCTTCCGAGGAGTTGCCTACTAAAGTGAAGAGAGGTCGAAGCGTGGGAAAAAAGATTGTGGCCTCGTTCTTCGGAAGGACAGTACATTACGCAACAATTGTTTTAGAGGATCGAAAAACAGTTACTGCAGAGTGGTACACTAACAATTGTTTGCCACTTGTCTTGGAAAAAGTTCGGGAGAAACGACCTCGCAGTAGGATCCTCCTTCACCACGACAACGCCTCGTCGCACGCCACCAAGCAAACAATCGACTACTTGGCGACGTCAGACATGGAATTACTGGGTCACCCGCCCTATAGCCCCGACCTCGCACCTTGCGATTTTTATTTATTTCCGAATATAAAAGAAAAACTTCGAGGAAAACGTTTTATGGACGCCGAGGAAGCAGTGGCTGCGTTTCAAAATGCCGTCGAAGAGACCCCTAAGGACGAGTGGGCAAAGTGCTTTTCTCAGTGGTTCCATCGGATGCAGCGATGTATTGATGTAAATGGACACTATTTTGAAAAGATATAATAAAACTAATAACTTGCTAGTTTGTTCAGTTTTTGATTTTCTAAGAACCTTCAGTGTCACCCTCGTATTTCTTTACTCGAATTTTTTTAAGCCGATAAAAAGCATCGACCGATGGAACCAATTCATGTAAAGATGGCATTACACGATACTCGACAATACGGGGTGCCAAGAGGTCAAGACAACTTACCCAAAGTCTTTGTAAAGTGGGCGTCCTCGGTGACCACAACTCCTATTTATAGAACTCTACCGGGTTCAAGCTTGTTAATTTTTGACTCGTCTCATCTTACCTTAATTACTTCCGTAGGAAAAGAAAAAGTAAATAAATTGATACATTATTAAATGAAGATCCGGTTACCATGAATCCTGTGCCTGATCTTCGTATTTAATTCACAGCATGGATCTGTACGTGTGTAATTGTAAGGTGTGGTGATATGGTAACATGGTAAATAACCCGTTTTCAGAGCTAATGGTAGTATTAGTGACCCTGTCAGTTTGATGGTATATACCTCATCCTTTAATATGACCACACTTATCTGAAACACACTATAATAATTATTGCCATTTTTGTTTAGTATTCAGGGATAAACAATACACTATCGCAAGTGTTTACGTATTTAGCCCTATATATATTAATTCCAATTAAAATAATAATGAGTAATTACTCAATGCGTCATCATTGTGTGGACTTGAATTGATAACAAATGAGAATAAAATTGACATCGTATATTCAAACGAAGTTCGTTGTTATTTACATCATAATCAATGTCAACTAACAAGAAGTGTGTAATTGTATCAATATTTTTAAGAGGAAATTTAAAAATAACTGATGACGAATCTATGATATTCTAGTCATAAATATAAAATACACAATACCTAGTGCACAGTAAGTAAATATGGGTAAAGAAAAAAACAGATAAATACAAGGTGTTGCTTTGCATCCTCGTCAAATTCAAGGAGGTAACTATGCTAATGATTCTCGACCCGAATCAATAATAAAATGGGTAGGTAATTTTTATTTTATTTTAAAGAGTATGTAAAGATAGCACATGGGCCGTGAGCTTATTGTGTACAACTAAGAATGTGATGAGGACATGTGATAAGGAGAGATGGAACACACGTGGCTAAAAGAGTGATGAATATAAATGTTGATGGATGGAGAGGGAGAGGATGACCAAAGAAAATATGGATTTATTTTATGAGAAATGAAGGAAAAACTAACCGACTTTAAAAAAATAAACACTAAAAAAATGGAAAATAACTTTACTTTCGGAAGTCGGTGACTATTGTTTGTTTCATTGACTTTTTTGTCCCCGACTTCCGAAAGTAAAGTTATTTTCCACATTTTGTGTTTTTTTTGGAAGTCAGTTATTTCTTTTTTTTGCTAAAAAGTTTTTTTTACCCTGTGTTTAGTTATCGTATCACACACAAATCCTTGTCAAGTATCAATTTCACAATTTCTTTTACTTGGATGACATATTTTTTCCAGCTATTTTGATTTAAAAACCAAACTACTGAACCGATTTTGATGACATTTCAATGGGATCAATCGGAGAGTATAAAAAAGAAGAATTCAAAGAAATTCAAAAATAGAAGAATTCAATTCTTGCAGATAAAAGAAGAATTTTTCAAATCAGTTCATAAATGACGAAGATATGAGGTAAAAAACACGAAAAAAAAATACAACCGAATTCTAAAAAAGGAGGTGGTTCTCAACCTCCTCCTTTTTTGCCTTGCGCTGACAAGTGCAGGAAGGTGATGATATATTACAAAGAAATTTAAAAAATTTCCAATTCAGATAATTCAACAGCTCTACACAGATCCATCTCGAACACTTTGCTTAAAGTGGGCAAGTAATGAAAGCAACAAAGTGCGACAAAGATCAATGTCAAACTAGAGCCGGCTGTCGGACATGTTCTTATCATTTGAAACTGTTTCGGGCCGTTTCAGACGTCTTTGCTCGAAAACAACGGTAACTTACTGCGGATTGCTATAATACTCTCTCTCTCTAATAAATATATACTATATGCACACTACATGTTATACGGTAAAAGTTTCGATTAGTATCTGTTCATTTTTCATGTCATATTTTAGCTGAATGTAAATCTTAAAAGAAATCATTGGGTTACGCTCTGGCACGCTCTTATCCGTCCATAATACTTCATTGTGCATACCGAACATGAAGTAGTTTGGTTGGTAGTTCAAAAGTTGCATAGAAAAGCTCGGAACTACAGGTCGCAGTATTATAGTAAGACATAACGTAACATAACATCACGCTTGTAATCCCGAAGGCTTAAGCAGAGGTGAACCTAATCGTACACTTACATTTCGCCAGTTATGTTTTAAGTCCCATGTGATATTGATGTTTTAAAATTGGGCGCGACTCTGTTGTCCTCAACCGGGTACAAATTCAAACTCCGTGGCTGCTACATAGAAATTTCTGATGGAAAATCCCAATGAACCTTGCTCGACGTGGCAACTGAACCCAGGACCTCATGTTCAGCATTTGCGCTTACGATCACGAGACCAACCAGCTGGTTCACAGAATACCTTAGCGGTTTTCTATGCTCCAAACCCAGAATCAAATAGATACAGACTTTACCTAACACCACACACCACACGATTAAATACAATCTATTAATCAATTTATCGATGTCTTGTCCATAAATAAACTAGAATCTTATTTACCTACAGACAATTCTAGAAAGGGCATTCCAATCGGTCTGACGGTACTAAACTTGGTTTTATTGAGAAATGAAGGTATCAAGGTAGATTTTATCTATTACTAGCTGACCCGCGCAACTTTGTTTGTGTAACATTTTTGATTGATGCTCTGCTCCTATTGGTCGTAGCGTGATGTTATATAGCCTATAGCCTTTCTCGATAAATGTACTGTCCAACACTAAAAAAAAATTTCTATTCGAGCCAGTACTTCCTGAGATTAGTGCGTTCAACCAAACAAACAAACTCTTGAGCTTTATAATATTAGTATAGATAGGTCCAACACCTTTGCAAACTGCCTCTGAGACTGTTTGTAGTAATAATTAAGTACCTTAATTACAATTCATTAGATCGAGTTATGAACGACGATTGAACCCTCAACGGGTACGGCGACCGGAGTGAATTTTTTCACAGTCAAGTCATGATGAACTTAGATGCGATACAAGACATTAGTACTTCTTCATCATCAACAGCCCGACTTCATCCACCAGACACATACTACAAGTAAGTATATCAAATTCTTCACGGTTGCAAGTTGCAAGTGAAATTTTATTGGTAGATGTCTTATGAAACTGCAAAGGCCAAGGAAATTCAATTTTTTTAGTAAACTTCAAAAGCCTCTACGTCCACGTGTAAGAATGATTAATTTTCTGTACTAACTGCACGCAAATGGAATCCACATAACCTCTTTCTTTTTAGAAGTTGGTTAAAATGCCAGATGATGTAAAAGTCAAGATACGGCAAAAATCGTCTACAAAAAGTCAATATGTCTACCTGTGTAACTAACTAATTCAAGTGATAAAATCTGGTATTCCGCAGATAAAAATCTTCGTACATGAATTGTATAATATTTAAAAAGTTCAATCAACTTTGCCTCTACATTAAAAAAAACATTGGTACCTATTGTGGCTTAAAGTTTAAAGGTAATTGTCTGAATCTAGAACTCTTTGCTTTCTAATCTGTGAGAAAACGAGAAATATGAAAGTTGACCATTGTTTTTCTAAAAAATACATTTAATTCAAGACAATTACCACTTTTGATGCAATACAGGATGTACGATTAAAATTCGTAGACGCGCAGATAACATTGCTTTTTGGATTTCAATAGCCGCATTTAATTTTAAATAAGTTATTTGAAAAAAAAAATAAAAAATATATATAGAGTATGCATACATATATATTATGACACGTATGCGTTATCTTTGGTGTCCTTTTAATAAAACTAGATAATTATAATATTTTATTTAAAGCAACCTGCCTGCCCCTATATGAAATTCCGGCGTTATGTAATGTTTATTATATTTCATAGTAACCAGCTCTTTGTTAAAAATACTCCGTTTTTTTTCCATATCGAACGACTGATTTAAACGTGAAAATCTTAAATATCAATTGTATAGTTTGAAGTTACCCTGGGAATAAATAATTTATAATTCGTCTATTGTATTGAAAATGAAACAATGGCTTCCTTCACGAGAATACACTATTAAAAGAATATACGCAATAGACATACATATATACCTATACATATAATTGCATATTGTTTATTAATATTATATGTAAGTGTGTATGTACTATATTAATATTCATGATGTGATCAAGGCTTAATGACAGCTGGTCATCACTGCACTTATTGTTGGGCTATTTACTTGTAAAATATTCTAATCTGCTCCAAATTAACAGTGGGTTACCTACACACTAGTCTTATTTTATGATTAGTGCGCGTAGCCTGAGAAATTGTTTATTTACTTTTGAATAAGTGGATGGAAAGATCTCGATTAAAATGTATTATTTAAATACTTGTTATAAACTGAGTCGTTTATAACAAGTATTCAATTAAACACACATTTTAATTCTTGCTTTTCCTGTTCTCCATAGAATTATAAATCATTTATTTAAATTATTTCTAAGTGCGCAATGGTGCATATTATTAATTTACAAACACATGGCGATAAATGTTTCATTAATATTTGACACAATCATTATGTTATTAGTCTACGCATTGCGTGTCAGTAACTCAGTACACGGTACTTTACCTTACTAAATACTGAATGACTAACCATCCATACTTCCTAAGAAAAAAAAACATAACATCCATGAGAAATAGACGGTAGGAGTAGGAAAACGGCGTTCAATATGGTGATGTGATACGTGATGAATAGTGATGATAAACCTTACTGGTATTTTCTATAAAAAAGAGAACGTGTGATTCAGTAGATATGGAAGTAGATGTAGGTATGTTAAGCTAAAAACTTGACACAAATGCTCTCCATTGGAAGTCCAGTACCCCTCGAAACGTGCTTAAAAGAGTCCAGCAAACGGTCAACCCCTTTTCCACCTCCTGAAACCTAAGGAAAATGAAAGAAGTCCCCGTGTAAGAACGTTGAGTTTCATGACTTGTCCTGACCCCTTGCGCGGTAAGTGAAGCAAAGGACACCACGAATTTCAATCGATTTATGAGATTATTCACCAACGTTGGTCACTCACCAAGAGCACAGCACCCCCTTTCTACCTATAGTGGCTATAGTCCATCTTATGTGTCTCATCTTTGTCATTGGTCCCGGTAAACTCAAACTCAAAGCATTTATTTCAAACAAACCATTCCATGCACTTTTGCTTTGTCAAAACCACATAACCCTCCTTTTGGGCTTCGCCATAGTCGGGTAAAAATAAAAATAAAATAAAGCCATCCGCAGCAGTCCCAGTCACAAGGCATAATAACTTTTGAAAGTAATGTAGTTGCCCATTCCAACGCATAGATCTCTATGGAGAAGAATGGGCAAGAAACTCCATGGACAATCTTTTAAACCAAAATATTGTTACAAAAACTTAGTTACATCATTCATTTTGAGATTTTACATCTAAGTGAGAACGATATAGAAAATGCCTGCACGTCAAATTTCAAAGCTTCCAAAGTCAAAAGATAAAATCATCAATTCAAAAATATTAAGCGTGGCAACTAAAGCGCCCGTTCACGAACATGACATATGGATCAGCACCATTTAGCTCAAAACGGTAGGTAAACATAGATCAGACACAGATACTTTTGCAATTCGCCATGGCCATAGAATACTGGTTTACATATCCTTATAATTTTCTTGGTCATTAGACAGTCTAAGATGAGGTACCAAAGCAAGGCCACTGAGGCAACATTCACTAGGAAAATCTGAAAACGGTAGTTTAATAAGTATTTACCTATTTCTTATAAGAAAAACCCCATCACACTGGCCGCAGTCATTATCACCTATGTTCTAAGTTATAATATTATTACAACATAACTGGCCTTCCACATCGCAAATATCCAACCTCCGTACTGCCCGAAATTCCGTCTTCGTCTGGCCTTACCTCATCTTTATTTTGGGGAGGCTCTCCTAATAATTCTTCTTCAAAGATGTCTTTTCTAGGACGTCATTATTTCAATATCGCCCCAAACACCACGTCAAAAAAATTAAAAGACCAACTCAGCAGTTAGCCTAAACACCTACAATCAGATGACAAATAATAATATAATACCCAATAAAAGTTCTAAAACGTAATTAAATTCTGTCGCAGTCTTCAAGACACCAGTTAAATATTTATAAGTCCAAATAGACGGGTAAGTACAATAAACTACATTTTGCACCTCTCAAGGCCGGTGGGTATGATTTTAACATATTTTAGGACAATTTGTATGCGTCGCCATGTTGTTATTACATAGTGTTATGAAGTTTGGAGGGGTGGTCGACTCCTGCGCATCAATGAACATGGACGGACGCATTAAGATGGATTTTGTATTCGATTTCCTTGTTTTGTTATGTCATAGTGGATGTAGAGTACAGTCTTCGAATAATTGATCGGTAAACGATCTGCGTTGACATCAGTCGAAGATGTTGATGATTCTCTCGGGATGTCCCATATCTAATAGTATAAGGGAAGTCTGGACTTGGAAATAAAACCTTATTTAAAAGAAGTAAGGCTTGTGATAACTCAAGTGAACCATACGAATACAAACCAAACCAAGCTGATGCTGTAAAAACAAATGCAGTTCTTGTTACTGATTTTGGGGTACCAGCACTTAGCCGGGGGGCTTAGTCACAGCGATATGTCACAAATGTATTGCATTGTCATGAGACGCCGAAAAACCTAGTCAATCCTGCTTAAAGTCACGAAAATTGAGGTCCTTTGGCTTGACCTGATATGACCTAACTATATCGGGGTCGGCTTCCAGTCTTACCGGATTCAGATGAATACCAGTATTTTACATGGAGCGACTGTTGTGGTCGTGCATCAGAGATCCCAAAATCCCAAGGCTAAAAAATATTGTTTTGCATAATGAACATGAATCCCGGCTTTTTGTTACCGTCTTGTCACTCTGATGTCTTATGTCTAATTGTGATAATTGACGGTTCACGTTTGAACTACTTGAGTGGGTAGTTAATTTGTACATACATACATGTTCTACATAATAATACATTACTACATATTCATTATTCACGCGTAGCATGTGACTGTTCCTAAATTACCCTAGGCTGATAAAATTTTCGTTTTTCCTAATTCATGGTAATAATAGTATGAACGTCGGTTTCCCCGTCTGCAGATTTAATCAGTTTCTTTATGGTCAACATTTGACTTCATGCGTAAATAATTTTGAAGAATGTCTTTTTTGTGAATTTCAAGACTTATTTGGATACTTTAGATTCATTAGCGACCAACAAAGTTTTTCATTGCTAACTTTTGTCTTCAGCTTCGCCCGCTTGGAGTTCTGAAATTATTCCATGGGAGCACGCCAGTGGGATAAACAGTGTGCTATGTAATAACCCATAGATTTACCCCTGCGCCAAATTTTATCGGGATCCGTTCAGCTGTTAAGGCATGAAAAGGTAACAGACAGATGGAGTTACTTCCACATTTATGACATACACATTGGATAAAGACAAAATTCTCTTAGTGTGGAACTCGAGCGATAGTTAATAATTTAAAAAAAAATCTTCAGCTTTTTAATCACTGATATCATTCCACTAGTGGTTTTTGCAATTAATTGTAATGTGTGTATGTGTTTATTTACATTTATATATATTTTGACTAGCTTCTGCCTGCGGTTTCGCCCGCGCGGTTTACATGAAATAAATGACATTTTTTTTCCAGAAACAAACATTATATGCGCTCTCTTCCATTGAACATACGAACTGAAAATATCCTAAACAAAGCGATAAGGATAAAAAATTAAACTAATCTCTGGGTTGAGAGTAACTGTATAGTTTTAACAGAACTCAAAGCGTGTGTAAAAATATCCTATTATGAGAAAACCAGAAGTGGATAATAAATAAGGAATATTGTTTACAATTAAATACTTTAACTACCGCAGTATTTCTTTGTAAACAATATTTTGTGTTTTTCCTTCAGGTGCTAAAATCACCAAGCTGCTCCGGGCAGTTTACGCTTGAGCAGGTCACGTGTAACTGGCCGTGTGAAAAGCAGTTCTCCCTTAAGTCTACCCCTGCTAAATTAAGATTTTGGCCTTGAGATTTACGTATGGTGATGGCAAAGCAGACTTTGAGGGGAAACTGCACTCTTTTGAACTCGAAGGGGTAGTTAGAGGAATCCTCGGAATATACACACTTACCACGGGAACAACCGGTCAGTATAGTTGCCGCGATAACATTTCATTGCAATGTTTTCACTCGCAACCTGGTGCCATTGCATAATTTTGGCGTGTTTAAATTGTGCAACAACATTACTGGGGTGCCAATTCTCAATTTTAATATGTGAGTTGGCAGACCGGAAGGCTTCAATGTGCTAAGAAATTAAATCGGGTAATGTATGGCGTCATCGTTGTTTGTCACTTAGTACACTGATTTAAACCATTTTCAACTGCTTCGAACGATCTCCAAATAATTTCATTGAATGCCTCCAAGTGCCAATGGCCAAGTGGCAAATACGGAAACCTTATAGATTCGGTCTGTCCGTCAGTCTGTCTGTCCGTCCGTATGTCACAGCTATTTTACTCCGAGACTAAAAGCACGGCACAGCTGAAATTTGGAAAGTAGGGGCTTTCTATGAGCCGCTACACAAATATGATGTAAAATTATGAAAATCATAAATATATGGGTGGCCCTCCATATACATGTAACTGAGGGTTGAAAAAAAAACATAAACGTATATAAGTTTATGGGGACTCTATCGATAGCTCTTAAAAAGTGATATCGAGATTTTTGCCTACTTTTTTCTTAAGTTAATGGTTGATGAGATATCTTAGGGGTGTAATTTCAAAAAACCCTTTCTTAGTAGATACCTACTCTTCACAAAGAATACACCCTCCAAATTTCATGTCTTTAAGATCAGCGGTTTAGGCTGTGCGTTGATATATCAGTCAGTCAGGACTTTATATGTACAGATATATATTTATAATATTTTAATATATATATTAATAGTATTTTATATATCCTTGTAGTTTAGTTTAGTATTTGATTTAAAAAAAAAATCAGATACACCTACAACTGTTTGTCACTGCATCACCCAAAGGTTGACTGGTAGAAAATGCCAATGGCATTATGTCCACCTCTGTACATTGTGCTTGAAGTGTTAAATAAGTAATGGTAATACCGAACCTCCATAAGCCGCATAATTAGTCTAAGATCACTCCCACAGCTGGCACACAGGCCTCCTTTCTATGAGAAGCAGTGGGCCATTATCCACCACGCGCGCCCCGTGCGGATTGCTGGATGTCACATGGCGCAATCTACTCATATCACAGTTCACTACAAATGGCCCACATGTTGTCCAATGTGATTCGGATGTAGTGCGCTCAGCACCGCGAGTGACCGGTGGCCCATATCTTCGTCATTTGACCTATATTTATCAGCTGATGATCTGAACAAAGTGGAAGGGACATCGACGCGAAAACAGTTACCATATCATTCTAAACACCAAAACTTTTCATTGGTAATTTTAAAAAATGCAGCTGTTTCCTACAAAAGTGCTTTACCTACACGGTCAAACTGTATGGAACAGCTGTTTTTTTTTAATTACCGATTAAAAATTTCGATGTGGGGGAATGATGTACTGAGTACATGGTGATCGTTTTCGTGTCGGTGTCGCTACCACCCTGTATATACGTAGTGCCCGTCAAACCGATGGTCTACTTAAAAGACTAGGTTAAGTACTGCTGCGTTGCTGTACAAGCTGATTTTTCATTGGACCATCAGAGAGTCTTCCACCTAGGCACACGTTGCCGTGGCCGTCTGGGACACCGAAACCGACTAACCTTTAAGCAGACTCGACACTCAGGTTGACTGCAGTAAAGGCTTCAATGTCTTCTGTATAAGACCTACTCTGGCAATAGGTTCACTAGTAGCGAATCTATACTAATATTATAAAGCTGAAGAGTTTTTGGTTGAACACGCTAATCTCAGGAACTACTGGTTCGACTTGAAAAATTCTTTTAGTGTTGGATAGCCCATTTATCGAGGAAGGCTATAGGCTATAAAACATCACGCTGCGACCAACAGGAGCGGAGCATTAATCAAAAATGTTACGCAGACGAAGTTGCGCGGGTCAGGTAGTCTTTTTGCAAAAAAAATCCGACTTCCAAAAAAAAACACGAAAAAAGTGGAAAATAACTTTACTTTCGGAAGTCGGTGACTATTGTTTGTTTCATTGACTTTTTTGCCACCGACTTCCGAAAGTAAAGTTATTTTCCACTTTTTTCGTGTTTTTTTTTGGAAGTCGGTTTTTTTTTGCAAAAAAGTTTTTATTTTACCCTTTTTAGTTATCGTATCACACAAATCCTTGTCAAGTATCAATTTCGCAATTTCTTTTACTTGGATGACATTTTTTCCAGTTATTTTGATTTCAAAACCAAACTGCTGAACCGATTTTGATGAAATTTCTATGGGACCAATCGGGAAGTAAATCCATTCAGATAAAAGAAGAATTTTTCAAATCGGTTCATAAATGACGGAGATATGCGGTAACAAACACAAAAAAAAAAAGACGAAGTTGCGCGGGTCAGCTAGTCTTTACTAAGTTGGGCAAAACGAAATAGATTGGAATATCATAAAATAGGGTCTAGTGGCCGTAAGCGTGACTGCTCAGCAGAAGGTCCTGGGTTCGACTCCCGTGACGGACAAAGTGTTATTGGGTTTTACCATCAGAAATTTCTCAGTTGCAGTCGCGGAGTCCTGATTTGTGATCGATTGATGGCAATAGGCTCGCTCCCTTTTACATGGGACTTAAACATAACGGGCAAAACGTGGGTGTAGTATTAGGTACTTACACCTCTGCCTAACCCCTCGGGGCTTACAGGCGTGTTGTAATGTGGTTATCATAAAATAATAAATCGATAATGAGTAACATAATCTATACCTGATTTATAAATAACTTAACTCGTATATAAATCAGTTGCATCGTATTTTAGGTCAACAGTACACCTGCGCCTGCGCTCGTAAACGTTCAAATCTGAACGCAACGCAACTTTACCAACAACTAAACGCTGTTACGACTATGCTTTATGAGTGCACATAAATATAATGATAATAGTGAATAGGGTTGCATTTTATTCTTCCTTATTTCCATTTACAAGACGTATCTTATTGCATAGCTGTCGGTAATGAGCAATTAAAATATTATGTTTTCTGATCGTAAAATACAGGCTTGTTAAACAATTTATATCATCATCATTATTATACGGGGTGGAAGGGACACCGACGCGAAAACGGAAACCACATACTCAGTACATCATTCTGAACCTTCTGAATCTGCTGTTTCCTACAAAAGTAAGTCATAAAGTAATTAGTCGTGTTTCCTACACGGCCAAAATGTATGGAACAGCTGTTTTTTTTTTTAATAACCGACGAAAAATTTCTATGTGGGGGGTTCAGAATGATGTACTGAGTATGTGGTTTCCGTTTTCGCGTCTGTGTCCCGTCCACTCCGTATTCTGCCCGTATCAAAATGTTTCGGGTTCGGCGTAGCAAGCAGTTTATCTTTTCTTACTGCGGCGTCTTTTGTTTCTTTTCTTGAAAAAATATTTTCCCGCTGAAAGGCTGGTAACGGGTTCAAATGCTTAGGTTTTTAATTTATTAGTGAAGGACATATTACTGACATATTAACTGGATTTATCATCCTTTGGACATCGTTACCTTTTTGGGCGACCTATTCTTTTTTTATTGTAGCGGTGATGTTCTTTTTGTTAGAAAATATATATAGACTACTGAAGAAGCCTGTGTAGAGGATGGTTATTTCAATAAATTGTGATGTATAAGATGAGATGAGCCAATCAATGATGAATGGTTTTTTAACAGATCTATACTCTACATCTGGTACAAGAATATATGATTAACTACAGAACACCCTAAATATGTGCACCTATAAGCTCAATAAACGACTCAAAGGCACAACCTATCTATTATTAATTCTATTTTTAAATCACACTTTCGTACATAGATTAAAATATTTGTACTTTTTACTCAAAAACTTCAAGGTGCGTGCAGGCGCCAAACAAATAAGGCTTTACAGGAAATTCCTTTGCAATTAGCACAGATAATCACGGCTAAGGAAATAAAAAGTGATCTGTCAAGTGGCACATAACCAAAGAGACGGTTGTTGATTGAGTTGTGTCCCAGATAAATCAATGTAACAATACGCACTCCCGAAACTGACCCAATTCACAACAACAAGGCACGAAACAGACTTGAAACACATTCATAAGTTCATAACATTTATTTTAAAACTTATAATATATTTACAATACTTAAAATTAACTTGTACTAAAAATATAATTAAAAGAAACGCTTTGGTTGAAAAAGTATGGAAGTTCAAAGACAGTTGGATCTAAAAGACATTTTTTTCATCTAAGTACAAAAAGCCAATCATATTTTTTGCCACATTACGTATTTACAAAACAATTTTTAAAACTATTATCGCGTGTTCTAAGCGTCCGGTGTCCAGAGAAACTAAACTAGCTATAATAATCACTAATAGAAGAATTATCACAAGGTTATCACGGCAATGATAAACTTCGTATCACACGCTATATTACAAAGAGACTAACTAGTAACATATCACATTTTTGGACAGGTCGAGCTACCGTTGTAAACATCGTGGATATGATGATAAGACACTTGACACTTGCACTTCGTAAACTTGAGACAGATTACGATTCCGAGACGTCAGTACAATCACTGCTACGAAAATAAATATCAGAGCACACACGAATGAAGACAATCTTCACATTCAACAAAACGGTAATTATACAAATGCTGTGAATCTAAGTTTTCTAGTAGAGATCATCTGTGAATTGTTGGTGCTTTGAACCAGTTCAACCCATCCTCATGATGTTACGTCTTCGGAGCAGGCGCTCCACTGCGTAGAACACGCGATCTGACCCTCAGTAGGGGCACAAGATGCCCCCAGCGCCCGGCACTGCTACGGAGTCGGGGAAGTGGACCCTGCAGATCTCCTTGTACGTCTTCCCCTGTCTGGGGGCACGCTCTACATTCCTCGGCTTGTACGCGTAGTTGGGTTGCTGGTAGCCGCCTCCATAGCCGTAACCGTCGTACCCGTAGTTCCCATAGCCGCTGTAACCATAAGATCTCCTCGCATTGCCATTGATAGCGTCGTAGATCGCGTCGAAGAACGGCTTGCTCTCGACGGTCACAGCGAAGCACAGCACGGCGACCAGGAGCACTCGGAGAACAGACATCGCGGAAGGGTGGCAAGCAATTGTATCAATTCAGTTGACGGTCAGACTGGCCTCTGTCTGCGGAAGCTCGCTCCGGTGGCGTTTAATCGCGAATGGTGCCGGGTGCTCATGCCGACGGCTTATATATCGGCCTCGGATCATCCGACGGCGGACAAACACGGGTGCGTGCGCGCAGGGTTCACGGTCCATACCCTGGAATCGCATTGGACCACTGATTGCTGCGGAATATTCGAAGGGTACGTTTTGTAATAGGTTTCGTAAACAGGAAGCGTTCTGCCGAGACATTTTGTTCGCTTCTAGCTTGATTGTAAGTGGGTTTTGCGCTTTAATATCAAAGTGGGGTAACCTAACCGTATACAGGTATAGTTTTGTGCAGCGTTACAATTTCCTTATTGATAAACAATTTAATATAGATAATAGACAACCATTGCTAATACTTTAGTCATAACAACATTCCGTCATGTTTAAACTAATGTCAACGTTCAATGACACAATTAAATATTAGAAGAGATAAACACGGGTACAATATCTGGAAATAGTTACGAGTATGTATCATAGGATTCTCATAAAATACTTAAATAAATTACGACTTACACTTAAAATAATTATTAATGCTATAAACACACCGAAGACCTTTAATAAAAACAGAATAATTATTATCTAAAACCCGAAACATCCGATCAATCAATCAAACTCCTTTCCCCACCAAGAGAAAACAAAATTAAAAAAAGAATACACATTTGAAATGCGAGCGCAATCAAAAGACTTTCATCGAAACCGCAACTAAAACGGTGGCAAAGGACGCGTGATTAGATCATTTCCTTATATAATATCTTCACGGTACGCAAGCAATGTTAAGGTAAGCGCGAGTCAAGTTCAACGGGTGGTGCGAGCGTTCACCTCTGTCAGTAATTTACTGTTCAGCACGACGCTTCACCGTATTCTGCTTTGGCTGACTGGAGTTTTGTCTCTGCCTGTTTGTTTTTTTTTAAGGCTGTTGCGTCGATATTGTAGTCTAGCCCAAAGAGGTTTTATTAGCCTGATTGAATTTTGAAATTAGATTGCATTGCAGCTTTGAACTGTCATCTATGAAGACTCAAAAATTAGAGTCTAGCTTAGTTCTGGATAAGCCAATCATCTGAATGAAGAAGTTATCGATATTTATAGTGCCATAGTCTTGGAAATACGATTATGATTGTATTTTACTAATACTTGTGTATAATATATAGATAAATTACAGAAACTTACAACACTCAAAAATTTTAATTTCTTTGTAACATTAACATTTTTGTCTTTATAACTCCGATAGTAAATGTCTGCCATAAAAATAAAGAACAAATTATTCATACCGTGCTGCGTTTAACCGACATTAAACTAGCATTCAAGTACTGGTCACTAACGTATGCTAACCACGTAGTCTCTAAGTAAATTACTCGACCATTCACTAGCCTAATTCGCGGGTAATGAAAACACATGTGGCCAGGATATGTATGTTTTGTGCCTCACTAGCTTAGACTATTAATTCGATTACTTGCCTTATAAGTCATCGATAGCGATTTATAATCGAGTTTCGTATTTATAGACTGCAAGGCTATAATTAGATGTAGTTGGTTGTAAAAGAACCGTGTGAAGGTATTTCCTTTCGTATTCGTTATTTTTGGTTTCATTTCCAGCTAAATCTTTTAGTTGCAAAGCAATGAATTTTTATTATTTCAAAATAAGCAATGAAGTTTTATAATTTCAGTCTAAAATCTCACACGAAATCCCTCAGTAACATCAGTTGGTCATCATCTGTTCAATCCTAGTATTTTCATATCTTGAGGTCGGGTACCAGTCTAACAGGATGCAGCCAAATACCAACATTCTACATTGAGCGACTGCTTATCTGACCTCCACAACTGGATAACTTTTAACGACTGTCAAAAATAACTTCTAACAAAATTGTAAATTAGGTACTTACCTACTTGAAACTTGAACTTTTGACTGGTGCCTTGTTTACCTAATAAAGTGAAACTGAAGTCAAAGGCAGCATAAAACTTTTTAGCAAAAACTGACAGGGCAAAGGCGTCCGTCCGGGGAAGTCCTTCCACTTGCATTGTACCTATTTCTGTTTGCCAAGTGGATCGGAATGTAACAAAGCTACACTATATTCCAGTTTGCAGAAGATGGGTCCAGGTAAAATTACAGACGCATGAAAACATAGACAAAGGCAGACATCCCGACTTTGTCTCTCCAGTTGGTACTGGTTGTAAAGGTTTCGATAAATCCCTTTGTGTTAGAAGTGTCAATAGATGGAGATAACCCCTTTCTATCTTGCAGGCCTTTGACCTAATGACCAGACTATTACATAACATGAAGGTCTGGCAACTATTTAATAAATAATTGTATGCAACCCGTCTAAAGCATGATTAATGTTGCAAATGGAACTAGTGAAGGTTTACAATTAACGGGTAAATATCGCCCGTCACGTGCAACGGTGCAAACTTGCAACACAACCCACGTAGGAGCAATCTAAAATCGACCAATCAACTAAATGTAAATAGACGAAAAAAAGGTTGCAACATCGTTACATTCTCGTGGGTACAGTGTTTAGCTAAAGGCTGAAACAATCAATTGTTTGAAAAGCTGAAATTGAATTTGGAATACAACTTTTTTGCAATCCCTAACTCTCGCTTTTTAATTGCCCCGAAATATTATTGCATGGTTCGCGAGGCCGTAGAACTAACTCCACCCATTTGTTTTTACAATACAATTTCCGCAGACTATTTTTTTTTTTTGCTAAATAGGCTTGCGATTGGCCGCAACCGCCCTATGTGAAGCGACGATGAGGCCTAGGATAGAGCATGCTTGCTTAGAAGAAACCGATTCACTCGAACCTTGAATAGATCCAGACTATAATGATCAGGGAACAGAGAAGCCGGCAGTGAATTCCACGGACTGGCGGTTCGCACAATAAACGTTGAAGCGCTTTGGTCGGCTCTGCGGAAATTCACGAACAGGGACATTGTTGGTGAATTTCCAGACAAAGTTTTAAATCATGCTGCACTATACTTGCAATTTGATTTTAATCACGTTTTGGTTTTAATCAAGCAAAGTCAAAGTTTAATAAAAAAAAATGCATAAACATTACCGCAAGTATGAATCGTCTAATTTTAGTTGCGGTTTTACATCAAACTGCCTGCACCACGGAAATAAGAAAATCAGCGTTCTACACAGACTTTCTCAAGCTCACACACAGAAAATTAGAACTTACTATTCAAGTATTCAGTGTAAATAAACAGACACCAATAATAATAATTGAATACATAGTTCTAACTACAGTATTCTGCATATCCCTGCATTTGCCATTGATTGAACGCTAATTATAAACTAATAGCCAACTGAACAAGGCACATTAATTGCCCTTCTAAAACACGTTGTAAAATCAATAGAACGGTTGCACCATAGAATTCACAAACGGGAGTTTTGCAATTATAGGCTCGAATGCAATGCGACTACGTATCAATGCAAACGAATAATTTTGGTCCACCAACCGAACGGTTAGTCGCGAAATGTGGCGTTAATTCCCGACACACATGGTGTAAACAGGCTGCTGTATTGCGTCAAAAGTTCCATTTGAAATGTACAAACATGGTTGGTGCATTGTCTATGATTTCTGATGACATGTTAGGTTAATTAGCTGCCTATTAGTGTTATTTTATGGGTTGATATCAAATCATATTTATGTAATATAATAAATCTGTAGACGTGGTATTTCTGTACATTAAAAAAATATTAGAAATAAACTAGTAGGGGTGTTAAAGGATAACAAATAAAACCCATTTCTACCATTTTTTTCTGTTTGTCATAAATATAAAACATTTCAAAAGTAATAGAATGCTCGCATTGAGTAACAAAATAATTTACACTTATTTGACCCACTTATCGATAAATAAATTAATCGATCGTAATTCGTCAATCAGTATATGGCACGCAATGTATCGCCCTCGTACATAATATGATTCGATTACATACCGATCTCCATTCTCGGGACATTACTCACGATTCGATTTATTTTCATCGATATTATCTAGAAGCTTTTTGTTATGCAACTAATTGGAACAGACTTTTTGCTTTGGCTCTTTCAAGTCTGAATTGTCAGTGCAAACCTTGTTTTGTTTTTTTTTGTTTTTGGAAACCTTTAAAAAACGCAGAAGTGCCTTGTTCTTGGGGATAAGAAAGAGCAATGTGGGATTCTTATCTCACTAAAACCCCATGCATCATCAAGATCAAGACATGAAATGTGTCTAGGGAGACTGTCAAGGTCTCCCCTGAGACATTGTGAAAGTGTTCACGGCGTCACGTGGCTAAATAATAACAGCCGCTCGGGTCGATATTCAGGTTAAGCCGCGCTTGCCTAGGTTGGTCCGTAGATGGGTGACCACCAATTACATATCGAGTTTCCTCCGTGACTCGGAAGGCCGTTGGTCCCGGCTCTCATTTGTAGATATTTGACAGTCGTTACAGGTAGTCAGTGGCCCGAAAGTCTGACAACCAGTCTTACCGAGGTATTTTCTTACCCAGTACTAACTGGGTTGTGGAGGTCAGATAGGCGGTCACTCCAGGTAAAATACTGATTTTCAACTGCTCCCGGTTAGACTGCGGGCCGACTCCAACATAGTTGGGAAAAGGCTAGGCAGCATGATGTCCGGCAGCACGTGACCAATGTGTCACCATCTTCCCTGTGGCAGCCACCTTGAGCGTCAGCGACCCTTAACCCTTTCACAATGCATCACAGTGCAAAGCTATCAACTTGAAACAGTAGTAATGTTCAGAAAATGGTTGTCAGTTTTTTTTATGCCGCCCATGGACTTGGCTTTACATGCCGTCGAGAATAATCTCTCAGGCATGCTGCTTTCCTCACGATGTTTTCCTTCACCGAAGCAAGTGATAATTATAAAATACGCACATGATTCCGAAAAAACAGAGGTGCGTGTTTTGGGTTCGAACTCGATCCTATGACTTGGCAGTCCAACGTTCACACCACTGGGCTATCACTGCTTAAGAAAATGGGTTGAACTGGCATGACATATTGGAATTCTGGTCAGTGCAATGGTCTGTAAGCAATAAATCTTGCTGTCAATTCTTATATATGATTGAATACAGATTGACCACAGATTTAACTAAGCAATCTTTCAGAAACGTCTGTAAATATTTATCTACTGAAGCAATAAAATTATTTGACGTAAATAATTAATAAGTCTTATTTAATATACTGTTAACACCTTCAAATCTTTTGAGGCATTAGATACTCAAAGTCAATATTTCTGTTGTCGAATTTACAGAAAAATCATCATTCTGCTGTCCTTGTCAATTTATTTGAGGTCGGTGCAGCATGTTCTTCCATTCTTCTCTGTTATTCGTCATCTCATGTCCCTTTCTACTTATATCATCCATTACACAATCCACCCATCGTTTCTTTGGTCTTGAAGCTCTTATAGCCATCTACATTTATATTCTAAACTTTTCTTACTACATTTTCCACTTTCCTCCGCATCAAATGTTCTTACCATGACAATCGATTACCATACAACCTACATACAAAACTACTTAGCAAAAATTTTAGTCTTCATAACATTAGTCCATTTCTAATCAATTTATATGTGCTTTTACCAGTCCAAAACACATTTCAAATCTTTTATAAAACCCTCTTTCCGAATGCACGCTACATTCTATATCGCGTCTTTTATAGTAAGCTTTCAAAACACCCCCCCCGAGGGACATTGAAATATTTGTATAGGACCAGCTTACGCCCGCATCCTGTTATTGATATAAACGCTCTATTGTCTATGCCACCTACGGAATATCGAACTAGCTAGAGTGGCTGCAGAGGTGGGTTGTCTATTGGTAATCAATGAATGTCTTAGTGACTCGAGTGGTATGTTATTTCTGTAAACAGCCTGGATATTCATATGTGACGATTTTAGGTAATTATACTAACTAGTCTTTACACTTTTTTTTTGTTGTATAACGAATCGTCCGAGAAACATACATACATATGGCACTCGGCAATAATGTAGCTATATTTTTATTTAAAAAAGATGAGTATTTTCGGAGAGTACCTCCTGCATCCAAGATTGACCTCTCTATATAGTTTTAGTGTAAAAGTTTATATAAATATAGACCGTAAACAAAGAGTGTCTGACTGTGTATAACTTCACACTTGTGTTTATTTGTAATGTCAACTTCAGGTAACTTACACTAGATAAAATTATAAAATAATTTACACTCGCTAACCTCATAAAATACCAAAGCAGACATGTCTATAAGCTTCCTAAGTTTAAAACTTCACGGTCCAATAAAATCAAAAGTATATGTAGTTTTCAACGCGAGTGTACTACAGTCGATAACACATGATGTGTCCATAGTTTCAGAATATCACACATCTTATCGAACATTATACTCAGTTCTAAAGTTGGTTTAAAATATAACACGATCGAGGTTTTACAAATAGACACAAATGAGATTTGAGAAATTTGAGAATCGGCCAGCGTAAGATGGGACGCCCTCAGGCTCAGTGGAGCGACGATCTTCGCAGGGTGGCTGGTAGCATCGAGTTGAGTGGCGTGCGATTGAAGAGGCCTATGTCAAGCGGTGGACTGCTGTAGTCTGATGATAATGCGATGGTGAGATTTGATAACCTTCCAAAGCCCTAGAACGATTCACGTGTGAAACTGTAATTTATCAACTATTACATATTTAATTAAATGTGCATATATAGTGCTGTGCCGATTTCATATAATATTGGACAAAGACAGGAAGATAAATCTCTACTTTTCACAGAGACCAAACCTAATTTTATTCTTGTACGTCGTAATGGAATAAGGGCCAAAGACCCAACCTAGCAATACTAATAATACAGTTTTGTATTAAACAAAACAACTTAATAAAGTAATAAATAAAGGACACATCTTGTTACATCATTAATTTATTAGATATTGTAATCGCAGATAATTTCCCTTTTTATTATGCAATTCCTTATACTTTATTGGCATTTACCATGATTTTCCAATTACAGTATGATACATTGATTTAATCCCTCGACTTCTTTGTCCCACCTGTTTGCTATGCATAAAGCTATTACTTAACCAGAAGTAATAATAAACTCATAAACATAATGCAGTCATAAAAGTGCTGCGTCTTCATTCATTATGTATGTTACGGGCTATTTGATAGATATCAGCGTAATCGCTTTATCAATGATACGGTATTTGCTTATGGTAACATTGAAGTTGTAAATCAGTGCATTGTACGTGACTCAGAAAATGTGCATAATTAGTTACCTCGTCATTTAACAGGATAAATGTCTTCACACATTACACTGATTTGACGCAGACTCCACTTCGACTTGACCGACGGGTAATTTAAATGTGATGTAGAATTTTTGACATGGTCATAAGTGCACGACGCGTGGTCTACCCACCGTACCAGTTTCAAGTAAGTTTAGAAAATTAACGACGAACACGATATAAAGATCACATTTCAATGTTATACTGGGGGCCTAAAACGTCCATTTTAGCAGAATCTTAAGAGGATAGCAATGGTCACAGACGCAGTTAATTTTATGAATTATCACTTAGTGACCTTTCTTTATGATTCTGCTAAAGCGACCAGTTTAGGCTACCTGGACATTCTAAGGTAATAATAATAATAAATCTTTAATCAGAACCAAAAATGGGAAAAATACAAAAGTAGTCATAATTAAACAATGTAAGTCTCACAATGTTAGATGCCTGTACTGGGATAATAAATAACAGGAAGTATGTGCATCAGCAGAAACATAACTTAGTTTAAAGTCCATGGAGCAAAAAACACAGTCGAGGCGCTCTTGTTTGCATTCGATTATTGCAGCTAGCGACAATTATGCTAAGACAGCAAACATCAATGAGTAGGCTAGCACAGTGGTCTGTTATTGTTGTGTCAGCAACAGGCATATCAACGCGGAAGTCTGACCTAGAGTACGCGCCCTCATAGTCAATCAAGTTGATGTACCTGTATTCTGCTATTTTTCTTACACGGCACTCAGCGTCTCCCGTTTTGTTGTTATTGGGCTTTTTAAAGTGCGAGCAAGTTGCACATGTAGGTGTTAGCGCTTTTTTCGCGCACTCCGGCATCGAGTGTCCTGCTTCTCCGCAGTGACCACAAGTAGAGTAGACTTCTCTGCATGTTTTTGCTGCATGTCCATATTGTTGGCATTTGTAACATCTGGTAACCAGGGTGAAATCTCTGACAGGGCAGGAGGTCCAATTTATAAATAGCCTTTCTTGACATATTAGGGCTTTACGAATCTTGCCTGGAACTTCGATAATGTAGTTACAGGTCAACGCATCTCTCTTCCCGGATTTGTGGCTGAACTTAACCTCGGTCAAAAAGGACTCCATTGACATCCCTGGAAACCTATCGGCTACATTCTGCTCGTAAATGCACCTGAAGACATCAGTATCCGGCAAAGAAGTCGGCACTCCTACAACCGTAATCCGTGGTTTGCGCTTGTTGGGTTTATCGGCGGTAAGTCCAGATGTTGACAAGTGGACTGCGTGCTTGAGTTTATCAGCATCCTGTTTGGTTTCAGTGCTGATAATTACACCTCCATTTTTAGTTTTTCGGACTCCACGTACATGTAGTTTAATTTGATCGGGGCATATGATTTGTTGTACGAGATTTTTAGTTTCGTCACTGGACTTTAATTTATCGCTGGGCTGGCTGGGCTAATGTTTTAGTACTATTCCGAGAGTGGGTAAAAGATGGCGTAAGACAGCTGTCTAGCACTGTTATTTTTCAGATCATGGTAACCCACCTGTAAGTCGAGTCGGAGTGGAGTCGACGTCGAGTTTGTGTATTGGGTGCGTGAAGACCTCAATGTCTACCATGTAATTACTGGCTGACCTAGACCTAGCTTTAATAACCATTTTTTTTTAAACTCGTAATTATGGATGGGGTAAACTTTCTAGGTACAAATGTTTACACTTTTGTTGAAATCAACCCTGATTCCGTAGGAGGTATTCTGCCAATCATTAATGTTGACCCATTTTAAGTTCAAAGAATCAGTGGCAATGTTGGAACTTAGAACTAGTAGATGATTTCAAGCGAAGCTGAACATCATGTAACTTATTTGCTTTCTATCTCAGTACTTATTTCTACCCAAAAAATCTAAAGCACAAAACTACTATTAAGTATACCTGTCCATATAATCACAGACGGGGGAGGACACGCCCTGGAAGAACATACACTGACCAATAAGGTGATGTTCTTGAGAAAGGTCACTCACAGCAAGCGTGCGTGTATGATCAGATGTATGAGCGTGGATGAGGCGAAAGGGGTATGTAAGGATCGTAGCAGGTGGCGTTCTACAGTTTCTACCCAACCTGACCCCGTGGGAAAAAGCCGTTATATACACACACATAAAATGAAGTGTAAATGATGCACGCACTATTACATCAACATAAATCTTTACAGCTACTTCTCAAATTGCATTTACTTAAACATTTCTTTTTTTTTTGGTAAGTAGGTAGGTATTTGTTTACCATTTTTTCCTCGTGCATGAGATGACTATCTAATAAAACCGCATGCGGTTGAACGAACTCCGCATGATTCGGCGTGCCCCGAAAGAGGGAAATAACTTAATACAAACACCATCTGCTTCGCCTTTAATCAACTATGCTGGCGTCGGCTGCCAGCCAACCATATGCAGCTGAATACCAGTATTTTACATGAAGTGCACAACCCAGTTACTGAGTACACTTCAACCAACTTATGTGTGCAGGGGGGAAATCACAGAACTGAATCCAATGTACCAAGTTGTAAATGTTCTAAACAAATCTGTACCATATAAGTTTGACATATCCATGCACATTTTCTTGACAAGCAACGCCACCTCGAACTGCACCATACTATAATACGATACCCCTTGGTAAGACTGGTTATCAGACTTTCGGGCCACTGACCTGTAACGGCTGTCAAAGATCTACAAATGACAGCCGGTACCAACGACATAACATGCTTTCCGAGTCACGGATGAGTCTCGATAAAATTTAATTCAAACACCTTCTGAATTTTAGTAGTGGATGTGCGGAACCACACAGGCGGCAATCACTTGCCACACGTTCAACAGGATTGTTGTAAGATTTTCGGTAGCGCATGTTAATCCAATACATTTTTGACTTTTCTCTCATAGTTAGCGATAATAGAAAGTCACATTGTCTCGGTCCTCAGCTGGTCCACACCCAAATTATCATTGTAGGCGGGAAAACACAGAACCAAAATAAATGTACCAAGTTTGACATATCGATGAAAATTTTCTTGACAAGCAACGCCACCTCGAACTGCATACTTAAAGTGGTCATACTGTACTTCTTAATTTAGATGTTTGGGTACACATTACTTACATCAGGTGGGTTACCATGGTCTGTTAATGCAGGAATGTTTTAGGACTATTCCGAGAGTGGGAAAGTGACAGCACTAGACCCACTCTCGGAATAATACTAAAACATTCCTGCATTAACAGATCTTGGTAACCCCCCTGTTTTTACCAGCATAATTAATAATACGTATCTCCAATAGTCGGCTCCAACAAGTTTCTACTTAAGAAACATATATCTTACAAAAAGTAGCACAAGTAATGTAAAAAAAAAATATTAAGTTAAAGAGCAGTTTCCATAAATTCAACTCTACGTATTTTTATGAAACTTGAGTCATGCAATGGTTATTGGAGAACAAAAGAAACTTTTCGTTTTTTGTCAATCATTAAGAACTGCTTGTGGAATATCTATGGCTAAAACATAACTGGCGAAATGTGGGTGTACTATTAGGTACACGGTTTTATGAAACCGGCGTGTCCTACAACCAAATATTCGAACACATGTGTCATCTACTAACCCGTATTGGGCCCGTGTTCTACCAGTGGGGTCACTATATTATATCGATTATACTATTAATTGATTTGATTGCTGTTACCCGCAACTTCGTCCGCGTGGAATTAAAAAACAATGTTTATTATTCGACATTTTTTTCCCTAAAATAAAAGTATTGCATAATTGCAATTCTTTTATTTTGGTAGGCAATCTGCCGGTAAACGTCCCTTCAAAATCGGTCTAGCTGTTTCGGAGATTAACCGGAACAAACGGACAGAGAGATAAAAATTAAAAAAAAAACAATATCTTTTTGTTATAAGAACCAATTCAGTAAAAAGCTGTTAATTAGAAATTACAAATGGACACTTCAATTTTATTTAATTGTTTAAATGATGTTGATGAGACTAGATCGCGAATCGGGTAGTCCCATAAAAAACTTTCGAGTACATCATAAACATACAGCCATTCATTTGTTTTGCTATCAAAGCAAAACAAATGAATGAACACACAAGACCAGCCAATAAACCAACTTCCCCTTCGAGAGGCTATGAAGTTAAAAGCCATATAGTTCACCTGCAGGGGTGCATTATCGTTTTATACGTCATAATGTGCTCCTGGCCTTAAATGGCCGTTTGATGTCCACTCTATTGATGTCTAGTGGTCTCGGGCGATACATAGCCTGTGTGTTTCATGTTGGAAGTTGGGATGTGAGATTAAAACGAGCATTTTTCTGTGTTCGGAGTAAATCTTTGATAAATTCAAATTCACTTATTTGTGAACACAGGGTCCATACAGTAGATACTCGTATTACAATAAATAAAATAAGCTCCGAGCTGTGTTCCGCCAAAAAGCATACAAAATATCAAAGGATTTTTTTTAAACATACATTTTAGAAATTCAAAAGTAGGTAGGATCAAAATAATTATATCTCATGTCAAATTTTGATAAAATAAAAATGTAGATAAAAAGTTAAATAAAATAAAAGGAACCAAAGAATACAAAATAAAGATAATAATGTCACTAATTCAATAATACATCAATAATCAAAATAATTAAAATCATTTAGTATGTCAAATAACATAAAGATAGATTTGATTTAATTAAAAAGGAATTGATATTAAAGTTTGTCATTTAAATATTCTATGATAATCTTTGTAAACTCTTGTTTGTGTTGTTTGTTTGTGTTCTTTGTAATCTTTTTAAAGTTTAGTGGGAATAGTAAATAATGCATGTAAAATATGCCTTGACTAAGCCGTAAAGTATTCTTCCCGTCATTGGTATCATTTGTGTTCTGGACCATACCTGGAAACCTTCTAGTTACGGAGATATTGGAGTTTAAAGTTTTTAAATATAAGTTTTGATGTTATAACTTTATTTTAAATACCTCCATGGCCAGTGCACTGTTCAATGCATCCATCCATCAATAATTTTAGCGTAGTTACTTAGTTTGATGTTCTTGGTCCGTTTACACCTTGTATCTAACCGTATCATGTTATGTCTTCGAAGATACGTTGCATCATCAACATGCGTGTCTTTATATCTTTAAATGCAATCCACCTCCTGAAAAACATTTTCATCTAAACTTCCTTGGTGTCTCTGAGCTACGATAGGAAAAGACGTTGTGAACTCGTGAAATGAAATCCACAATTCACGGCAAGCAGTACGGTGTCTAATACGTATAAAAAAAACCGACTTCCAAAAAAAACACAAAAAAAGTGGAAAATAACTTTACTTTCGGAAGTCCGTGACTATTGTTTGTTTCATTGACTTTTTTGCCACCGACTTCCGAAAGTAAAGTTATTTTCCACTTCAAAAAAAGGAGGAGGTTCTCAATTCGGTTGTATGTTTTTTTTTTTGTGTTTGTTACCTCATATCTTCGTCATTTATGAACCGATTTGAAAAATTCTTCTTTTATCTGAAAGGATCTATTTCCCGATTGGTCCCATAGAAATTTCATCGAAATCGGTTCAGCAGTTTGGTTTTTTTTTGCAAAAAAAGTTTTTATTTGTGTTTTTGTTGGAAGTCGGTTTTTTTTTGTAAAAAAGTTTTTATTTTACCCTTTTTAGTTATCGTATCACACACAAATCCTTGTCAAGTATCAATTTCGCAATTTCTTTTACTTGGATGACATATGATTTAAAAACCAATCAACTGAACCGATTTTGATGAAAATTCTATGGGACCAATCGGGAAGTATATCCTTTCAGATAAAAGAGGAATTTTTCAAATTGGTTCATAAATGACGAACATATGAGGTAACATACATTAAAAAAAATAAAAAAGGTTCCGACGAATTGAGAACCTCCTCCTTTTTGAAGACATTTAAAAAGATGATAAAAACTCTTAACTTCTCCATGTAAAAGAAAGGTTTTGGCCTGAAGTTATATTTTATTTTCTCGTCCGTAATAATCCAACAATTTAAACCACCACTAGTTTCTAGAATTTTCACTGTTCTTCCAACCACAATCCCTATTTTAAACGTACAAACTATGGAACCTACTACGTATTCCGATCGTATTTAAAAGCACATTTACATAACAATAATTGTGAGCAAACTCAATTACTAGAGCAAGCCTTCTGCTGGCACACGTATGTAAATCGTAGGGAAATGAAAAATTTCTATTGTCTTTCATAATTAGGTCTCAAGTGTTGATACTGAGAACCTTTGCATTTAGGATTCCTTTGTCTGCTAGGTTTTATTCTGTGGGAGCCTTTCTATTGTAGATTTTGAGATGTTTATACTTTATCTCTAATATATAAAATTCTCGTGTCACAGTTTTCGTTGCCATACTCCTCCGAAACGGCTTGACCGATTTTGATGAAATTTTTTGTGCTTATCCGGTATCTATGAGAATCGGCCAACATCTATTTTTCATCCCCCTAAATGTTAGTCCACCCCTAAATTTTATTTTTTATTTTTTAGACAAAATTTTTAATTTCTATTTTTTTATGATACAACATACAAAAATACATACAATCCTCAATTTTCACCCTTCTACGAATACGATATGGCAAAACAACGTTTGCCGGGTCAGCTAGTACTTTATATAATTAAACGTTCATTAATTATATTTGCCTCTGTCGAGTAGTCGCAAGCGCGACTGCTGAGCATGATTCGTCCTTGGTTCGATTCCCGAGTCGGGCAAAGTGTTAATGGGTTTTTCTATCAAGAATTTCTCAGTAGCAGCCACGGAGTCTGGATTTGTGCCCGGCTGCCTTACCTCTCGGGGATTACAGGCGTGTTATGCAATTGTATTATCATTATCAAGTTGCTAAAACAAATGAGTTTCAGGCAACTTTTAGAAGTAAGCTTTACAGCAGTACGTTTTTAGCACAGTTTCAGCTGTTATAGGTAAGTACGCTTTCAGCAGTGAGTACACGCTTATACGGTAGGTACTGTTTTACTGTAAGCCAAATAACATTGGACCAGAAAGTCATCTTCATCTGCCTAGCCTTTTCCCAAAAAAATTAGGATCGGCTTGCAGTCTAATCGGATGCAGCTGAATACCAGTATTTTACGAGGAGCGGCCTATCTGACCCCCACAACCCAATAACTGGCTAATAAGATACCCCTTGATAAGACTGTTTGACATTATTTAGCCACCAGCTCATGCAGAAAAAAAGTGCTGTAATTTTTTTTTAATAATTTCTCGAGAGTTTTTCTCAGACGATATCTCTATATTTTCGATATGTAGGTACTAGGTAGGCAGAATAGCTGTCTGGCAGCTATTCAAATACCGCCAGACATAGACGGCTTGAAGATAAAATAATTAGTTGCCAATCAATAGCTGATACCAATTATTTTAGCTTGTTATTCGCAATGAAAACGGCGCTCGTCTGCGATACGTATTTATGTTAACAAAACCGAACGGACGGTGACAAATTACATGGAGACAGGTAATAATATCAGACAGAAGTGGCGTGGAGACTCCTTTACATTCATTCCGATATATCAAACTATTAACTGTTGCCTATCGCAGTGCATTAGTACCTATGCAATGTATGTTGAAGCAGTGATAGCTTAGTGGTGTGACCGTTGGACTGCCAAGTCATAGGACACGCATCTCTGATTTTTCGGAATCGTGTGTGTATTGTATAATTATTATCACTTGCTTCGGTGAAGGAAAACGTCGTGGGGAAACCAGCATGCCTGAGAGATTTCTCAACGGCATGTAAAGCCAAGTCAGAGGCCCATGGCGGCATAAAAACTAAGACACCCGGTTAGGCACTAACCACACGATAAAGAAAGAAAGTACCGAATTATTAGACATACTATTGCTTCAAGCCTGCTGTATGTCAGCCGTCAACAGAGAGGAATGGAAGGATATGGAAGAGCCCTCTGCCAATAGGCACACAGACCAAGACCAAAGTGTCAAAGATAAAAGTGATGTAAACTTTTTAATTTTTTTTAAATATTTACAACATTTGTGTATAATTTTATGTTAGTAGGTTAAGGTTATTAATGGTCTGATTAAATGGATTTTGGATTCAATTTAAATAAATTAGACATATGTAGGTACCTCCCAAGTTTCGCCACAATATTCGGTTCTCCCGGCTTATGTCTTATGTTTGCCGCTCGATTGTGTACTCGTCTGTTCCTACGGTCATATATGACCTTTGACAAACATGATCGGACCACTGCCATCATTTCAGCTTGCTTGTTCTGCAAACTTTATTGTGATAACACGCAACTTTGTATGCGTAACATTTTTGATTGATGCTGCACTCCTTTTGGTAGCAGCGTGATGTTATATGTATAGCATTCCTCGATACATGGGCTATCCAACACGAAAAAATTTGAACCAGTAGTTCCTGAGATTAGCGCCTTCAGCCAAATATACTCTTCAGCTTTATAATATTATAATATAGATTATGCCATGTAATTAGATAGGCACGGGCCCATCAATCACTGACACAGACACAAATCAATCTGAATGAATGAAAACTGGCTGTCGGCCTGTCGCTGACCACTAGGGCCCAAGCAACTAGCTCATCTGCAAGACCCTGACAGTTCAGTCCCAGAGTAGTCTAGATTAAATTCTCAACAATTCGAAGCTTTCAAAGCTAAAAGATGTTAAAACATTATTTCTAGATTTGCGAAACTGGAATTATTGTAGAGTGTTTTCTACTCTATTGCTTCTAGCAATTTCCATTTTAGATTAGATACCACAATATTTTACAGTTAAAACAGTGGGCTGCCAATTTGTGGTTTTTAGTTAGCGATAGGTTCTCGTGTAAAGATTATTTAAGGTTTAAAAGCTTTCTTTTTGACAAATGACTTAGCTATCGTAACTTAGCAGTAACCTTAACTTTGAAAACTAGAAGTGAAAATGGAGTTCTATTTAAGGGCTCACTATTAAAGTTTTCAAAGACATTGTGATCTTACTTTTATAGGCTATAATTTTATTAACAACTTGCAAAGTACAAACACTTTAAGCTTTCACGGTTTATAAATAAACTGATATTGTCACTTACGGGATATCTTCCGTGATTTTTAAATATTGCAAGCTCCCGATATTTCGACGCTCGCTGTTGCAAGCGCCATGATCGCGGGATAACATGGCGTTATGCAAGCGCCATGTCATCCCGCGGTCTTGGCGCTGGCAGTGTAGGTAAGTTTAACTTAAAAAGTTGTCGTCGAGCACCTAGGAAAAACAGGTATAAATATAGGGAAGAGTGGGAAGCTATAGGGAAACCCGTAGCGGGACAACACAGGTTGTTAAAAAAATACATATTCCTGAGAGATAATACAACAGATGATATTATATGGGCTCATAAAAAAATACCTGTACAAGAACCTGGAATACAGATATATTTCCTGCAACACGGAAAGCGATCTCACGCAACAACACGATTGAACTGACCTTACCCAAGTTCATTGCCAGCGCGTGGCGTAGACGACGCGCCGGCATCCTGACAACTACCGGAGCGGCGGCTGCCAGACTGCGTTTAACGTGTAAGGTTGAGGCCACATGTGCTCAAAGGTACAGGGCCAAACTGGCTTTCTTTAGTTTAGAGTTATGGGTTCATTTCTGTGCATGAACTGTTCCACGTACACTGGTCAGTCCCCTCTTACGAAGAAAAAGAGGAGAAGAGGGAAATGCAGGGCACTGACTGTACAAGCATTAATGAATGGTCATCCAGGATTTGAATTATGCTAATGCTACATATTATCATCCCTTTTAATCGCTTTTGATGAGACAATAGAACTGAAGACCTTCAATTACCTAATGCCGCCAAATGCATCATACGAAACTACGAATGCTTCGATTACACAAAATTAATGAATTACCATTATGGTTTGATCCGAAGGGTTAGAGAGTGTACCCAAAGTAGGTACAGCAACATTCAAGAGGCGAGACTATTGTCATCAACCGACAAAACATACACACGTGCACATGCAGCACAAAGTTCTAAATACAAAATTTGCACAAGCTCCTATCATGTTTTTTTTTTTCAATGAATGCAGTTTTTTAAACGTTACGATGAATGCGTCGAAAGATTCCTCGACGTCTCAGAAGGAAGTACAGTGTCTAATCCAATAAATCTGTGAGCCACTACAAAGTTGTTACGTAAGTCAACGCAACAGGAGCCAATCATTGCCAAAGTTATTGTGGCATCAATCATTTGGCGAAACGGCCTTAAAACTATCATGTTCCGAATTCGGAGCTAATGGGACGACCTCCGAGCCGCTGACAAATTATTTCTTAATGCTGCTCAATGTCGTATAACTGGCAGGGCTGTCTGGAATACTGGATAGACAAGTCTTGGCAAGCCTTTTTACTGGATGGGATGACAAGTTTGGTTAGGCTTTTTGCCTGTTAAGTAAAAGCGGGCAATGTTGTGGGGGTTAAGAGGTTCACAAGGCGGTGGCTGTTATTGAAGTATGTCAGTAAGTTAATAGTTTAAAAAAACGGTAGGTAGGTAGCTGTTAGTCGTGTTTGTTCGTAATTCCAGTGTGTTAATTTTGGCCTCTGAAAGATAACATCAGGGAATAGCGAGTACGTACGAATGACGATCATACGACTAATATGCTCGTTCCGTAAATTTTCATTTTTTTACATTACTGACATAATGTTAACTCTGAAAAATGTCCCCTCTCCTTTGGGAATTCTCTTTAGTAGTTGGGTACATTATAAATTATTTCACAAGTGACCTTTTTAACATTCCAATGACTCACATAGTCTTACATCAGACATTTTATTGAGACAAGTCAAGATATAATTAGGCATTTCGTAGCAAATTCTCGGCATTGATCGCAGGACTTATGAGTAAGCTCACAAATATTCAAGTAAGAGAAAGAAAGGGGTAACGTGGTAACCCTGGGAGAGGTGGAGGCCGTCTGATATTCGCGTTACACTGACTCAATGACTCATTGACTCGTCAATCGTCATGCAGATTCCATATCAACAGACCCAGTCAGGCTGGTTAATCCTTGGTAGCTGGACCGGTCACTACCGCATTCGAGAATTATGAGATGATGGGTGGGTACTGCCGTGCTATGATTGTAGATACCTACACATCGATTTCCTTATAGTACTGTTACACGTGGAAACTCTATGTAGTCTGTGGTACTGTTTGATCGTTAACTGATATCGTTTCAGTTACCAGTGATGGTTTTGTTGTTGAAAAGGGTAAGATTTCGCTTTTTACACAAAATACAAAAGGACCTACTCGTACTTACTTGGTTTTTTTGTGCAAAAATATACAAAGTTCGAAACCTGGCTAAAAAAACTTGACAACACCATTTTCTTATTTTTTATTTGTCGCTTTGGAGATTTGGCTCTGTGTAGGATTATAGTTTGCAAATTTTGCCTTGAGATGCACCCAGTCTTGTTCGGACTTGGGATTAAAAGCTATTTATAACCAGACAGAGCTTACACTGTGGCGAAAAGATCCAATGTGCTCTTGCCGGTGCAAGGTGCAGGGTGCAGTTAGAACTAAAGTTTTTATTTTATCACATTTTTTTTTTAACAAGCTGCCCCACTACTCCCTACCACCAACTCCTGAAAGTCAGAATTATCAGTGGCGTCCACCAGAAAAGCGCCGAGGCAATGAAGCTCGACAAGTCCCGGAGAAAGATCGCATTTGCTACTATTTTATTGGGAAAACCAGACGCTAACAACCTTAGCTTAGTAACCAATTCAGAGGTCCCTTGAATCATGAAAGACCTTCCTCTCTTCATATCAGCCTCTGTTAATCAATTCCTAGAATTACCCTTGAACTGTTCGAGTTATCATTGCGTTCTAATTAACGAAGGATTATGTACGTGTTGGAATACGCAGAAATTATATTGTAATAAATACATTGATATCGGAGTTTCATTGAACATAGAAATGTAGTTTAAGGAAGTAGGTACTTACTATTAGTATAGAGTATTGAATTTTCCTTAATGGTTATTGTTTTGTATAATATGAAGAACTAAATTAAATAAATCTAACGTTAATTTGTTTTCTCGTTAAAAATACAATTACGTGTATTCATAATTAATTCCAAGAATATTCTGCCGAGCATACTGTGTTATGTAGGAAAAATAAGACTATGTATTTATAGATATTGAAATACTAGTCTATTCTTGTAATCGTCATTAACAAAAACTTTTAATACCTACGGGTTAAGGGATCCAAGCAATTGTTCCCTTTCGTCGAGGTATCAACATTATTCTCCTGCCCTTATCGTATGTGAACATAAATGTTCGGAGCAGTTGATTTTCATAATAAGCGATGAGTGCATTATTGTACTGATATCTCAAAATACTCAGGTCATACTCTGCCTCTATTTTCAGATTTCAGTTATACCTTGTTAATGCATGCAGCAGCAAGGAATTATATCATATACATTACGTCTCGTCTCGATAGAAATCGCTTGTATTAGATAAGAATGAGCGTTGTCTTTTCCTCATAACCTTGTCAGATACTTAGATAGAATAGATACCTATCTATCTCATCTTCGAACGTAGCTTATGCCTGTTTACACTGGAGTATCCTCAAATATATGCCTAAATAAAAGTGCACTGTTGAATTTTCAACGGACGGCTCGGCGCCGAGACTTCAAGTTTCAAAAGTATAATATTTACGCATTTATTTAAGTGTCGCTTAGTGTACGAGTATGACAAAACGAATTAGATACAAATCTTACGAAATTCGAAAGCTCTAAGTGCCGTTTCCAATGGAAGGTGTCTGAAAAGGCAATGCGGCGATGACCTATCACGACCATAATCTAGGATCCAATCTTATACTAAAGTTATGGTGTTATCGAATATGTAGCTACGTGTGAGAAAGACGCTGTGCACTGTTGGCAGTTGGCACCTTTGCTCCTGGCGCTGCTTATTACCGATAAGGGAAATTATGCGGGCGTGAATATTCTACGAGAAACCTGATTGACGACTGTGAAGATGACGACTATGACGCATAATGGAAAGATACCTTAAACAAGCAAGTAAATAATTACGTAGGTAATAATAAAAAAATATAAATATATAAAATAAATAATAAAATAATAGTAATAAAATAAAATTAATTTATTATAGGTATATATACATATATATATTTTATATATTATTAAAATAAATAAATATTTATTTTATTATATAAGCATGTATGTGTTTACTATCTGTTTAATTATGATTGTTTAAGTTATTAATTTTGTAGTTAATTTATTCTTCTTACACACTGTGTCTACGTTTCTTTTATATCTATCCTCTCGCAGGTCCGCTGGAAGAGATTTCTAAATGAAATAAGCGGTACCTCTGTACTCTTTTCTCTTTATGTATTTTTCCTGTAATGTGTTTTGTGTGTACATAAATAAATAAATAATAATAAGTAAATTTCCTGCCCTAACTGCTTAGGTCAGGAAATTTAGGATTAGTGCCTATCCAGTTCATCATCGCGAAGAAAAACATGGTGAGGAAACCGGCATGACCTAAAATTCGAAGACATGTGACAATCTACCAACCCACACTGGACCCACGTGGTGAATTACATTACACAGCCCATTATCTCTCGTAGAGAAGAAGGGGAGGACTATGTCCCAGTAGTCGTAAAATTGTAGAATGATTATTCTATGCTTACATGTCTAATGGGCATAAGATATGAGGTCTGGGTTCGATTCCCGGGTCGGACAGTATGTTATTGGGTTTTTCCATTAGGAAATTCTCAGTAGCAGCCACGGAGTCTGGATTTGTGATCGGTTGATGGCAATAGGCTCGCCCCCTATCAATGGGACCTAAACATAACTGGCTAAATGTGGGTGTACCTATATCTATTAGGTAGACCTCTGCCTAACCCTTCGGGGTTTACAGGCGTGATGTTATGTTATGTTATGGCTAAGGTAAGTTCTCGTTACCTTTCCTCTATAGTTCTATAAGTACCTACCTACGGGGTGGGAGGGACACCGAAGCGAAAACGGAAACCAAATACTCAGTACATCATTCTGAAACCCCCAAATTAAAATTTAACGTCGGTTATTAAAAAAAAAACAGCAGTTTCCTACAAAAGTCCAATAAGTACCTACACTGTCAAAATGTATGGAACAGCAGTTTTTTTTTTAATAACCGACGAAAAATTTCTGCGCTCAGAATGATGTACTGAGTATGTGGTTTCCGTGGCCCTTCCACCCCGTATATCTTACGTAGTTCAGCCGTCATACCAGTGTTCATTTCCTTCCTATCCATATCATATTTCTGACAATCACTCGCACTGTAACGTATACAGGGTATTATAGAAACCTGTGGTCCAGTTGGTCCACACGTGTACAATCTTAAGATCGCACCGCAAATACTCAACACACATAACTATAGTTACTGTATATGTAAATGTATATTATGTCAGAATCTACTTTAGAGTCTAGTGCGAATTTATCGCCATCTGATGACAAACATGGGAAATACAATTTATTATTCTATAGACTTTTTTTTAAACCTTTTGACCGCTTGGCTAAATATCAATTGCCGTGCCCCTAGCGCGCGGCTACAAATCGATAAAATAAATAATACCTACAATAAATAAGCATTTTCAATACTTAGAGCTACGAGACATAATTTTAAATAATTGTTGTAAATAATATCTCTATTTAATAATGATTTTAGTTGTACCACGCAGTTAATAGGACGAAAATACACTCGAGAGCAATGAATCCGGGTCACTTAAAGAATGTTAAAAATCTCGGAAACTAAAAACGATAGGTTAATGCAATAAATTGTATTTAATAGACAATGTAATACTCCTTAAATGAAAGTAAAAAAAATATGAGTCACCATACATTTTATTAACACAAAATTACATAAAGAAAAAAACTGCTGATCTCTCCTTAAAACAAAAATAGGAAACATGAAATTTTTGAACTTTATTACGATTTTCTTGAATTTTAATACTTTGTATTGCCTCCTCGTGCTTCCATTACTGCGTTTACGCGGTTTGGCATGCTGTACACCAAGTTCCTTATACGATTTTGGGGAATATTCTCCCATTCCTCTGTGAGAGCAATTTTGAGCTCACGAAGCGTGATTGATATCCGGGCTGCGCGCTGGCCACTCCATACGAGTAATGTTCATCTCTTGAAGGTAGTCATTCACAATCCTACCTGTATGAGGTCGGGCATTGTCATGCATAAATATAGCATCCTCACCTAAATTGACCATAAATGGACCAACGTGATCATTGAGGATTTCTTCCACATATCTTACGCTAGTTAAAGAGCCGTTTTCTATGATCACCAGCTCTGTGCGACTTTCAGAAGAAATTCCGGCCCACACAAGTACAGACCCACCACCGTAGGCTACTTTTTCTTCGATGCATGCTTGCTTGAATCTTTTCCCTGGTCTTCGATACACTCTGTGTCTTCCATCGTGCTTGTAGAGCATAAATTTTGATTCATCGGAGAACATAACTTTTGACCAATCTTCAATACTCCAATTTACGTGGCTCTGGGCATATCTTAGTCTTGAAATACGATGCCCACGCTCCAGTTTAGGGCCGTTTGCAGGTCTAAGGGGTTTTAAGTTAGATTCAGCAAGCCGACGTCTTACTGTCCATGCACTTGGGTTACTTCCTCCGAGGCGTCGAAACTGATTGGTGAATTCAGTTCCTGTGAGAAAGCGATTTCGAAGCATGGTGTTCACCAAGTATCGGTCTTCTCGTGCTGTGGTACACCTGGTTCTGCCCGTTCCTGGTCTGCGTAGGTTAGAACCAGTTTCTTCGTAACGTCGGAGAACTCTTTGTACTGTTGACAGCGACACACCGACAGTCCTGGCTGTATCGCGCTGACTCCGGCCGGTTTCCAGCATTGTAAGTATTCTGGTGCATTCTTCAGGCGTAAGCGACATAATTTCAGCTTGAATAATGAATATAGAGCACTATCAACATGGTTTATGTACCCACATAAATGACAGATTACAAACAAAAGCAAAACCAAATGCTGTAATTTCGTAGTTCCATCTTCGAAAGTGGCCCTTTTTCAAATTTGATTTTTTTATGATATAACTTTACAATAACTAAGAAGTTTTAATACCTTCATTTAAGGAGTATTACATTGTCTATTAAATACAATTTATTGCATTAACCTATCATTTTTAGTTTCCGAGATTTTTAACATTCTTTAAGTGACCCGGATTCATTGCTCTCGAGTGTAGAACGAAAAAATGCATGTTATCTGTCGCAGAAATACGACACAAGCGGTTAAAAGGTTAAAAGTTTAAACAAAAATAAGATAATAAATATTAAAAAAAAAAACGATTCGATTCCACGTAGCTCTTGTTCCAGCACACATCTTGTGAAAGCATTATTTTGCTATAGGGGCATTTAATTGAAACGTAAATAAAATAAAACAACTTTATGTGGTCGATGTAAGTTCAAATTTGTGTTTAGTCAATCAGAACTTGTGATTTTTGGTTTTATTTTTTATTTTGTTTTATCGACGACACTTTCTGCGACATTTGCATTTGAAACTATGCATCTAGATGTTTAAATTTAATATATCAATGCTTTAACACAATCGATTATGTTTTGTCACTGATAAAACTCGTGCTAGGCCCGAAGTAGTTCCCTACGGGTCTCTGGTCCACGGTCATACGAGCACATGGCCTTCCCATCACGTCACGGCTCACAATCAATATTAATGTGTTTCTATACGGCACCGTATTCCCAGGCGAAGGGAACAAATAATAGAACAAACGGTGCTAAGTGAGATAGGAACCCTGAAAACTAACTGATGCTAAGGTTGTTGTGGACACAAAACTGACCTCGAACCTCACTTGACCTTTTTCTCGACGCAGTACTTAACTGTTTTGTTTTTGGAATATTTACGAGACGGAAGAAGTGGCTGAGAGTTATATTAGAATACTTAACACATACATACATCACGGACTGTTATGTTCCCCTCCTCGTACGCTAAACTGGCAACCAAAATGCGAAAACCCAGTTTCTCATTGCACTCTCTCAGATAGCTGTTATTTAAAGCTTTTCTCTTTTAGGATAATCAGATCAAATACAGCCTTAAGTTCCACTCGTTACGTACTGTTGTCCAATGGTTTCAATAAGCTGCAGTGCTGGAGATCTCTGCCGACCTTCTGAAGCTGTCACTACAAGCGTGACGATTACTACAGTAACGACATCTTTCGCAATAACTATGAAACTAGTTAAACTTACTTTGACGTGTCATTACTCAACATTGCTAATAGATGGCGTTGTTTACAGATAAAAGAACGTGGCAGTTGCAGGGGTTGAAAAGATTTAGAAAAATGCCATTTTAAATGATGTTCAAGTAATTTTTATTATATATTACTTACAATTCATTATCATAATAAATATCGTCCTACAAGTAAAATATTATTATAATTAAATAATTAAAATCTTTTTTGTACAATGTACAGACACACAGCTAAAAAGAATAGGAATGCGAAGAACATGATGACTTTGTCGGTGAACTCTCGCCGGCCATATTTCTTGAGAAGTTTACCAGATTCTGATATTGTGCTGGCTGTGTTCTGTAACTCAGATTTTGTGCCCTGGAACACAATATTTATAAGTATTACAATAAATGCAAATTAAATGTGTAGTTATGCAACAATAGCAGCTATGGAACAGGTTTATATAATTTTCATACAATGAACAATAGATCAAAACATCAATGGAATCTGAATGCCTTTAAATCATAGGGTATTCATCTACTTAATAATGTTATTATAATAATATTTGCTTACTGACTGACATTGCTCAACCTAAACCATCATCAGAATCTACAAGCATGGAATTTTAGAAAACTTACATGCACAGTTGAACTGGATGACACCAAACTGTCCAGTGTGTCCTGACTCCTCTGTGCCGTGTCCGCTAGCTGTCTGCTTATAGATAGCAATTGTTCTGTCACACCTGTAGAAAAAGAATTAAAAATACTAACAGTTGAAGAATTTAAGAAATGAATTTACACGACTTAATTATAGACACCACAGTATGGTGAATCTTATGAACTTTTAATTATTTCCAATACAAACTTAATGCGAAAATTAAGTAACCAAACATAAGTCTAGTTACTTGATTTTCGCATTAGGTGTTGAATCTAGAGGTCAGTCCAGTTGTGAGTCCTTCTTTACCTTGGAGTTGACTTCCTATAAAAGGCAACAGAGGTCACATCAGACATTATTAAATAATTATGTGGCAAACCCAAAAAGTCCCATAAGTAAAAGTAAAATAAATACTCTTTACTGTAAACAAATATCTTTAGAATAGGCTTCCACCCTTACACATATAACAAAAACCCATAAGAAAATCATAGCTGTTCGACATATGACAAATCGCAACTGTGATACAACTGATCTCCTTTGTTCTACTATTGATGGCAAACTGCCAGTACACATGCTGCATATTTAAAGATACTAATTATTATCAACTGTTAATAGCCACCAACACGTGGCTATTCATATTGGAAAGATGATTTGGTCAAAGAGAGGCCCAACTAATGAGATACTCTCTACTATCACTTGTTACTTATACTTATTGTGCCGATTGTCGTGACGGCCAATGGTCTTATGACCAAGAGCGTCGACAAACATCTTTCGAGGCTCTCGTTAGACAGTTGGATCAACAGTACTCCTCAATACGGCCCACATTGTGATGACGTTCCTGTCTCTGGAGTCCTAGCCGGTAGCTGCTCCCGACACCGGCAGACCACATTTTTTTATATTTTATGTTTTTTTAAGAAATATTTTATAATGTATAAAATAAGATGATTGATGAATAAAGGAAAAGTTATGTATCAATTTCATGCACAATTCTGACAAGTATTAACTGTTTTATGAAGCTAGGAATTAGAATTTCATTTTTGGTAGCTAATGATGCTTTCTTAAGAGCCTGCCCATAGGAGTACTAGTAAAGCTGTGTGGGAAGATGTGGCAGGAGCCGACTATACAGGGTGTAAAATAACAGACGCAAGACCTCTTGTGTCCTACTTTAACTTTTGTTGTATGACTTTTGGAAATTCATAACTTTCTTTTAGTTTTACCATACATGTTGATCAGCAAATCGGGTCAATTTCTATAAAAGTCCATTTTTTTTTGCAATATTCAAGAACTCATAGAACAAAGGTAGTTCAGTGTCATGTCTGAGAAACCACATGGGAGGTCTTGCCTTTATTATGTTACACCTTGTATAAATAAAGTTAGCATACTAAACAATATGTAAGTAGCTCAAAACACTACCTGAAGACATATTGAGCAGTCCATCTCTCTCTACTTTAGTCTTTCTGTTCCTCATACCAAACTCTTCTTCACCTGTTTTTAATAATTCTTCTCTTTGAGCCTTCTCTATGGCAAACATACTTGTTATGTTGGCATCCTTGAATTCCTTTAGGAGACTGAAAAATACTAAAGTTTTAATCAAATAGGCAGCTGCTAATAGAAATTAGTCCTGTTTTCCCACAACTCAAGAGTCCCAGCAGGAAATAGGGTTCACTAGATGAATTAAAGACAATAGCAGTATGACTACTGCTATTGTCTTTAATTCATCTAGCGTATATAAGACTAGCATCTGCCAGCGGCTTCACTGCTGTTATGGTCGAAAATTATCCTACGGGAACATTTTAAATATAGCCAATGTCACTTGGGGATAATGTAAATTCCCAGTAGTTCCGAAGAATACTCCCTTCATCCAAAAAGAATAGAAGAATAAAATAAAAACAATAGTGCTGTGCACTGTTCATTCATGCAAATAAACAAGGAAAGATGGATAGACATTACTTAATTGTTACAGTCATTGTAAAAAAAAATGAAAGATGAATGCTTAAATGATAAACAGGCAGGTTCATATAAAATATCACTTACGAAGCCAGCTGACCCCTCTGGGAGTCCAATTCAGTAGTATTTTTTAAGTTCCCAATTTCTTTTCCATAAAGCTCAAAATTTTCCATTTCCTCGCGCATTAATGATATAGCTGCCCTTCCTTTTTCGTTGAGCTTGTTTAGAGTTTCCATTGAGTCTCGGCATGCTAGTATTTGCTGTAAATTAATTTTTGACAACATTATAGGATATCTTCTGATAATATATACCTATCGAAACAACTGGAATTGATGGAAAGAGGCCTTTGCCCAGCAGTGGGATGACGCAGGCTAACAGTATCAGTTAGTTATGACACACTTTAGTTAAAGTTTTTTTTTTTTGTTGTTCCTTCTGCATAAGCTGCTTGCAATGATGCGGGTGACTGTAGAAATTCACAATTAAGTAACGAAGTTTTTTAAATCTTTGAATAATGTCAATAAATATCAAAAAGGTTAATTTTTTTTTCTAAATACCAATAAATGCACAAGTATTTAGTTGCTGATGAGATGTACAAAACAGCTGCAACAACTCTGGGGTAAGTATTTTTACATTTATAAATTGTTATTATTTAATGTATCATTCATAAATACCTGGATTATGTTTTTCACAACAAAATAATGCTTGCCAAAACCTGTCTCATAGTGCTTGAGTAATGATTCTGGGTTGTCTAATTTCTGATGATATGACTTGCCGTACGCATTGGTACTCAATTCTCTTTCTGCTCTCAAATTCATTGTGCTAATTGCAGTTTAAATAGATTAATAAATAAAGAAATTAGATTTTTATTTTGAAAACTTTTGTGACTGATCACTGACCTATCATCTGTCTCAAAGAGTAGAATACATACGTCTGTTTGACGTTGACGCAAGTGACGTTTAAATAATGTCGTTCCAAATGACATAAGATTTTACTCCACTACGCGACATACACCTTATTTGAATCAACCTCGATATATTATTATCACTACCAAAGAAATTCAAAAGACTTATAGAGCGGACATTGGGGATATTTTCATACAAAATTGTTGATCCCGAACATTTTCGATTTTGACACACGCATGCTACCTGACAACCAGGCAAATGACACTAGACAAGCAGAACGATTTGTTACTAAGTAGTAACGAGTATTGGATTACGATTTTCTTCGTCTTGTCCCATCTATGGCTCATAAACATTTAAATGTATTTGATCACTTACCACCGTAAATACCTGCGATTTCCGAAAAAAAAAATGTACATATTACGTAGCAGCTCAAAATTTTGCATACAGGTCGTTGTTTTGCGGTCCTATTTTTTCAACTTTTGGTTCATAGGAATCTTTGTAGGTACTTATAATAATCTTTATAATAATCTAAATAGCAGAATTTCAATCCAAAATTAGCTTTTATATTATACTGGTTTATTTTCAGGCAATAAAAACTGTAATCAATCATTAATGAATACAAAAACAAAACATTTTATACAAAAATATTAACAATTCCAAAATGAGCCACACAATAATTTGTTAACCTTGTTTTAAATAGTCACACCACACCGAATACAGGCTGTTTGAATTGATATTATTGACCGATAGTGACATCGTCCATAAAGTCATCATAAACATTGTCGTCCAGGTACAAAGTATGATAGCCCTGATAGCCTGTCAACTTTCTCCGACACGTAGGACATACAGGTTTTAGTAACAACGCCTTCTGCAGACAATTTCGGCAAAATACATGGCCACACCTCGTAGAAACAACTGATTCTTTGCCCAAGTTGTTGAAACATATAGGGCACCGAATTCGTAGAAGTTGTTTACGTTTTGGTTTTGCCTGCAAAGAACATTATTTCAGATGTCAACAAATATATGTCTAAGAAGCGGTTGAAAATTAAGGAGCCACGTTACATTTTATTTAAATTCTGTAACATAGATAATTGACGAGGCGCCTGATCTGCACCTACAACAAACTGTGGTTTGCGAAAGACCGAGTTTTTTATTCAAGAAGATAAATAGGTACTATTTCAGTCTATCTTACTTTGGTTTTTTGTTTCTTAATTTTTTTCTCTTTTGCTGGTTTCTCCTTTACTTCAGGTATTCCAGGCGTCATTCCTCCGTACTGATATTGTATTATCTTAAATGTAATATTTATTTTCATTGATATTGTAAAATCATTTTACAAATAATTTGATTTGTCAGACATTATTTTGACATAACATCTGACAGACTCCCATGTTGGAAAACGGTTGTCTATTTCTTCTTAACATGCTTTGAAAGGAGATCAGCGCTAAATGGTTTCATACTCTTCGAATGAAAAAGGTAACGTTTGATTGGAGGTCTGGAAGAAAAAGAGGAAGCCTTGACCCATCAGCTCTCAATGTCGACTAACCAAAAAAACTGGTCAACTTACTGTATCAGTAGTAAACGAAAACCGTATCTTCCGATTCCACTAGACACCATATGTATTTGTACTTTTCCCTCTATGGATGATAGCTTTTCCCCACGTCTTTGCTCACGCTATGTTCGGAAATTGTCCCACTCCATCCATCCACTCCATTGTTCATTGTCATAACACTTTGGGATAATGTAGCTTTCAATTCGTGAAAGATTTTTTGGAATCGTGAAAATAAAAGACGGCAATCTCTTAATAAATGCATTTTATTTATATGTAGTAATGAGTAGTTACAATATCACTGATCAAGAGAAACCTTCGTGTACAAACGTAAACTTAGTTTTACTAGTCTTTGAAGCATTTTTACAGTTGTTCCTCAATAATTTCACTAATTTCTTTGGTCCACAGCAATATAGGTTAAGGTGGTCTCTGAAACAAAAATCAAAAGAATTTGTTTAAGTATACTCAATCATTGTGTTATAGTAAGGATATTTTGCCGAATTATATTGTAATTGTTTAATACAGGCTTGAAGTGTTGAGTGTCGTCTATTTTTATGATTATCTTAAAACATTTACATTTTACTACTGAATATATAAATAAATGATTTAAGAATGGACCCAATATTGAACCTTGCGGCACTCCCACGTTCTCTAATACTTACACAACTATAAATACAGCCTATAGCAACAGTAAGTCAGGTTTGTTCTAATCGATTAAAAACACATTCAAATCTCGTCTCTTTTAACTTTCATAACGAAGTTTAACAGAAAACAGGCCGATATGAACAGAATCAAACGCCTTTGTGCGATCTCAAAAATAAAATACTTTTTCTGTACTTAAAGTACAGTAAAATAAACTATAATGTAAAGCAGTAAACTTACTCTGGATATAAATGCACCCAATATCCAAAAACTCTATCCCAGTACGGTCTCCCTCGTCTAACTCTACATCCAATCAGAGGATAATGTTTCGCTATATTAAAATTATTGTCTTCTTCTCCACTTGACTTCACTTCATTGGCATTCCTGTTAAGATTCGGCGTCAGCAAAGTCACTCTCTCATCATCTCTATCTCTACTCAAAACATGACTTAGACCTTTCTCGTTAATCACAACCATGTGTGCTACGGGATTGTGTGCTTTATTGTTATCGTTTTTAAGTTCATTTAGTGTGTTAGTGACGTAAAATTCTATGTGCAGTCTATCTGGGCGGTTTGCGTTTCGTAATTGTAGTATAGTTTTGTTCGCAAGGTCTGCGAGCCATGTCAACTCTTTTTCGTGTCTTACTATCCAGAGAAGGTGGATTCTACCGGGTAGGCGGTTGCGAGGGTTTCTGAAACACAAGAAAATTGAACATCAGAATGTGGTAAACATATTCTAGATTCATACAAAATTCACACAAGTAGTAGAGAGAAGAGAAACCGCGAAACAAGAGCAGTAGAGTAGTAGTGGTATTGTAGTTTTTATATTATTTTAAGAAAAGAATTTACAGCAACATGTCATGCAGCACAGCTACAAACGGCGTAATCCCCACTCCTGCAGCAACGCATATCGCCACATCACTACGACAGACGCCCTCCATAGGACTTGAGAACGGGCCGTCCACCAATACACTGGAAATTAGGAAAAAGAATAACGTTTTAATACCAACTACAAATGCTTCAAAACTTGACAGAGAACAACAAGACAGAGTTTAAAAGTGTATTGATCCGGTACTATGATGATAAGAAATAATAAAAATTGAAAACGTTGCTTCTTTCCGTAGAAATGGTGATGATGACGAAAGAGGCGACTAATAAATAAAAGTGGTGGCTTAAAATGATAGGAGATTAATGTCTACCTTAGTTCACTGGGCCGCCTTTCTAATAACAATTTCTCTAACGATTCAGTCCAATCTCCCTTTACTCTTATCCATACGACGAAGCTTCTTTGGTATGCTGTAGGAACCTGAAATGTGCAAGTAAATAAGGTTTTAAGGGAAAGATGCATATGCATAGGCTACACAGATTTTATTACTCGTCCTCGTCGGAGGAATCCTACGAACAAGAGATATAGATACCAGGTAAGTAGGTACGTATAAGATGTTATGGTAAACCCACATTGATTGGACCCAAAAGGTTCAAAGATCAGCTATCAGGAAGTCAAAATTAAAGTACCTGCACGATAAAGTAGACCATATTATTTTGAGTGATGAACTGATGACACAATATGATGAGATGACATCTCACATCTTCCATAAACTATACAGTTATGTAACATTAAAATTACACTCTACCATTTTGAGATGCCACAAAAGTCATTGTCAATAAGCAAATGCGCTTGACGTGATTGCTAATGGGTCAACTTCCATAAATGGACGCCCCCATCCCACCCACGAGGTTATGGCTCTATGGCAGAATATTATTTTTAACTATAGTTGGAAGTTACGTCAGTTTTCTTGTTAGAGAATATAAATAATTCACGATAGGTTAAGTAGAAGTAGGTGCATGACTCCGTCATATTTGGAAATAAATAAATTCTCAATACTCTATTGTTTAAAGACATTTATGGAGGAGGTAAGCGGCTCGGTATGCCGTAGTACCTAACCACAGATTTGGTTTTTGCGGCGGAAACACCCACACCATCAACTGTTTCTTTAAAAGATTTCAAAAAACAATAATTTTTGTTTTGGTTTAGTTCAGCACTTGTAAAGTGCTTTATTATTTATATGACGGTGTGTTTGATTATTTGAAGATTATTATTAAGAGTGAATGTCAACCGGATATGGCAAAAACCATCTATCGGAGTAATCGGTTGTCATTTGCTAAGACGCAACACCAAGAGCTGGCGTGGGGAAAAAAAACGGCGCGAGAGTTCAATTCGAATCCGAGAGGCGAGGCGGCCCGTTTGCATCGAATACGTGCTACGTTTTTGGTGGAGTGTCTGAGTATTTTAAAGTGTTCCTAATAATTGTGCTATAAGATCCTGATTATACTTTGTGATTATATCCGAAGTATATCGTTTGATTCTCCTCGCACGACTACCCACGTCCTAATAAATTCAACTATGAATCCAAATGATGTCGTAGACTGTCCTGACGTCCCTTTAAAAATTTTGGGTTTTTTTTATCTATGGGCCTTGGTTGCCTGACAATAAAGGAATTATAATAATTGTTGTAACTGCAATCATTCACCCATTTATTCAAATGAAGCTGTGAAACAGCTCGTATTGAACGTCAAAATGAGAACCGAATTACTGTTAGAATGGGTCATCTATTGAATATGTACGATTACCTTGACAACAGTGAAGGGATGCCACTCGATGAGAGAGACGTCCAAACACTGCAGCAGCACATACTGCCCCATGCGGCAACGGAGATCGTGCGGGCAGCTCACTGTGAGGCTCATGGTACGCCCCGCCATATGGTGCACCTGTAACGTTAGTGGTTTAACTGTTTTAGGTAAGATTTCGATTGTGGTAATAGATTCAGTACATGAGTCTACCCCACCAGCGTTGACATTTTTGCTTGCTGAATCATGCACTGATTAAAAAGTAAAAGTTTGTGGCACAAAGTCCATTGTATTCAATTGAAGTCTGAGGCTGTTAATATTGGCATCCAAAAAGGACAACGCTAATTTTATGGTCTTCCGCACTTCAGAACAAACGCGAACGTATGTTGAACTAAGAAGACCGCCCTAACTGCCACGAAACAAAGATCAAGATCAAAACTTACTGTTCCTACCTCTTCCTACTTAAATTTTGCAGTATTTAAGGAATAAATAAACAGCCGCTATTTACACTCATTATAATATTATTATCTTAATCATTCATAAATAATACTACAGCGACAGCCTATATTAGATGGACACCGAAATGGACATCGCGAAAATTGAACACCTTATCAAGACGTAAGGCTTCTTTGCTAATTCCAAATTATACCTATTTCTGAATTATCCCATTACCACGTCCTCATAGATAATAATCCAACATCCCATCGAAAATTATACAAGCATAGGGGAAGTGGTTTATTCATTCACCCCAAACCGCTAATCCCATCAATGCGAAATTACCCATGGGACCATAACCTGTTAGCAGGCTGTTGAGCAAGAAATAATGGGGTTGGGCGTATTCAATCTAGAGCAAGAGGAATTTTAATAAAAATATTAAAGTGTAAAAAAGAGAGTAAGACGTAACATTTAAACTCAAACTTAATTCTATCAAGCAATAATAAAAGAAATAGACCAATGAGAAGTTGAAAGCAATGAAATGAAAACTGATTTGTGAAGTAAAGATATAGAGATTAGAGAAGTAGGTATGGAAGAAATTGTGAGATATATGTACATATATCATTGCACATGAGAGGCTCGTTGGCCAAATTAGTTGAGATTAGATCAGCTGTGCAATGAAAAATCCATGTATAGGCAAAATTTAAAACACGAAGCATGAAATTTAAATAGAAAGCCCCTAATGATTTTAAAATAGTAGAAGCTCATAAAAGAGATAATGCAATTAAAACATGATACGAATCTAAAATATGCAATGAATTCTATCGAATCCAATAGACCGTTAGCCAATAAGAGGATTATGCAAAGCTTGATCGGTTATTGGATTAAAACTGCCCACGTGCGTATTTTCGTGAAAATCTTCAGCTCAATGTGAACATAAAACCGTATTAACCTCGTATGTTGGAGGTTTATCTAGTTAATGAACATTATTTATGGCCGCGATTGAACAAACACTAATTAATTTTCTATTTATGAAATATTTGGACAAAGTTGTCATCAATATGTTCACTGTTTTATAGGATGTTTTTACGAAAATATTGGGACTCTAGATACAATTACCAAATGATTAAGCAGTTTCAAGCGAATTAACTTTAAACTTACTTCCAATATATTGACTCGTGCTCTATTTCTAGTACAGATTCGCCACAAAAAATCCAAGACATAGCAAGTCAATGGTAATGTCATCCACAGCCAGGTCTGAAAATAAAACACCGCAATAAATACCTTGAAATTAGATGCTCGTCAACGAAACGAGACAAGAAACAGAGAGACGGGCAGGCAGATAATTGAACGTCTAATTTCCATCTTAATAATGGTCTTTATGTACGAAGTATTAGCTTCGAAGAAAAAGAACATTTAGGAACATAAATATAAATAACAAAATCGTTCGCCTAGTAAAAAAACTGTTGTGAGTTCAGATATTTTGAACGGAACCGCTTCAAATAAAGTGTTTAAATTGCTTATACAGATTGATGCATTTGGCGATGATATAGGTCAAGCAATTCATATAAAAATTACAATACTAACAATCATACGAAAAAGAGAAATGATGTAAATAAGTCCATCTGTTTTTCAAATAAATAAAAGATTTGTGGAAGAAGTAAAATAAAACTATAATAATCATGTGCCCACAAACATTTCTTTTGTTTAGTTATAAGTTTCTATGCCTCAAATATGGATCTATGTGTCCGAAATAAAGAATTATTATTATGTCATGGCCAAATTCGATAAGCACAGGGTTGAATTCGTAGCTTGCTTTTAAATCACAGCAATAAGCAGACCTATGTTAAGTGATCGTACGTAATGATGCCGAATACAAAATTTAAATTTCAATACCCTTGATACCTTTTGCCACCGTTTATCGTGCCTGTTCCCACGGAAAAAAATGAATCGGCCTAACGAATAGCGGTGACTAAACGGGTGGTCACGCAAACGCATTAAAATGAATTCACGGTACAGACAGGTTGATGATGTCACATCAAAATTAGGTCATCTGAGTCACAATAACGACCTTTTCAACAAGATTCCTCAGAAAGTTGACGTTAATATTTATAATTGAATTGTGTGTTTAACCATATAATACGATGATGATAGCAGTTTAACTGCTTGATTTTAATGAAAAAGGAAACTGAAGCGCCTAGAACAGTTTCGTAGATTTATGGCGAATACAATACCAGAGCACTAACTCTGGTCTTGCAATTTAAGAAGCCAAAACAGAAATACAAGAAATTAAGCAAGGTATAATATTTTCCATAAAATAGGGAAATTGGAAGAACTTTTAATTTCCAAGTTAATGGAATGGAAAATATATTTAGATATGCATGTTGATGAAGTCCGATATAATTATAATTAAACTTAAGCACGCCTTGTAACTAGAAAGGTGTCTAATAATGTCTAACACTAACACTGCTGGGTTGCTAACCTTTTTTTTTTTTTTTTTTTTTCGGATGGGAAATCATCAAATGACTTCTCCCGCTCTGGGCTGAGCGGGAGGGAGTGTCAGACTTTTACTGACTAAAACCCATCCATGTTCCTTCATCGCCCTTTGTGTTCCGGGGCCGCGGTATCTCTTTCGAACAACCCGCAGCACCCGGCAGGCATCGGCCCTTGCGGGCCCCTTCCCTATGCTGACATCTCTTTGAGGCGCGCGTGGAACACGAACGCGCCGTCGACACGGCCTGTCGTCCTAAGACGGAGGGACGGCGAGCTAGCCCTTAGCTCACCGTCCACAGGCCCGCGTCTACGGTGGCCGGGGGCCACCACGTGGCCCCCGACGCCCGGTGCGTCTCCCGCGGCGGCTGGGACGTGAGGAGGAACGCTCTCTCTCACGTTCCGCCTCCTCCTTTGCTAGCATGACTGCTTCGCAAAAGGAGGTGACGGCTTCCCATTCCGTCTCGCTCCAGACCATGGCTCGAACCAGGGCCGGACGCGAGAGGTCGCCGCCGCCGATCGCCGCTAGGAGGACACGGCGGTGCTCCGCCCAAGCGGGGCAGACCTCCACCGTATGCTCCACCGTGTCCTCCGGTCGATCCTCGCAGTGGAAACACCCGGGCGTTTCCTCCCGCCTGATTCCGTGCAGGAACCTCCCGAAACAACCGTGTCCGGTGAGGACCTGCGTCAGGCGGAAGGTGAGGACGCCGTGGCGCCTCTCAAGCCACTCCTCAAAGAGGGGACTTATCGCCACTATCGTGGCGTGCCCTTGGGTTGCTAACCTGCACCTACAATAAATTGGGCTACGATTTTCGAATTGTCTGACGCACTTAGGTACTTGCACGTCATACTTTATTTTAAATGATGAAAATTGCGTGGAATGGTTCAACACCATGACGTGGATTTCATTCTACTAAAAAAACAAACAAATTGAATTTAGAATTGGCGAAAATTCCTCAAGAATAATTTTCATTTAGTTAACACATTCGATAGTTCTGACTTGAATGTAATTAGAATTATCCCTTTCAAAGTATTGATTCAAATAATAATAAACAAGGACAAATATGTACCGTGTTTAATGAGGCTTAACCAAAACGTTTTACATCGTAAATCTATTATAAATCCGACCAGTGGACTGGCCACAGCTGGTCAACGAAAATTAGCCGCGCCTGCGATATCAATTTGAGTCCCTACAATGAACATTATGTGCACAGTCCTATTGTGTGTTATTAGGTCTCAAAATAGAGCTTCGGTTGTCGGTAATTCAGAAACTAGGTGAACACACGTTTCGTAACAGATTCAAGCCATACATAGGTTATCAGGCTTCATGATTTTTCAATAGGCTTAGTTCATTCACACCAGTTCGGGGCTTGTAAAGCTATAAAATATTCTACGAATGGAGCTATTGCTACTATAAAACTACTTTCAGGAGGTGATGAATGAGATAGTAACAAAAAGTTTATATTCACGATTGACTGGTACCTAATTGAAGAAACGTAAAATCAATGAACTTGTTTTGTTACCCAGAAATAGAACAGTGACTGTTTAAACATCAGTCGCTATTCTAGATTTTTGACGGTTACACGGACCGATAATAGTATCGGATAAATGGCAATTGTGGGCAAATCTTTGCATTAGATGATGAACTAAAATGTCTAATCGTCATCGTCTGCCAAGCCTTTTCCCAAGTATGTCGGGGTCGTCTTCCAGTCCAACCGGATGCAGCTGAATACCCGTATTTTATATGGAGCGACTGCCTATCTGACCTCCACAACCCAGTTAGCACTGGGTAATACGGTACCCTTAAGTAAAAATGTAAATATGTCTGATATGGTATTGAAAAGCTAGGATCGTCTAAAGAAATGAAAAATCAATGAACTCGTTTTGTTGCTCGGAAATAGAAAACTGACTGATGTCTGCCATTGTGGGTAAATAGTTGACAGACTACAAAATTGTCGTGAATAAGTTGACATGAAATAAATTAACGAGTCTCGTTGAAAACTTTATAACAAAGTTCCCATCCATGCGACTGAGGACAAAATGGGTAACAGAAAGATTACATAATGATAAGTAACAATAAATAATTCTGTTTCTTACTTAGAAGCACGTCTGACTAATATAATGTAGTTGCTAAGTTAGAGGTTGTTGTACTAAATATTACAGTTCCTGTGAATTAACTAAACAATTTTCAGAATAGTTTAGTACATAACAAAACAATTTTAAGGATTATGTAGTAATTATGAAACCCAGAACGGTAATATTTATAGTTTCGCAAAGATAATATTTATAGTTTAGTAAAGATCCAAGGTGTAACAGAATAAGTGCGATACCTCTTCTGATGGTTATTCAGACTATCAAACTGCACAGCATTTCCTAAGGACCTCGACAAAAAAACGTTCATGACTTCATACTAATTGCGTCAGCTGAAGCGATATTTTTTTATGGAAAGTCCAAAAAAAAATTTGATCGCCCTATTTTCCTGGGAACGTTGTCCAGTTTGGCAGACTTAATCACCACCTAGGTATTGAGCTGATTCTGTTACACCCTTTATAATTATATTAATTAGCTAACCATATAGCGAATGCGGGCGTGTCAATTATAATGTTAATTCGGAGAGAATTAATCAAATCATTGGATCGGAACATACACGTCAGGTGAGGTCACATCTAAGATATTGTTACGGTAGGTCTACTAGATGCACGGAAGATTCAAAAGAGAAGAGATTCAAGAGGAAATAAGTATCGTTTGGACGCATCCTAAAATATTAGACTAGGTATAAAATAAAAACTTTCTTTCGTTAAAATTTTTCAGAGAGTCTGTGGCTTTCATTAAACTTTTTCGGATTCGAATTCTCGGCTTCTATAAATTTATTTCTAAGAAATAAAATGGAAAACTTAACAAACATAATAAAATAACACTTTGTGTGTAATAGCAAAACAATTTCAGAACATAAATAGCCGGCAGCTGCACTTCGTGACTGCGACAAGAAGGTTTCCACTCAGTATGATGCTGTGTGGAACTATATGTAACATGATGAAGATGATACCATAAAGGACCACTCCACTACTCCAGAATACATTAGACGGAGTGCGGGCCCATCAATTAGGGACATTAATATACTTATTAGATTACCCTCGCAGACGCTTTCACGTCTGAATGAGAGTTTACTTAAGGTGCATTATAATGGTGTCCTCCCTCGAGAGTGGAGTATGAAAAGGGTTAACGTCTGACACAGGCGATGTGAAGGCCTATGTGGTGTACTTACCTTCAGCTACATGTATATAAATCAATCTGCCTAAGTGTAGAAGACGTATTTATTTAAGTAGATACTAACTAGAATATGGTTTCATGAGTAGTTAATTAAAATCAATAAAATAACATTTTTACCATGGCCACTCGAAAAAGGGTATTTGATTCATCGATAACAGTGAATAAAACTCGTTTTAGTCACTGAGTGCATAAAAACATTTTGAGTTTGGAACAAGCACGAATTACAAGAATTATGTAAGTACAAAAAATAAATAAAACGTGCTGAAAGTACCTACTGGCTAGCTAAATGGAGCTTTTTCATAGAGCTATACAATTAGAGTTAAAAAAAAATCGAAAACTGTTCTAATTTCATCTAGAATCCCTTGCTACGCTCGGGATTCTACTCTTGAATCCTTCGCTGCTCTCGGGATCCAACTTTGCCCTTCGAATTAAATTCCCTTTTTTTCACTTTTTGTATAATCTACTATTTATTTACTCTGAGCCAAGATTATTTTTTTCGTACATTATAATTACAGCCGACATCACTTACTTGATTCTTTAATAAATATGCCTATGTTCACTTACCGTTGATTTAATGGGCACGAAAATCGGAGTATTCTCCTTTAGACTATAATTCAGACTAGTTTCAGTTTCTATGACCTCTTCTTTCAGAACACCGCTGAAATAAAAAGGACAGTTAAATTAAATTTCTTCCTGGACTTCTCCTGTGAAAGCTTCATACGGCCAGAAAACTTCCGTACAATCTCCACCAAAATAATGCAAGCACTTTGTCATAATATTGCTCAGTGCCAATATCATCAAACCTTGACACGTTTTCACAATAAATAAACTGTAAGTTCGCAACTAAATATGGTCAAAGCTAGGTTTAAACTCAGTTTGACGTGATTCATTATTTTCATCTGACTCACGCATTCGTTAACTGGCCGCCATACCATTGTGTCGGCTTTTGAAACTTTAAACCACTTAAATTCAAGCCTTTAGATATGGTTTGGAGTTTGGACCTTCAATAAAACAAGCTACATATGTATATATAGAGCGCTGCTGATACATTTTTTGTGGGTGAAAGAATTCGTGTTGGTAAATTAATGATCTATTAGAGACTTAAGGTCTAAAGAAAATATTAAACTGTACCTAGGTACAGTTTTATATTTTGTACAGTAGCACAGTTGCGTGCCTAGGGGCCAACAATACAGCAAGCCCATAAGACAGGCAGACTGTTCAGAAACCCTAATATCATGAAGAGTAAGTAGTAGGTTACAAGGGCAAGCCAAGCTTTTAGGCTTGTACGAAAAGACCGCCGCTAGCAAGCAGGTATTAGATCTGATCTGTCTACCTAACGTATTAACAAAGACTGCCATTCACATCGTAATTTCGAATTTTCTCCATTTAACTGTCTAGGCACGTCATGGCTTGTTTTAATAATACTTTAAAGCCTAAACTTTGTTGCTTAGCGCTTAAGAAAGGCGTGCATTTGTGCAGCTGTTAAGTTAACTTCAGGGGAGCCATAAAGATTTTAGATCGTAAAATTCAACTCGAAATTCAATAAGAAATACGCAAAGAAGAATACTTAAAAGTTTTTTTTCAAGTTTGTTTAATTTTTTTAACATTTTCCCATAACGCAGTTTTAACCTTTTTAAACCTATTATTAATAATTAATTAATTTGCTTCAGAGAAAAGCTGAAGAATAGTTAGCAAGCTAAAGTTAGCTAACTAATTTATTTTGACCTTCTATAAAACAATGGACTTACCTCAATGGATGTATAATAAGTAGCACAAAGAATAGTAGGTACAGCTGATGGGTATACCAGAAGGCGTTATAGACCCTTCTACGGACGACTCTCATAGACGTTAGACCCATGCATAGAGTTATAATAAGCATAGACACGCCAGTTAAACCTGCAGTGCTGAATAGCAGGCATAGAGGATTCTGAAATTAAACAAATTATTAACTCCGAAGCCTTGTCTGATGGGTACCTTGTGTACGTGACAATAATACAGAATGATATTAAAAACTCAAACAATGATTATATGCTAAAGTATTGTCAAAAGTTCTTCAAGACAAGTCCTATCCACAAATTCAAGTAAACATTCACTCATCCACTCTAATAAAAATAAGTCCCTTAACATCGCCGAACATTTCGACGAAATCGTGAGAATTAAGTGACAAAGACTTTAGGGATTCGTTGATCACAACAACTCCTGTATTATTCGAGAATCTCCGTGGTGACCTAACGCCCTAACCAAACAAAGAAGCTACGCGAGTCCCAGAGAAATATAATAAATCATCTGTCTTGGTGGGTATCTAGCAAAATTGTTCAGAGAAACATTATCTAAGTCTAGATACAAATATTTGTTTCCGAAGAATTCGAGGACGACAATCCAAAACTTAATCATTTGTAGAATCATCTTACAAGACAACTTAGGGTCACTATTATTGTGACCTACAGGATGTTGATGACGTAATAGACGTGGCCGCCGGTCAAGATGATAGCAGTCTGGAGTTTTTAGCTGAATACATATATTGTTTAAATTGGTTTTATTCAGACTCGGGAATTAAATTTGTGCGATTATAGAGATATGATATTAACAATCATGTTTTGATCTTCTATGTTTTAGGATAATATTCTTTTCATACTATTGCAGCAGTTCAGTTTTTAAACGGAAAGTAATCATATTCGTAACTTCCATTTACCTCTATATTTCTTCTATCTACGAGTTCAGCAACGACTTTTAGTATAACTCTTTGGCCATCTACTACGTCCTATTATTTGCTATAGATATTATACGCACCTATTTACCTAAGACAATTCCGGTAACATGGCTGCAATTAGCTAGACATGTACTATTCGTCGCACGGATTAATATATAATATAATATATATAATATCGCTGGACATTACACACAGCGCCATCTAGTGCCACACTAAGCAACGAGGCTTGTGTCGTGGACACTAGATAGTTGATATACTACATAGATACTTTTTGTTTGTAAATACATACTTATTATACATATAAACATCCATGACTCGGTAACAAATGTCTATGCTTATCACACAAACACTTGCTCCTACCGGGATTCGAACCCGGAACCCTATGAACGTAAGGCAGCCTCACTACCGCTGCGCCATTCGGGTCGTCATCCGTACCAATGGACAGTAGAATATAAATTAATGGCATTATGCAGTCTAATTTATATGCAATTCCATCAAGAATAATCGATTCATTTGTTTGACTACGTCCTAATTCCTTGCCATGCAAGCTAAATAAGTAGTTTGTAGACTTACGTAAGACTTTCCTATGCAGCTAAGATTCCGACGAGACCTTGGGAATTTCTGCATTAGCATCGTCACCAATGGTAACGCTATTCTTCTTTATCGTGTGGTTAGTGCCTAACCTGGTGTCAGAGTTTTTATGGCGCCCATGCGCCTCTGACTTGGCTTTACATGCCGTTGAGAAATATCACCGGTAGATATTGTGGCAACAAGGAACCATGAAATGGCCTTCCAAATTCATACAAGTCATTCAGTAAAATCTATTCAATTTCGCCTAGCAATAACGTACTTTTTATAAGATCGTTTCGTATACCATCTAGATGCCTACACAGGAGGCATATCTTGTCGCTTATTTCTGTTTCTTACTTCCTTTTTGCAAACTAAGCTCTGTTTGTCCAAAACTGTTTTATTTATTTCAACTGGCCTGACTTTTACACCTGAGTCTTCTCCAATCCTCACACCAATCATCGTTTCACGGATGCTTTTAATATAAAACTGTGGTGTGTGATAACGGCCAGCTTATAAAGTAACAAAACCAGTAAAAGCTAGCCTCTTATTCCATTGAAATTCCGTACCGCGCTTGGCCCACTAAAGTACAAAATGTTACTACTGAAGTGCGGACTATTGCACTATGCAATGCAAACGCTATATTGATTCCTTATCTACACACTCACGACAATTCCACATAGGTACTTTATAACTTCACAAACATTAACAACTATAACGCGACCTTCTACACCAGAACAATTCCCCCACAAACCACCAGAACAGTGGTTACATAAGTCTAAACCACGGATAGCCGAAACTTTGTCAAACTAACCTCATTTCTGTGCCTCGCGAAGTTAATCTCGGCGTGTTGTTGGTCGTAGCCTCTGGAGAAATTCCACAAGTTTAGCAGGTGGGAAATGGAATGTACAACTGGAAACAATAATGTACCTGTATTATACTGTTTGTGGGGGGTAGCAGGTGTTACGAAGCCAGTTGTAAATCCTGCTACGGAAATTGTTATGGAAGTTTTGAAGTAAATTATTGGCAGTGTTTGCGGTTACGCGTAAAATATTTTTATTAGAATGAGTTATTGATGTGGATTAGAAGCTTTTTTAAGCTTTTAATGTAACAATATCGTGTATGTATTTTGAGATTGTAGATCGACGATCAATCTAAAAATTAAAAAAGGAATTTCACAGAAACAGTGGCGTATAAAAGGAGAAGCCCAGTATAATCCAATTTATAAAATAGTATTTTGTTTGTTTATAATAACTTTTGACTCGGAACTACAAAATTGTCTAGCTTTTATGGCATACAAGTAAATCCCTAGGTCTAGCATACAAACAAAAGCTAGAAATCCTAACAGTGGTGTTGGCAGCCATTAGCCTGCGTCTCAACAACTTAATGGTGCTCTACATACGCAGAGGGCTTTAACGAGCCTTCCACCATTTCCAATTCGCTTTGTGAATATTTTAAAAAAGAAACCCATTGAAAACCTCCTTTTTCAGTTCCTGGATAGAGACTGGCTGGAAATAGCTCCCAAAATATGAAAAAGAAGCCAAACTGTTTCCATGAAGTTTGTATAGGTACCTATCGGTCTTTCAATTTTTAAACAACACAACTGCCTGGAACCGTTTACAGTTTTCTTAGTATTCAATAATCGTTCTGTTATTCATATAATACATGCCTACTTTTCACTAAACATATTTTCAGACTACGTTTATAAAACCCCTCTTTGATTCAGCAACGCAAACTGTTTTTAATTACATTCCTTGTTACGTAAACACGCACAATTTAGTGAGAAAAAATCCCACTGCGTTACATTAAAATTCCGAGTTCCTTGAAAATCAGGGCACTATACGAGTATTATTTAATACTATTTCATTGGAAAAACGTAACCGTTTCTGCTTCGTTATGAACCTATAGACCTGTAACATCAGTCTATCACCACTATAAATCTAAGTAATAGGTACATTGGAGGCATACGAGTAACAAGCACACTTACCAGCAAAAACTAATAGCGTTATTGCAACAGTCATGTGAAAACTCTTAGCTTTTTCTAGCCAGAAAAAGAATAATCCAGGCCATAATCTTGATAATACTCTGTACAGCAATTGGTTCAACTTCTTGCATAGAGGAAGTAACACCAGGGCACAACATAAATTAATAACAGTCGCCGTTCCACGAGAGATGCATAGTCCTAACTGCAAATGAAAAAAAAATAATAAAAAATAACGCCGACGAGGTTTATTCAACCTTTTTTGAGAGTGTATGCTGAATGCTGGCAGGTGAGAAAAAACTGCGTTTTCTGAAATAGCATATTCTTTTTTTCAAACACATGCTTCGTTTTTACAGAGTAGTAAAATAGGGCTGCCTCCTAAGCTAATTGTAAATTATGGACACTTACCCCTAATATCCTTCTTAAGTAATAAAACTGTTGTCCGATATTGTAATAAATAAATGTATCATAAAAAAGATACAGTACTAATGAGATCCATAATATCTGAAACAAACCAAAAAATGAATAAGAAGAAAAGTCTCAGAAGAAAAGCTTTGAAGGATCCTGTACCATTTGTTGGATCGATTTATGAGTAGTACTGTAATATTAATATTATTATGTAATTTTTCAATTCAGATTTTGAAATAGACCGTAGTAGGAAGTCATATTATTTTTTAGTACACGACGATTGTCCAACTCTTACAACAATAATCTCCACTAATTCCATAATTCAGTCCGCAAGATTGTTGCAGACCAGCAGACTTGTTGTTTGCCAATTTTAAAATTATTTTACTTCTAAGCATCTTTATTTGATACAACATATTCCAGCAAAACGCAACTCAAAAGAGCATAGAAACTGTACGTTGCAGCTTACGCCGGTCGTGCGTCGGAAGTGTAAACGGACGTATAGCTAGCCACTTCAGACTCTATTCAGCGGCGTTGCGTAGACGGCTTTCTATACCCAGCCTTTGACAGCTGTGTTGTGCCTGCCTCCATTGAACGAGTGAATGGAGCCGATGACAGCGTGAAGCGAGTGTGGGCCTGCATTAATTAACGATGTCGGACGACCAAACTGAGACCATTGAGATGTTGCTTGTATTATGAGAAATTCATCATTGGTCATTGATTCGTTCTCAGACTAATGGTGTAGCTCCGCCTGAATCGAGAAAACATCTCGTAGATGGAACTAAGGTCATACATAGCACAAGCTATAGGACCTTAATATTTCTAACGGATAGGAAGGGCAAATTTGCGCCGCCGGTGTGCAAATGCTCACAAAATTCTTGATAATTATGAAGTTCATGTTAAATTAAGATGATCGTAAAACTTCTAGTATACTCTTGAATAGCTGAAGATAAAGAAATAGGAACTAGCCAGTTGTGAGGTTTAAACATTTCGTTTGAAGATAAGAAATACACATAAAAAGTTATACACAGCACTGAAATAAACCAGTATGAACGTAAACTTGTATGGGCTTTAAAGATGACATAAATGCATGCAATGAAATGCAATTTGTTACTAGCCTTTGCTAATCTGCAGTATGGCGCGTGCTGTAATCCGTTACTCACGGTTGAGTCCTAAAACATGGTAAGATTTATGTACCTAACCCTGACTAAAAATAGCATTATCTACTTCGCTGTTCTGTGAAGAGGTTATAGTCGAAGACACTTTTCACTTTAAAAATCTCGTTACGAAAGTTAAGCAAAATCCAAAGAATTCATAATTTTCTTTAACCTATCAAATCAAATCAAAATGTTTATTTGCAAGAAGTACACTATATTCAAGGGAAGATCTTAGATCTTATATCCTAAAAGTCGCTGTATTCTGCCTGCAAGCAAGAGTGCAAAATATTAATTATTAAACTAGCAATTAATTAATTATTTTCATAAACAAATTTCATATATTCCATTAAGTAGATTAAGATTATTTTTATTAATTATTATTTCTAACTGCATAAATTCCCTAACGCTACAGAAATAGCTCTTTTGTAGCCATTTTGTCAATTTTTAACAGTTTATATTCATTTGAAATGTTATTATAAATCATTACACACATATTGTACACATTTTTCTTATAAATATCTTTATGACTTGTTGGTTGATATAATAGGTTACGAAATTTTGCTCTTTTTTGCCTTGTTAGAACCTCACTAAGTTGTTTGAAAAAATGCAGATATCTTTTATAATATGTACACGTACAGGGAAGTGGAAGATTTTTTGTTTTTGATTTAGAGGTTTACAACTTTCTAAGAACCATGCCTTGTTTATAACACGAATGCAACGTTTTTGAATTTTGAAAACTCTGTCGGCATCGGTGGACACACAGACGACACATAACCATGGCAAGCCCAAAGAGCAGCTTCTACGGAAACATTTTGTCTTAACTTTTTTAAAGCAAACACAAAGCTATCTAGCTTCTGACAAATATGTTCCACATGAGCTTTCCAATTTAAATGAGTATCTACAATCATGCCCAAGAATTTCAGTTCATCCATTTGTACCTTTTCGTCTTTATGACTATTGTCTAAAGATAATTGCTTGGAATTATAGGAATGAAATTGAATTATACTTGTCTTACTTATGTTTATATTTAAATTATTACTTTCCATCCAAATTATTGTCTGATAAAGTTTTTTCTGTAACTGATTTATAATCTTTTTTATCCTGACATTTTATAATAATAGTGGTATCATCTGCAAAAAGGATACATTTTTGCAAAGTGGCCTCCGGAAGATCATTTATATAAATTAAGAAAAATAAAGGGCCGAGAATGCTACCTTGAGGCACACCACACTCATTTATTAGTGCTATTGATGCAAACTTCTTTATAATAAATTTTGTCATTTTTCTTTACAATTTTTATAATCTCTGTAAGTCAGTACGCTGTTTCCTGTCACTTAAATAGCTTGATATCCATTTATATGCTTTTCCCCTTATGCCGTAGAAGTCCTATTTATTTAGGAGCTTCGAGTGATTTACAAAATCAAACGCCTTACTCATATTGTCTAAAAATATTGACACCACTGGATTACAAGTTTTATCAAGTTAAAGATCGCAAGAGCAGTTGAAATACCTTTATGGAAACCAAACTGCTCCTTGCATAATATGTCATGTGTACAGAGAAAATCATTTAACCTTGCAAGCATAGCCTTCTCCAAAACTAGAGAAACCCTAACACAAGAATCTTCTAGAAAAATTACCGTTAATGTGCACATTTTATTCACTTTTGAACGCAAAACCCCATAGAACCCTCTATAGAGTTACCTACATAGTACATTACACGTATGAAGGGTTTTTCCTCCTGAGTGCATTAATCCATCTTATGGGGTGATGGGAATTGATGGCTATCAATCATCCCATCCCTGTGGATTTAAATATATTAGTATTCTCGTGTAAGCATAATGGTTTAGGAATGTCGAATATTTGGCATAATGTCTAATTTGATTTATTAGGAACAGACGGTTCGTGTGCCAGAAGAGACTTTGATTTGATAAAATACGAACGTTTATATTTAATAGCAATAGCAGGAAATGTTAAAAAATATCAGAAACACATTTTTAGGAATACCTGGCTATACGTCAGCGCAGATTTTGACATAGTCAATGGGACCATTAATCAATGAGTGGCCATTTTATTATCTTGACTCACAAAAGATGTGATTTGACTGAGTCGGTAGAGTAGATTATTCTATGTAGGATATCGGAAATACCGACCAGAGTAACCATTCAACTTCTGAGTGGACTTCCTATTATAAGCAGAATGACGCGAGCAAGTTAATCCGTGATACATTTTCTTTTATTTTCAGCCTGTAATTAAATAGAGCTGCAACAACAATCTTATTTTGAGTTATAATTCATGAGTTATTATTACAGTTTCATGACTCATAGTAAATTCATAGACACAGAAAGTTAACAATTTTGTCAGAGACACGAACATTTACATTAAGTGTCACAATTTGAATTTCAATAGCACATCTCACACAACACCACCCGTTTTTCAAAATGTTTTATTTATAGTTCTCAGAATTTAGAAAAATATCTAAATGCCGATACATCTCCACCAAATGAAAATGTTATCATAATTTTATTGATGATATCATGGAAATATTTTCAACGTTACGGGTTAGATTAGACTTTAATTTTACTTAGCAGAAAATATTGCCCGTCACACATTTATATTCAGGTCGGTAGAAAGAAATAAGCAAAAGGATTCCATGAAGCATGGACTCTAATATTTGCAAACCGATTTAAGATCTTGGATCCATATATAATGAGCAAGGTAATAAATCTAATAGATCGTCATTCATAATTCTAGGTCAAGATCCAAGGTCTGGCTAACAATGGTTATTCTTAGGAACCATAGTCAATCCCATGCATGATTTCCATGCTCCCATAATGTAAATAGACACCATAGTAAGTTATAAATAATACAAGGTGCCTATATTACTAACTATAGTATATAGCTGTTCTGTGCTCTATGATGAATAACTTTTACCTACTTCGGTTCCTAGAACGACATATTAAAGACGAAGCTTATAATAAATCGTCGACTAAGACGTGATAGAAAATAACAACATTTTTGATAAGTCTAGCCATCTTGTCGATATCCCATTCTCTGTGAGGAAATCTTCATCGAAAACATATTAATGAGAGCTTCCTCCCAAGTACAGGATTTGAAGAAGTGAAAGGGCAAAGACATAGTATCCTAGTGGAAATGAAAATCGTGGCATCAATACAATCTACGCCTGCGTTTCCTTCAGGTACGCCGATTAATATCCGGCTTCTTCGAGAGCTGTTGTAATTAATATTTTATGTTTTTGTAAAAATGGAAATAGGACTATTAGGTACTAAGTACTAATAAAAATTGCGGAATAAAGGTAACCTTGAGACAGAAAAGCAGTAGATTTCTCTGAAATCTCCAGTCTTTTTACAAGCTTTTATTTAACTTGCATTGTTATTGTGTCAATACCGTGGGCACTACAGCAGGCAGGCCTGCAGCAAATCAAAGTTTATTATCATTAAATTCACGACATGCATAAATTGGCTGTCAATTTAGTCATTGACTTTGCTGTTTGTCTGTCATATTCATTTGGTTTAATTTAAATATTTCTTATTTACAGATATTATGCTCTCCAAATGGATCCTTAGGGAAACCCACTTTAAGATTATGCATACCTACGTACTACAAAAACACGCAAGCTAGTACTAAAGTCGTTCTAATTTCCTATCACTTCAATTTTCAATGAGGTATGGCACAGAGTAGATGCCTTGACATAAGTCGATCTTTGCCTTGAAAAATGTGATGATATGCGACTGTTGGTAAAGTTTACGTTATTATTCGCATTCTTTAAAGTGTCATTCTCACTACTTGCCATTACGTTTCCAAAAACTATCCATCAATCATTTTAACCGTGGTTGGTTATCTAGACATCTAATTCAGGTAAAACAAACATTATTGTCTACCTAATTAATTATGAAGAATTTGCTAAAGTAGGCGACGTTAGCAATTTTGGCATCCAGATGACAAAGCATTTACACAGCTATCGTTTTAATAAACATTTATACTTACTTACCTAATTTTAGCGAAAGGTCAATGCAACGTTATTTTTAGTAGCTAGACTAGAAAATGGATTCTGATTGAAGTAACATTATTTTGGTATAGGACCCGACCTCAACTTTTGTGCCACTCTTTAGATACCTTTTGCCAAGCTCAAGGGTGCTTTTACATGATGCTGAATTAACTTTATGCTAGCCCATGATTTCCATCAATTCTAAATAAAACATGGTCCATGGTCTTCATGGTCTTGTAAAAGGTCAGCAACGCATCTCAAATTCTTGCTCTTACTCTGAGAAAGATGAGGGATAATCGATTACAAGATGATGCTCCGCACACTTGCTGATTGATCCCTAGATGAAATGAATTAAATCTTTCAATTAAATTAATATCGAGATTAATTAACGAACATGATTTCCAATTCATGCATAAGCAGACGAACAGACAGAAGTTCATAAAGCTGAATTAATTGAAATCAGATTTAATTTAATAACGAACCTACGGATACATAAATGCAAATGCTGCAATGATCATAACTGCATGATTGATCGTACGCGGGTGGTTACAGCTGATAACTAGAGCGAATAAATCATTTTTATTGGATTTACCCACACGCTTTATGGCTCTCATGGCACGTTACTTGCATTGTTTAAGCTTAAATTAAATCATTTACAAAAAGTTCCAGTAAAACGCCTGCTGTGCATTTTCGGAATAAATTCAAAGTTGACTGTATCTACTTCTATATATATATTTAAAATCTTTCTTACATCTACTGATTGCAGGCCACAAAACAGAACTAAGGGGAAATCCAATCTGTGAAAAAATGGGTATCGTTTCAGAATGCTGGAAGGGGCCTACGTGACTTAAGACACGATGATTTTAAAACAGGAATACCGATGAAAAATAGGGTAAAATTTATTGTATTTGTTCGTTCTATCAAATATAGGTTGCAGCAGACTTATTGTCCATGGTGTGGTGACCTGATGTCGCCCTAGGAGGTGCCAACGGTCAATAGATCGGGGAGTCTATCGTCGTCGCATTGCACGGCCCTTATGAGTTGTGACGATGTCTCAGGTGCGCCCGGACATCGCCAAAGGAGTTTCGAGTCCAGATACGGGCTGCGCTGTATGGGTCGCGATGGTCATGATGCATAGCAGTTCTCGCGGCCCATCCGCCAAGGCGACAATAGGCTCCCGGCAGTATGCGTTAGGCATTTTTCACCGCTTAGTAAAAAAAAGAAGGCTTATCCATCAATATTATAATAATATTCTTTCACTAATGGGAAGCTACATTAACCCCGAGCGTCATATCAAAAATGTTTCCGTGAGATAATTTCCGATTCGATTCATACCGCGAGTGAATCTGCGGGCAAAAGCTAGTACACAATTATAAAATGACATCAAATTAGGTACTCATTCAATAGACTGCCATTCGGAGTCGGAACAGTATCCTTTTTGGTGACTCATACAAGTATGTGCCCAGCTTCTGTAATCGAATTACTTGTCAACGCGTGCGCATAGCGATAATGATTTACACTCACGCACATCTTAGATAATTGGTGTTAAGTATAATTTATTGTCCCTAGCCGCCCAGTTCTGTTGTTAACAGGCATTTATTTTCTACGGCGATTTCAGTCTTGCTTAACGTAACCCATTTTTTTTATTCGCCTATTCTGTCCCAATGCTGAGCAAAGGCCTCCCCACACCTTTCCAATCCTCTCTTTGTTTCGTCCTCTCCGTCCAATTAGTCACGCTAGGCGCTTTAACTTAACCCATTACGAGACAGAAATTATGTACCTACAGGCACGGTCTGTTCCAATTTAAAAACATAACTTTTTAAACTTTCTGTTATTGACATGTGAGATGTCTAGAGATAGACGGTCTATAAATATTCTACTCTTTGGACGGTCTCACAGCACAGAGCTTATGTCTTCTAAGCTTGCTGGATAGATTTACAGATATTTGCTTATTTGGTTTCCATCGGGTTTTAAGAATGCTGAACAGATGATGTTCTTCCTATGTTTATTCTTCTATGGTAAAAATAAATCCTTAATTTAAATATTCCGTTTAACAAAACAAATTCCACGAGTTAGTAAGTGATAGTAGGAAGATTTGCATTCTACTGTGCTCTTTTAGTTTTTTTTTTCAGTAACTTTACGACCACACGAAGCTAACAAACTGCTGGAGTTTGTACTTTACCGCCTGACCCAAATACTTTTATGTGTCCTGCACGCTTCTGTCGCGTATTCTTGAAATAAATTAGCATGCCATAGTAAAAGAGGTTAGTGATACTTGGGTAGGATAGTTCGGAATAAAATAGTTTTTAAATTATGTGTCTATTCTAATCAGCTTAAACGCTACTTATTTAATAGACTGACTATTTTGATGTGCAATCCTGAATAACTTTTCAAAAATATTTCTCCAAATCAAAAGTTACGAAAGCTTTAACCTTGACTCTGCCTGCCACCATAAATTAAGTTAGTGAGGCAGATGTTATTACGTTCATTAAAATTGTACCCTTTACATTGCCCCTTATAACCTGCGCGTGTTCGGAGGACGACAAACAATGAAGTAATATCTATTGTAAATATTAATCGCAGTTGTTTTGACCGTGATGTTGATTTCATTATAATTCTCGGAATTTCGCGAAATAACCCGCTCGCACCATGCTCTCCCACGACACGGACGTAAAAAATGCAATACATCGTATGAGTAAAATAAATTATGCAGGTAAATTAGATAACGTCTTCAATCGAAAATATTCAACGTTGTTTATGGTCACAGGATTCTTTACGGATTTTAAATTTTATTAGTAAGTAATAAAAACTTTTGTAACTCACCAAATAAATACGCCTCTGCACGTAATCAAAACTGTCGCAAATAAGTGATGTTAACTTCATTTTATTAAAATAATAATTTCAAAGAAACTTTATTTGCAAGAAATATTAATTTTTTATTTTAAACTTCAAAGTGTCGCAATTTAAATTCGTGTCAAATATAAAAAACATTTTCGCGGTCCTCTTCGTTTTTTTTAATTCACTGTTTGTTTGGCTCTGGCATGAATGCCATGATGCCAGTGGTTGCGATGTTGTATCTAAAGCGTGCACCATGTGACTGCCGGCCGCGGTGTAAATACGTGCGGCAAACCTGCCGGTCGACGCGAGAACGTGTCGCCAAAACCCGCGCCGAGATTTCATGGGTCAACGCATTGTAATCCTCTCAAATGCTCGTTAGATTGGCGTAGGAGTTTACATGTAATTCTATTAAGACTTATACGCGCAAGGAAATACTACATAAATCCACAAAGCACTGTGTACCAAGTGTGGAGTTTAATTTAAATTAAAGTTTGGTTAAATTAAATAGATACCTAACGTAGATTAAAATCAAACAAAAATAATCTAAAAAAACTATCGAACAAAATTGCCTATTATTACATATCGTTACAATATCTTGTAATTTAATAATTGATTGATCATTTAATTTTAGTGATACTTAAAGCTGCAATGACCGATGAATAGGCTACAGTGAGATTCGATGCTAGTCTCGATAAAAGAGCATGGGTGTTTTGTATTGAGTAGAAAATGAAATACATGCTTCTGTTTTACTTAGTTCATACTAGCGATAGGAAAAAAACTAGTTAGATTTCGCCGTGCCCACGTGCATTCATCGTGCCCACGCCAGATGCTACAGAGCTAGCTGCACGCCCATCTCTGCGCCGTCCCGCTGTCGCTATCACTCGGCAAAACGCTAATTTTGTGCCCACAGACTTAGGCTGTAAGTCCTGTCCTGAGTAGCAGGTACATAAAGTATTATGTTTCTGATAAATATAACGTTTGGTCAGTGGGTCGTCTTAGGGGCATAATTCGACCGATACAATACCTAGTATAATAATTTATCGTTAGCTTGTTGGCACTAAAAACATGCAGTTTTATTTCGTGTAACAAGGTGATTATTGTTTAAAATACTGATAAATTTCCATTCTGCACTGGAACACAACCTATTGTTGTCAACGAGGTTCTTTAGTTTTTATGTTGGCAGCATTGGACTACGCAGTGTTTGGTTTTGATTGATGCATTGGGCGCGTTTTACCAGGTGTTTTAGTTTATAAACAAAAATGATTCCGTAATTGAAAAGTTCTATAAAAACTCAGATAAAGTGAGAATTAAACTACATTTTAAGTCTATATTATATATTTTCTGAAATCATGGAACCCCCCTCGCCATGGAAGAGGCCAAACGAAGTTATGCAGCTGCACAAGCTGAAAAAGCGAAAAAAAGCGTTACAGGTAAAGGTTAAACGTTCAAAATTAATTTGATTATTAAACATAATTATTTTGAAGTCCTGAAATATAATGTTAACTTGAACTATGACGCTAAACTCACCATGGTGTTAATAAAAACAAAATACATGTAGTTTACTTTTATAAAGTAATTAAAAAAGAGTTGGCTCTCCTAACAATAAGCATAGTAGCATAATCACAACAAATACACATAAAGACATGCCACTGACCCAATAATTTATGCATTGGATACTAACCTAAATAGTGTAGAAAATATGCAGAACATGCCTTTGCCTTTATTTGAGACAACCACTGCCAACAGCCACTTTACATTCACTCATAAATGGGCAAGTTACAGTGACAGGTACAATGTCTCTAAATTTTACTGACTAGCTATAAAAATTATGCAAACAGGTGATGCCTGTCACCAGTTCCAATCAGTGCCGGATTAAGACTACTTGATGCCCTAAGCAAGCCACACCTGTGGGCCCCCTATCCATACTTCCATAGGTAAATTAGTATTGGTATTTAAAAAAAGTATATACATAATCAAAGGCGGCCCTAGCACTATGACATTTTTAGATTGATCAATCAACAGACCGTATGTGTCACTTTGCTCGCTCTTGCAATGTACCCTATATTGCAAGAGCGAGCGAAGTGACACATACGGTTAGGTCGAAAATTTTGTGAACCTCGCCTCGGAGATGTTAGATTTTCTTTATCCGTGTATGTAAAATGGATATATTGACGGCGCCCGGTGCGGTCGCACCGTTCGCAGGGCCGCCCTAGGACCGCCTCAATATAATACAATGAATTAGATCATTACATACCTTAGAATATGTAGTAAGGATTTTCAAACAGAATGTTTTTTTTGGTGTTTTTTCTTCCCCCAAGACATGATGCCCTAAGCAATTGCTGAATTTGCTTATGGGCTAATCCGGCACTGGAACTTCCAAATTATTTTTATAGCTAACCCTAGAGGGCCTAGATGTTATCCATAAGTTTACCCACGCACCCATAATTTAAAACCAAGCACATCCAAGCATCCTCTTGAAGCATCAGTATTAACTAAATGCTTTGTTAACAGGAACGCATGAAACAACCGTCTCAACCTATTGTTGAAGCGTCAAGCAGCCAGAAACATGTTGATTTAGATTTCTCAAGAATACTAGAAGGAGAAAAGAGGAAAAATCCATTTTCTAAGTGAGTTTTATAATAAGTTTGCAACATCATTCTTAGGCCTTTTAATTATTGCACCATCCACTGCTAGTTGGAAGCCACGGTAATTAATAGAACTATACTATTACATAAAACTCAGACCATAAGCCCTGCAGCTAATAACAATATTTTCATGGAGCCTATTTTGGGCTGCCTTAATTTAAATTGTCATCGACATGCTAAGAAGATGGAGCCTATGCCTATTTGTACTTGGTTAGGCAAGAATTGCTTCAACAGCTTTTTCTTTAATGCTTAGGGATATGTCCTTGCACATTTTTGCTGATATTCAGTGTGGAAAGCTTCATAAAGTATACCCATAACATTACTTCATTATTCTAGAAACAAAACACAACAAAATAAAAAACCAAAACTAGAAGAGCAACTGGATGAGTCAAATGACAGGACTCTGGATGCCTTACTGAATCGGCCAGCCAAGGTTGAGAAGCCAGCTAAGGACTTGGATACTGAGAAACTGTCCACATTCTCCAACCTCTTACAGAAGTTCACTGCTGAGCATTCTGTAGAACCTGTAAGTATGAATAAGACTATTGCTACACTGAGTTTCTCATTGTGCTAGGATTTTCTTATAAGTAACTAAAATGCAGTTAAACGAGGCACTGATAATATTCATTTGATGTTACTATCAACTTAACATGTTTGCTTTCCAAGAAGTGGAATTGTCAAAAGATCAGGTTCAACCATTCTGCCTTCTTAGCCTTAATACTTCAGTTAAACAGTAATTGAATTAACATTATAATATTAGGGGCCATCCATAAATTACGTCACACGTTAAGAGGGCGTAGAGGGTTGACGAAATGTGACATTGCGTGACAAGGAGTGGGAGGGGCCCTAAATTTCGTGACGTCACATTTCAAAATCTTAAAAAACGAAACTTGAGTTATGAACGAAAAACTTAAAAATATTTTCGGCTCTAGGGAGTCACACAATTGTGACAAGGACGGGGGGGGGGGGTGTAAAAATCATGAAATTCGTGTGACGTAATTTATGGATGGCCCCTTACAACATTATTATTATGCGAATTAAACATTCTCAAATCCCAGTCTCAAAAGTAAAATTATACTTATTTTAACAGGTCTTTCAGGGAAGGAAATGGTAAAGGTATTTATAACAAAACATGAAAAGTGCCCAATATTTAAATATGTGGAATTCAAGTAATAATACATTTTCAGATACCAGAGAAGAGATACAAACATTTACCAATTGATTGGGCTTTAAAAACTAAGTTAAGATTGATGTCCCCGAAACCTTTTGCATGGACATCAAAATTAAAGGCTAGCGAAGAAGCGTCAGGGATCACTGGGTAAGTCATTGTCATTAAAATAAGATGTTGAGAGCCTAAAGTGTCGGGATGATAATGATGCTACTATAACAGAAATGCAGTTTCAAATGTTATATTCAAAATTCAGTTAAATAAATTACATAATTTCTTAAAATTGCATCAAACAAGAAAACATGACATAGTGATATCAATGGTTTTATCTTACACAGACAGTTTATCTTCAACTTATCATTTTATCAAACTGCTGCACAAAACATGTGATTGCATTTTGGAATGCATCACTTTTATCTATCTCTTATTAACCTTCGATTTTAAAATTCAATTCAAAACATTTCAGACTTTTCGGTCCATAGAGTATTAGTAGTACATCAAGATAACTTAAAGCTATGTTAGTAAAACGCGTTTCAGCCTACAATATGTGCTACCTTATCCAATGCCTCCAAAATAGTCCTAACTATGGATGTACTCTGCAATTACACTCAGGTAACTGTTGGGACTGCGCTCACCCTTCGCATCAGCGATGCTGCTCTCTTACGTATAATGGCGTGAAAGCCGTCCACTTGAGCTTCAGCAAACATCGCTGACGCACTGCAGTAGCGAGGCAATCTCATCAGCAACCAGAAAGCATTGTTATATTGGACCCGCAGGGCACTGACAGTTCGCTGCGTGTAGCTGTTTGTTTGTTGTGTAGTCCACAAACTACACGTATAAAAAGACTGACAGTACAATAAAACATACATATAGAAGCATGTCGGTGAGGAGTTTCTTGCACCATAATCAGCCAATTAGATCATACTACTGAGACATTCGCCATCTCTCTATGAAAGGGAATGGGCCATAGTCAACCATGCAGTCCCAGTTATTTGCACCACTTATTCCAAACTCGAAGCAGCGCTGACGAAGGGTGGTCTTTTTGAGGCCCCCTTTTGTAACTTTCGACCTTCAAAAAGTGCTGATTTTCAGCCTAATTTGCATAAATTATTCTAGATTCGTCCGCTGCCTAGACACAACCACATCACCAACGCTAGACACATCTCCCCGAGCGCGGTTCCACCAAGCCTGCCTATATTGGCAACACCCACACTTGCCATGGCTGGACCTGTACCCTCGATCCTCGGGGAAGGTCGCAGCCACCAGCTTCATGGCAACTAATGAGGATGTCAAGCAGGCCTTGCATAGAGAGTGGACGGAAAGCTTTAGATCTTTGTTTCAGGTAAGAATAAAAACTTTCGATGTTGCGTTTTAGCATGACAATAGCAGTAATTATTTATAGCATTAGAAAAAATAATAATCTATATTGTTATTATCACGATACATGTCGATTTAAAGGCTCAATTTCCGTTGAAATGAAGAACGACAATAAATGCAGGTGGGTTTATGACCACTATAATTGTAATGCCAAAATGCAAGAACTCGGCTTTGTTGAATATAAATAGAATTTACGCTGCAACTGGTTTTTGGTCAAGGATTGTGTTTTGCCAAAACAGAACTCGACTTACTTACTTTTCAACGGGTTTTAATAATATTCAAACAACAGGCTGTTAAGCTTTGTCAGTTTAGGCTTAGTGGTGGCGAACTCGGCCAATGCAGCTTTGCAGCTTATGTAAATACAAACCGAAGAAAATATAGGTTATTGCATCGCGGTTACGGCCACAAAACCTAATCCAAACGTGACTCAAATCCCTTGGTTGAGTAGAAAACAAAGGGTCTTCGCACATTACACAAACTCGACGCCGAATCCACTCCGACTCGACTCAAAGAAAAGCATTGAAATAGGGGCTTTATATATCGTGTTTCTTACTGTAGAATTTTCAACGTGGTCATAGGTGTACAGCTGTACCTACACCTCTTTGAAGTAAATGACAGTAAGGTATGGCGCAGTGGCTGAGCGATTGGCTGCGTGTCGCGGGTTCGATTCCCGCACAGAATAAATATTTGTATGGCCTACAGGTAGTTGTTCCGGGTCTGGCTGTTGTGTATGTGAGTTAAAATGTTTGTAAACGCACCCACGATAAAAGAGAAATTCCGAGGGTGGGGCAAAATTTAAAAAAAAAAAACAAGTCTATGAGTCTGCTTCGAGTCTGTGTAATCTGCGAAGACATTTAACCCCACCACATTTCCAATATGTTCTACCATTTCAGTTGCTACGCGCGCTACACTGCCCATATTTCTACGTGTGCGCGAACACGTTCACGTGTCTATTCCGCGCGGCTGGTCTGTGCGGAGTGTCGGAGCCGTGTGCGTTGATCGCGCCCACTACTAGAGGCTTCAGGCAGATTTTGCGGCAGGAAGGTAGATAGTACTTTTTGTTACTGAAAATCTATATATTATTCTTGCTAGATTTCACTATGTGACAAGTTCTCGACTCGAATGCGAGTCGCATCGCCCGAACAAAAACGAGGCGAATGACGTCTTTTTCGCTGCAGACATAAAGCTCTTCGACCGGCTCAATTCGATTTTTATTCACCATCTTTTGGGCTAGTTTCACAAGCCGTATAATTAATAATCTCCTATTATTTCAAACTAACTGCCGATTCCCGGTTCGGGCAAAGTGTTATTGGGTTTTTCCATCAGGAATTTCTCGGTAGCAGCCACGAAGTTTGGAATTGGGCCCGGTTGATGGCAATAGGCTCGCCTCCTATTACATGGGACTTAAAACATATCTGGCGAAATGTGGGTGAACTAATAGATACTCTGCCTAACCCTTCGGGGATTACAAGCGTGATGTTATGTTATTTCCAACCACAGACGTAGAGTACACAATGCCGCTACGGCCAGACAGCAAGAAGAAGCTAAACACCTCAGACGAGGACAAACCAAAGAACGCATCGTTCGACAGCTGCTACGACACCATGGATAAGAGCACGCAGGATGAACTGGATAGGAAGGAGGACGAGGACGATGAAGACCCGGACCAGTTCCTCTCGCAGATGGGATTCGAGACTGAAGTTATTAAGAAGATTAATATCACGCAGGTAAAACATTACTGAATCGGGTTTCTGGGCACATTGGTGCCAGTCAATTTACAGCACTTTTACTGTGCTTTGCAAACTTGTCGTAGCAAGCAATAACTTAAGCAGTAATAATTGAACTGTGAATGCCTCTTACTGCTACGAAGTAAAAGTCAACGCACTGCACAGGCCGCAACTTAAGCCGTTCGGGATTATTTCTATGAAACTCCAAACTTATGAGCACCGTAGCGACGTCACTTCGAATCGGATTAAGCGAATAAAATTCAGATGAGGTGTTCCCGATCTGGTTCGGTGCTAAAAGGAACTGTAGAACAACGAATAGAATATATAAATTCACTTAACGAAGTAATAACACGCGTTGACGTTTAACGCGTTTGAACGGCAGAGCATAAACACACGCGCGCGCACTCCACAATTTCACCGCATCCAAATTATACGTGTCATGCCGTCCGTTGCGGTCAAAAGCTTAACCAACCTCCTTTTACGAAAGTTCTTCGATAAATCTATGAACCCACGTATCCTCTAATCTACTGCTTATTATACCGCAGGCCCGCATAACCCACAGCGCTGAAAGCAGCGTAGACAGCGCGGCGGAGTCCCTAGTGTTCGTGCGAGGGGCGGATGCGCAGGCGCTGTTCAACTTCCTCCTCAACTGCAAGTCTATCGTCAGTCCCACCGGGCCCTTCGCCGGGGTGCCGCCTACGTTACTGTCCCCTACGGCCTTCCATGGAGGGACGCTGCAGTCGTTGAAAGTGAATTGATAAAATATATTTGAGTACTTTCTCATGTAGTTACATAGAAAATTATTAAAAGCTAGTAAATAAATACTTTCCGCATTCTATGGGCGCGCATTTGTCGAGAACCGAAGTTTCTGAAAGTCTCGGACTTTTATCTACACTAAAAGACACAGCAGCAGCGGAGAGAGAATGCAGTAAGTTCGGCGTTGTCCGCGCCAAACCTGATGACGTCATCCGAATTCATCTAGGATTTGAGTACTTTCAGAAATTTTCGGGCTATACGCACGATTTGGCGCGGATTGGTGTTCGAGGTTTCATAGGACTTCATAAAGAATCGTCCACCTGAAATAGAACCTCACATTTTCGTTGTTTCACCTTCCAGGTCCGCGAAAACACAATACATTCCGATAGCAATAAGTACTACTCGATAGAGCTGAAAGGCCCGATTCTACCAACTACCCTACACACGCTGTTCAACGTTTTGAAGACCAGCTCGTCGGCTCAGTTCAGCGCCACCTTCGCGCATCATCAGCCCACGCTGGCTTTTTCGTGGGCAGCTAGCAATATAGCTGAAGGTATGTAGATCTCCTACCATGACATTAAGCTCAAAGAGATAGGCAGGGGTAGCAGCTAGTCTATTCAGCAAGTTATGTTTCAATCCCATGTTATTGCAATATAAGCCGGGGACAACTCTAACACCCGTATCTAAAGTCGAGTTAAAGTAATTACTTGCAAATTTTTTTATGCAACCTACAAGAATTTAAACGAAATAAGAACCGTCGCAGAAAGCAAAGCTAAGAATTCTAACTTTTAACAGTTGTAACTAAACAATTACAATTTGCATTGCAAGTTGGAATCAGGGATGTTGCGGATGCCGATTTTTTCACATCCGCGGATGTGAATGCGGATGCGGATTTTTGAAGGCTCACATCCGCGGATGCGGATGCGGATGTTTAACATCTTATATAAATTTAGCATATGAATGATGAATTAAAACAATAATAAAGTAATTATTAACATTTTTATTGATAAAAATTAGTATTACGTATGATGCTCCTATTTTTATTTATGTACTTCACTTACTAATTTTCATATTAGTGAGTGAAGCTAATAAAGTAAAGTAATTATGTTTTAACATTTTTATTAATGAAAATTAGTATTAAGTGTAATGCTCCTGTATTATACTATTTTCATATTAGTAAGTGAAGTTAAAAATAGGAGCATTATACTTAATAAAGAGTAATATTGCCGCCTTTTCTGATTCAAGGCGGTTACGCAGAGGTTCGTAAATTAAACCCGCGCTACTAAATAATTGTTCGCTAGGAACACTGCCTGGTGGAGTGGATAAAAATCTTCGTGCTATCGGTGATAATATCTTAAATTCCTCTCGATGAACACTCCACCACTTGAGAGGATTTTCATCCACATTGACTCTTTTTTTAGTGCGGTACGAAAGTAATTCCTTTTTGAGTATAGTTTCAGTGCTACCATTTTCTGGTATTTCTTGACTCTCATCTTCACTTGACGAATTCAACATCATAGCAAGGTCGGTTTTTAAGCATGGTTTTCTGATGAAACTTGATGCCTCTGGTCCTAGTTGTTCCATATTCTTTTCCGTGGAATCAGTCATTCTCATTCTTTTGCCTTCTTCGGAATTGGCATTAAGAGAACCGGAATCGTCATTCTCAGTATTTGTCATTGTCATCATCAAAATGTCGTCTTTAATCTTTTCCTGAGTCACCGGTGTAAAAAATTTGTGCTTATAGCGCGGATCTAAGTAGGTGGCGATGACATATGAATTGTTCTCCCCCAAGCTGGAAAACTTTGTTGAAAGTTCATTTTTCAGAGTCGCGACGGCCTGTCGAATCGGATCTAACTCTTGTGATCTTGTTAAATATTCATCAACTTTTTTTTCAAGCATTTGAATTATTGGAATCACAGATGAAATGAGGGCGTGAGAGCTGCTCAGTTCTCGTGTGGCTTCCTCAAAAGGTCTCAGTAATTGAATAAAATTTTCAATGATTTTCCATTCTTCTGGCAAAATAGGGTTTAATTCATTATCATTGATGTAAAGACTTAGGGCATCCTTTACCTTTGAAAAACGCTCGAACATGTAAAACGTACTGTTCCATCGCGTTACACAATCTTGGAACACTTTGAGATGAGGTTGATTCAGTCTGTCTTGAATTGCTTGCAGTTGTTTCTGAGCGATGGTAGAATGATTGAAATGAGTCGAAATTTTCTTACATTTTTGTTTGAGTATTTTTATGTTTTCTTGCGAACCTAAACAACTGCGGATAGCAAGTTGTATTTTGTGAACAGTACAATCTATGTCATTCAATGCTGCTAATCGCACGGCTCGTTTCATATTAGATCCTTCATCTCTGATTAGGCAATGCACTTGTTCTTTTTTAATATTCCATTCAGAAAGCATCGTATTAAATTTTTCGGAAATTATGTCACCAGTGTGACGGCCGTCGAATGTCTCGCATTTCAATATAATCGATGATCTATCAAAGTTTTCTGCAATACCATGGCAAGTCAGGCTAAGCAAAGAAGCATTTGAGCTTGGATCAGACCAAATGTCAGACGTAAACGACATGTAATCAAATTTTTCGATTAATTCTTTACTTTTTGAGCAACTTTGCCATATAATTCCTTGCATACAAAATCAGTAAAAAAATTGCGTCCCCTAAAATTATATTTTGGTGCCAATTCTTGTATCAATCTGCGAAAACCCAGCCCTTCAACAAAGCAAAACGGTAAATTTTGAAGTGCAATCATTTCTCCAATGAGTTTATCAATTTTTTTCGAATTTAAATTATTAATGTCCCACTTCTTTTCTTTTAGAATTACTTCTTCTAACGAGAGTTGTTTCTTTGCTTCTTGCAGAGGAGTGGCAACTTTATCTGAAAAAAATACAGATATAAATAAATAAAAAATGTCGGAATCAAAAAACTATCTACATAAAAGTAATGAACAACTAAAGGACGTGTTTCATTTTCGAAATTAAAAAAGAACACGTACTTGTTATATTTTTGTAAATATTTCTCAAAATCTTTCTAAGAGAAAAAAAAATGTCCAACCTACATTATATTGAAAAAAATAAAAATTAGATATAATAACACAATAACGCCAAACGGATTTTTTAATTATTACTGCTCAAGAAAGTTGAAATGGAACGAAAAAAAATTCAGATGATGATAATGATTATCATCTGATTTTTTTCCCTCTATCCCCTATCCAAGTTACGCAAAAATAAAATGTAAACAAATCGTAAAAAGAGTTGTTTTGGGGTCGCTTTATACTCTTTTCATTTATGAAAAACATAAAACTTTTTACTGTAAAAGTCATAATTAATACGTATAAAATTTTACTATAGACAAAAATAAAACAAATAACTAACACGACATTTTCAAAGAAACTAAAAAGCCAATGTTTCCTTTCCAAAACCTATGAACATTTTATACGCGGATAATTTAAAGAGTAGTTCATTAAAGACTATTTTAGATTGGAACGAGTGTTTCTTAATTTGGTCGGATTATACCAGCCAGGTTTGCTTGTTTACATTTTATTTTCCTTTTTCGCCCGTGGTCCCTTCTCGTAGTCACTGGAAGGGACCACGGTGGGTAGGGTATAGCATCAACTGCATCAAGACAGCTACGACTAACAAAATGCAAAAAAAGACAGCACTACGTATATTAATAATTACCTATATTATGATACATTTCTAGAATAATTATTTGCTAAAAATTGAACCGATCTTAATAAAATTTCTACAAGACTTTTAAATAGATAATTGATTGTCTAAATATTTTTACAAGTGATCGATGTGGCAGCAACAAACAACAATATTGAGTGGAAACATCGCCTAATCCACACCCTAACCTAAATATTAAACTAAAGCTAAACAATGCCTCAAGGAAGAACTAATTAATTAAAATTTTATATGATGAAACTTACCTGCGTCAGATTTTATCTTCTTTAATTGTTTTTCTTTACTCATGCTTTCAAATATGGAAAATTCTTCTGGGTGCATCGACTTTAGATGATTTTTTAAAGACGAGGTGGTTCGGCCCTTGCGAGAGTAGCTTTTATTGCATATTTTACAATCAGCCTTATCATGGTCATCTATATTTGGTTCAAAATAATTCCATATATTACTTTGTGTCGGTGGTGACATTGTTAATTAACTTGTTAGATAATCTATCAATAACGGGAACCTCGCTGGAAAAATAAAGAATATTGTTATAAATCAATAAGCTTTACCTACAATAAAACGTATTACCGGTGTAATATAATGGAATTTACCTGAAGATTTCCCAATAAACAATTATTGTACACACAAAGATCACTATATCACAATAACACTCAAAATTTGTCTATACTATAAGTAATCCACAGCCGCAAACAAACACGTAATGATTTATTTACAAGAAACAAATGATGCACTACAACAAACGCGTCGGATCTTGTCCACAAATTTTTTCGCTCCCATTGGTCATTGTCACGTGCAAACGGCACGCGCCAATCGCCGGCCCCGCCTATTTCTTTCTTGTCGCAACTTGTATTACATTCGCATCCGCATGAAAATCCGCATTGGTTATTGCGGATGCGGATGCGGATGCAGATGTCCAAATCTATGCGGAAGCTCCGCATTTGCGGATGCGGATGCGAATATTCGCAACATCCCTGGTTGGAATTAAACTACATAATAAAAATCGTATCTTAACCGATTCGTTGCGGATGGCACGTCTCCCGTGCCATCATTCTTTTTTGCATGTGGCGTTAGGCACGGGAGCCGTGTCATCTAATCGTATGGCGCTTGGAACGGCAGCCGTGTCACGTTATTTTTGTTCAGCCCCACAGCTATAAGTTTGACCAATTGGACATCGCAACGAATCGGTTAAAAAATGACATTTACTCAAGTAAACACTTTGAATTGTTTATAGATACGGGTAGACTCCGGGCTGCTAGAAACTTCTTACGAAAAAGCCAATAACACTTTTCCGATCCTAGGGATTGAACCCAAAATTACGCAATAAATAGTCGCGCTAGCGAAATACTAAGGTCTAGCATATTATCTTCTGTAATTTTTAACCGACTTCCAAAAATGGAGGTGGTTTTTTTTTTGTTCCAACCTTTACAAATAAAGCCTCTATTGCAGATGAATCGTCAAAAGAAAACGAGCCAAACCACTTCGCCAAAGCATTCAACAAGGAGAATCTCTCAGATTGCGGGATCAGTGAAGAGATGCTGCAACATTTCTGTTCTTCGGACCCCAATGTCATCAAACCTTTAGATTGTGTCAAGTATAACACAGACGACGATACTTACATGTGGTGATATTTTGTGAACATTTATTGTATTGACCGTTTTGAATCGTATTCATATTGTGATCATGAATTAAATGATATTTTTGTACATTTTTTGTTTTCTTATACAAATCGCGATGTTCTATGTGACTTTTATGTCAATGAATTAAGGTTTATATTGCAATGATAAACACTGGCTCATAGCCAGTTAGCTGCTGCGATGTTGGGTTAAAGTTCACATTGTTAGATGACGGTGATATTATTTTCCCAAAATAGGTAGTGTGACTGACACTGGCTTGGCCACCATCAGGGATTTTAATTTTGATAACACAAATAATTTGTCGGTAATTAGTCGAAATTTGTTGCCCAATATCAGAATTTGTCGGTCACTGGTTCAAAAGTTATAAGGGTTTATAGGTGGCCGATCTGTAGAGACTCCCCAGCTTGGCCACATTTATATCTCAAAAACTAGGGCATCTAGCGTAGATCTGTTTTCTCCCAGATTTAGTCGGCAATTAGTCGGAATTTTTCGCCAAGCCTCAAATTTAGTCGGTCACTGGTTCAAAAGTTATAAGGGTTTATAGGTGGCCGATCTGTAGACTCCCCAGCTTGGCCACATTTATATCTCAAAAACTAGGGCACCTAGCGAAGATCTGGTTTCCCCCAGATTTAGTCGGCAATTGGCCTATTTGGTGAATTATTGGTGACAAGATGTACAGTCGCATGCAACTGTGTTACCAAATTATAAAGTTAGGCTCTTACTTTAGAATTAATAAAACTTCTGTTGTCGAAATATAAATAAAATATTACTTTAAAATTATTGTACCTACTCACAGTAAAATTTTAAATATACCTATATAATCAAAGATGTAGGTAGGTACCTAGATACCTATTAAGTATATAATATTATCTCTCAATAAAAATAGCAATGGGTGTTTCTTCATTGCACGACCCTGGCTGAAACCAACACTGATGCCGATCGATACCTAATCTACAACGTCATTGACAAGGATTTGTGTGTGACACGATAACTAAAAAGGGTAAAATAAAAACTTTTTGTAGTCTATTACATATTGATGATGAAGTAACACAACATAAAAAGTTTGTTATAATTTGTGTGCGTTTTTATATAAAACGCACACAAATTATTACAAACTTTTTTTTTTATATTATCTTATCTAATTTTAAAAAAAAAAACGTTGTTACTTGAGTTCCTAACTATTTATAATGAGTCCCACTGTAAACTGGCTCGCATCTATCTCTTTCGTCTCACCATAAATGAAACGGAGCTTAGCGATTTATCTGCCAGCGACTTAACATTTTGTTCGATAAATAATTACATATATATTTACTGTAGATCTGTTTATAGGTAATGAATACAGTTTTCCTTTGGTGGGTTCAAATTATAGAATAACTTTATATTTATATATTTCGAAACAAAAATTCCACCATGACATCATAGATACTGTCTAGAAACTACTTCAAATATTTTGTACTTGATTGTACCAATGTATGGAGAAATTGAATTCTTTAATATCTTTTTAATTACACACCGACTAAATCTGTGGCTTGGCGACAAATTGCCGACTAAATCTGGGAGAAAACAGATCCTCGCTAGGTGCCCTAGTTTTTGAGATATAAATATGGCCAAGCTGGGGAGTCTACAGATCGGCCACCTATAAACCCTTATAACTTTTGAACCAGTGACCGACAAATTCTGATATTGGGCGACAAACTTCGACTAATTACCGACAAATTATTTGTGTTATTAAAATTAAAATCCCTGATGGTGGCCAAGCCAGTGTCAGTCACACACAAATTTCGACTAATTACCGACAAATACATACATAGATACTGTCTAGAAACTACTTCAAATATTTTGTACTTGATTGTACCAATGTATGGAGAAATTGAATTCTTTAATATCTTTTTAATTACACGCCGACTAAATCTGTGGCTTGGCGTCAAATTCCGACAAATTGCCGACTAAATCTGGGAGAAAACAGATCTTCGCTAGGTGCACTAGTTTTTGAGATATAAATGTGGCCAATCTGGGGAGTCTCTACAGATCGGCCACCTATAAACCCTTATAACTTTTGAACCAGTGACCGACAAATTCTGATATTGGGCGACAAACTTCGACTAATTACCGACAAATTATTTGTGTTATTAAAATTAAAATCCCTGATGGTGGCCAAGCCAGTGTCAGTCACACACAAATTTCGACTAATTACCGACAAATACATACATAGATACTGTCTAGAAACTACTTCAAATATTTTGTACTTGATTGTACCAATGTATGGAGAAATTGAATTCTTTAATATCTTTTTAATTACACGCCGACTAAATCTGTGGCTTGGCGTCAAATTCCGACAAATTGCCGACTAAATCTGGGAGAAAACAGATCTTCGCTAGGTGCACTAGTTTTTGAGATATAAATGTGGCCAAGCTGGGGAGAGTCTCTACAGATCGGCCACCAATACACCCTTATAACTTTTGAACCAGTGACCAACTAAATCTGTGGCTTGCCGAGAAATTCCGACAAATTGCCGACTAAATCTGGGAGAAAACAGATCTACGCTAGATGCCCTAGTTTTTGAGATATAAATGTGGCCAAGCTGGGGAGAGTCTCTACAGATCGGCCACCTATAAACCCTTATAACTTTTGAACCAGTGACCGACAAATTTCGACTAATTACCGACAAATTATTTGTGTTATTAAAATTAAAATCCCTGATGGTGGCCAAGCCAGTGTCAGTCACACACAAATTTCGACTAATTACCGACAAATTATTTAAGTTATCAAAATTAAAATCGCTGATGGTAGCAAAGCCAGTGTCAGTCACACAAATAGGTACGATGAATCATAGTTGTTAATCTAGCCATTAATGATGAGTTGAATTCAGACGAAGGTTAGAAAATATCCGACGGGGTGGCGAGTGGCGCCATGTAGGTCTGTCGCTTGTTTTCGTTCTTTGGAATGACAGTGGTTCTTCGGGTAACGACGGGTTTTTCGAGGTTTATGTAAGGTCAAAAAATAATACGAAAGAAATCACTTAAAAGATACGATTTATTCAATTTTCATTTTTGGTAAATTAAAAATAGGTTTCATAATAGTCCACAATCACTTACACAATAAACAAGATTCATACAGATCAGGATGAAATAAATAATATTGTGAGTTCTGCATCAAAATGACGTAGTATTTGTATATGTTACCTAACATAACTGCACTAATACGCTATAATTATCACTTCAAACTCAAGGTGGAACACGAATCTTGGAAAGATTACATCTAAAATATTCATCTATGTGACCAATTAGCCGCTCACTAAAACAAATAATTTATATTTTAATATTAAAATCAAACATTCTAATTCATTCACAACTTAATTGTAAAATTTACTACTCGCAAATGTATGTTAATTATAGTAAATTATAAACTATGAATTGTCTATTTATGAGAAAAGAGGGAAATATAATACCTGCAAATTTTCAAGTTGAAATATGTTGTATAAGTTACGGAGCTTATGATTTCTGTAAAGGAAAGAAAAAACAATATTAATAACGAAAATGATGTATTATTCATTCATGCAATTTACTTATTTCCAAGTGAATTAATACAAAGTTGTTGTTGAAAGCGACATAATTAAATTTTGTATATGGACTCTATAAAAAATTAATGAAGACCTTGGAAACAGTTCAAACCATGTTGTGCGTTACCCTTTCAACATTCTCTAGGCTACCTCAAAAAGTGACCAACTAGCTCGGGTTATCATAGATGTAATGTAGTAGCTACTTACATTAGAGGATCCACTGGAAGCGGGTTGTCCGGGTACGGAGTACTGCGGGCGGAAGTTGGAGAAGTTCGCGGCCGCAGCCGCCGCCGGGGAGAAGCCTGGCAGAGACCCGCCCGACTGGAATCCCGCGGGGAACTGCGCCATTTGCGCTGCAACGAAAATATTAAATTAGAATGTTTTGTATTTTAAAACACTCATTATTCCAAGAAATATTGAATGAACAGAACTAGGAACACCACAATTAAATAATGAACAACATAACATCGCGAAGGTTTAGGTAGAACTGTGTGCCTCAGTAGCCACATTTCGCCAGTTATCTTTAATTCCCATGAAATAGGGGGAAAATTATTTTGCCAATGTGAGAATCAAAACAGTGACTGATCGCACTATCACGATGAAAGTTTGTTCTACAGTCTTGGGGCTTATCCAACAGGTTGATGATAATCTAATAATCTTTCAAGATTCTCTTACCAGCTGGCACTGGGTTGCCGGCCGTAGCGGCTAGTCGCGAGAGGATGGACCGCTCGGACATCTGCAGCCGCTGCGCGACGGGCGGGATGCGCGCCAGCGTGGCCGGCAAGCGCGACACGTCCGACTTCATGTCCGAGAGCAGCTCCTCCAGTTGATTCAGCACCTGGAGAAAATATTTGGCTAGTTAGTTACATCAGTGGCATGCTTTTAAAGATAGCTGTCTAGCATATGTCCAGCAGTGGACAGGTATTTTGCCAGTCAAAACAGGCTCAGAACTAGCTAAAAAAATTATTAACTATTTAGCTAGTTAATTCTGGGTAAAACTTGGTTTAATCATTTTATAGAACTTAAAAACTAAGTGTGCTTTTGCATTTTCTTCATTTGATTACAGTACGCTTTTCGATATTACATGACTGGATGGCATGCGCTTCAGTGTACACGCGTGGTGCTTTCGTCTCACGTTCGCCTTAGTACCATTTAAAATCACAGAATAACAGGACTTGGGCAAAAGATCATCATCTTGCCCTTATCCCATGTTACTAAGGGTCGACGATACGTTTTTCTCTTCCATTCTTCTCATTAAAGTGATAATAATGCTCTCGTCCATACCTTATGCAGCACGGCATTCGCAGGCTTATTGCCAGCCAACGACTCCTTGCTGAGATGCTGGTGCGACTCCGCGAGACACTCCACCTCTGCGAAGCGCGCGTTCAGCGACATCGCGGGGTGGTTCGGGTCCTGGGTCAGGTTCAGGTACGCCGCGCGACGGAGTTGCTCTTCGATTACTAACGCTTGTTCTAGGAGCTGTGGAGGAAAGAATGGGTTCAAAGTTAGCTGTAGTTCAAGTCAGTGTGTTTCCTTTACAGTGAGAGCAAAAATTTAATAGCCGTAAGCTGTTATATTTACGACTACCAAAGACCCTTAGGAACCGTATACGCATACACAGAGGAATAGTTTTTTTTTTCTATTGAAATTTCACTAGTCTTTCAATAAGTGCTCAGGCAAAAAAAAAGGGAAGATCGTAAAGATATAATTTTTCAATCAACACAACGTTTTAGCATCGATCGGGGCAAGTCGTTTATTCAAACAACGCTCACCTTAAAACGCCTCGCCAGAAACTTGTTCTTGATTTCCAAAAAGTTTCCTTTGCCGACATCCATCTTGAAGGGCTCATTGATGATAGCGAAGCGCAGGTCGTTCTGTATGTCCTGCCAGCGGCCGTACCCGTGCGTGACGATGCCGGCCAGCAGCCAGTAGTCGTGGCGCCGGTGCCAGATCTCGTACTCGCGGCCGGGCGCGGCGGCGCGCTCCTCGTTGAGCCACAGCGTGTGCAGCTCGGTGAAGCCGCCGTCGGCGATGTTGAACATGAACTTGCGACGCTCCACCTTGAGATCTTCTTCCTCTTTTACTAGCACCACGTCGTCGTCGTCATCGTCCTGTAAAGACATTTTATGATTTTAATTATCTGCCTTTGCATTAAAAAAATAGTTGGCATAATATATGTTTTATAGTAATTCATTTTAGACTGTGAGAATGGATTAACGCATTTTAGCCCAGAAAAAAGGCCGTGCAGATAACCATTGCCTAAACTCAGCGCTTAGAAATATAGAGAGATAATATGAAGTAATAACATTGAAACCAAATAGTTCAGATGAGATAAAAAATCATGAATGAGAGCAAAGTTAGTCTAATATCCTCATAATATTTACCTTCTTATCATCCTTAGGCTTCTCACTGGCTTCAGACTCGGCCTTATCACTCTTAGCGTCCTCCTTCTTATCTACATCCTCCTTCTCATCCTTCACCTTCACTTCCTTCTCCTCTTTCTTTTCTTCAGGCTTCTCTTCTTCTTTAGGGTCCTCATCTACCGACATACGTCTCTCACCGTCCTTAGAAGACTCCTCTGATTTATCTTTAGTAGATTCTTTCTCGTCACCATTCTCTTCTTTACTGTCACTCGTGTCCATCGGTTCCTCTTTTTCTTTAATGTCCTTTTCTGATTTCTCTTCTTTAATTTCTTCCTTGTCATCTTTCTCTGAGCCCCCGGGCGTGGGAGCCTGTCCTGAAGTTTGTGTGACTTGTGTGGGCGCGGGTGACGGCGCGGCCGATGTTATAGGCGTGGCGGTGGAGGGCGCAGGTGACGGCGCCGCACTTTCACCCGTAGCTGATTTCACTGGCTCTACAGGCTTGCGAATCATCTCCGGCATACTATAATACCCGTTAATATGCTCGAATTCTTGCACTTTCTTTCTAATAAGGCTCATGACACCGATTCGGGTCAAAACATGCTGCCTAGACAGACCCTCTCTGGGTACACCGTCAGCGAAGTTTTCAGCGTTATCCGCGCCGGGCTCGCATAGATGCCGCATGAATAAGGATACGTAGGCTTTGAAGTTGCGTTCGGACTTTCCTCTGAGGTCGCGCACTAGCCACTGGGAGTTGAATGCGTCCTGTGGCGGCATTCCGTAGCGCATGATAGCGTTGAGGAAAGACTTTCTCTGGCGTGCGTTGAAGCCGAGCACCTCCATGTTCCCTCCGACTCTCGCTAACAGCGGCGGCAGTGGCCGGTCTCTCTCCTCGCGCCTCTCCAGGCGACGCTTGCTGCGACGGCTGAGCAAGTCACCATTGTCATTCTTCTCATCAAAGTCGTCGTCTTCCTTATCGTCCTCGCTGCCTTGTGAAAAGTCCGAGTTATAGTCAGAACCATTCTCCTGCCAGGTGGAGTCTTCTCTGTTCTCAGTCTGTGCGACAATACCGTCATTGTAATTGACTTGTTTGCGCACTCGCTTGCCTTTACCAAGAGTCCTGGCCTGGTCCTCTTGATGTTGTTCATAGTGATGCCTGAGCAGTTTGATCCAGTAAGCTGGGTCAGTATTCTCAGCTTCCTGTTTGATAATTTCCGTATCCACTTCCTCCTCGCCGTCACCTTCCTTTGTAGAATAGCTGGCGACTTTGAATGAACTAAGGTATTCGTTGGCCCAGGATTCCTTCTGTTCGATACCCTCCTTGGATCGATCGAGCAGTTCCCCGACAGCCCTGTCGTCATAATGAATGGCTTCTTCTTTTCCATCCTCTTCTTTGAACAGTTCCTCTGTACCAAACCTTAGAATGTCGTCCAATTCTTGCTTGGTGAAGTTCGCACCTTTACCACCCATACCGGGTCGTACGACCAAGTGAGTCAACATCATTTTCCTTTTAGCTACTTGCGTGACCCTCTCTTCAACACTGTTGCGCGTCACGAACCGGTAGATCATGACCTTGTTGGCCTGACCGATACGATGCGCACGAGAGAACGCCTGGATGTCGTTGTGAGGATTCCAGTCAGAATCGTAGATGATTACAGTGTCGGCTGTGGCTAAATTAATACCCAGACCACCAGCCCTCGTCGAGAGTAAAAACACAAACTGTTGCGCGCCGGGAGCATTGAACCTGTCGATAGCTTCCTGACGAATCGTACCGGTGATACCTCCGTCAATTCTCTCATATTTATAACCTTCTCCCTCCAAGAAATCTTCGAGGATGTCCAACATTTTCGTCATCTGCGAGAAGATCAATACCCTGTGTCCTTGTTCTTTGAGTAGCCTCAACATTTTGGACATAAGAACTAGTTTTCCTGACGCTTTGACTAAGGCCTGTGTGTCGTAGTTGCCATGAGGGCCGAGTGGGGCTTCTTCAGCTGCGACAGGGAACAGATAGGGGTGGTTACAGCACTTTTTAAGATCCATCATGACATTAAGCAGTGACACAGTTTGTCCACCACTCTTGGGGTTTAGAGCCTCGTAGTTCCTCGTCAGAATGTACTTGTAGTACTTCTTCTGCATCGGTGACAACTCTACTCGTACAATGAACTCTGACTTGGTGGGCATGTTCTTGAGCACATCAGCCTTCAGTCGCCGCAGCATGTGAGGTCCCAACATCTCGTGGAGCCTCTTCACTTGCTCTTCCTTAGACACATCAGCGAATTCATTCTGGAATGCGGCGAGATCATTGAACTTATCCTTATTTAAGAAATTGAGGAGATGGAACAATTCTTCTAGGTTGTTTTGAAGTGGCGTACCAGTAAGTAGTAGTTTGTAGTTGATGTGGTATCCGGCTAGAAGCCTGAAGAACTTGGACTGGTTGCTCTTGAGTCTGTGGGCCTCGTCTACGACCAGTACAGACCATTCGATGGAGCCGAGGCAGGTGGCGTCGATGGACACCAGCTCGTAGGACGTCAGGAGTACGTTGAACTTGACTTGCGACTTGATCTTGGATGGTCGTCCGCCTCTGTTGGCGCCGTCATCGAATGTGAGTTCATTCTCTCTGATAACAGCCCTGGAGTCTTTGTCACCGACGTAGGTGATGCAGTAGAGATCAGGAGCCCATAGCTCGAACTCCCTCTCCCAATTGATGATAGTTGAGAGTGGTACAGATACCAAGAATGGTCCCTTGCAATGTCCCTCCTTGAACAGTGAGTTAAGGAATGTCACCGTCTGAATAGTTTTTCCGAGACCCATCTCGTCAGCTAGGATAGTGTCGATTCCTTGTCCCCAAGAATACCGCAACCAGTTGAGACCTTCCAACTGGTATGGATGGAGCTGCATGCCGGTCTCATACACGTAGGGCGGTTGGTCTTCGTACTTTTTGTTCAGGTTCGTAGTGGGACGATCGGGCGGTGGGTTGTATTTCTTGGGTTTCATCTGTAAGGCGCCGCTACTATCATCTTCGTCGATAATGTCCTTGTTCTTGCTCTTGCGTCCAGCTTTTTTGCCTTTAGTGCCCTTTGTTTTGCCTTCAGATGTGATGTAGGCGCGCATGTCCTGGAAATAAAAAATATATGTTATTAACGTTACTTGTCTCCTCAACCGCTTTTTGAAATCTATACTAATATTATTAATGCGAAAGTTTGGATGGATGTTTGTTGCTCAATCACGCCAGAACGGCTGAACTGATCTGCATGAAATTTGGAACAGAGATAGGTTTTAGTCTGGAATAGCACATAGGCTACTTTTCATCCCGGTATACCGATCCCGTGGGTCAATTATCGAACTACATGCGGGCGAAGCCGCTGGCATAGGCTAGTAAATTATATAAATGTTTAATGCAGCGGGTTATATTGGTTACGGTCAGTTTGCAACATCCCAGTGCTATGCAAAGACCACTTCAAAAGACCTCCAACACTTTCGATTCAGATTTAAACTGGGTTACTTGTAGTTGGTTTGAAGGACAGCTGGTTTATAAAAATGATAACTGAAGCAAAGCACAGCAAAATCTTCAATACTAACCTGATAATAATCCATAGCATTCTTCAACCCGGCTATATCGGCATTCTCTGACTCCCAAGTCGCCTGGTCGTAGGACAGGTCCCTCCATTTGACCAGGTAGTACGTGGTGCCGTCGCGAGATGTCCGATGGTTGATCACTCGGTGTACGACCAGCCATTCCGGTTTCACGCCGTATCTGAGGTCATAGGTTGTTTGTTAATATATTATTTTATTATATTGCGAATTGGTGTGAACAATAGTGAATGATGTTGTTTTTAAGGGTGTATTATAAATTTGTTTAGATGTTTGGCATAGAAAAATAATAAAATAATGATGCCTGTCTTGGATTTTTTTTTGTGCTGAATACAGGCCTTCTGAATGCATCTAATTTTCTGGAAATAGGTACGGAATACCACATGTTCTCCAGCTTTCTGTGGCTTAATTTGATCATAACGACCTTTACCAACAAACTGGCGGAATGAAAAATAAAATAATTACAATCCATTCCTTCTCAAACAAAAGAGGCGGTGGTCCAAACATTGGGAACATTATCGACTGATTGATTATTCTAGTCAGAATGTAATGTAACTTATTAAAAACTCATTTATTTATTATTTATTACCTATAATATTTCTCTTCAAGAATCTTCTCGTCAGTATCTTGATCCTGTTTATCCCGCAGCCTCTTGACGCGTCCGTCGCGCTCGTCCAAAGGTTCCTCTAGCTTGGGAGGCTCCTCCACGTCGGATTTGCGCATGTAGTAACGATACATAAGTGGGTGGAAGACGTCCAACTGAAATAGTACATAAAGTAATTTTAAGATTACTTAGTTTATGAAAACATTTACGTTTTTGTTTGTGGTCCTAGCTAGTGGATAATTTAAAAACTCCAACCATTCCACTGACTGTATTTGGACTAGTTCAATACTGATAAACAGAAATTGACTTTGTAGCGAAACGAAACGTCGCTAGAAAACTCAATTGTAACAACCAAATTGAGATATTTTGGACTATTTCACTACTTTCGAATAAGTTGAAAACTATCTGACAAATATTTCTAAATGAAGTTGTCGTTTAGATATCAAATTTGGGTGTTTATATGGAAACAGTATGAGCAACTGTGTAAAAGGCCCTCAGTGTCTCAATGTCTTTTAAGGTTATATCCAAAGTAATGTTTGTTATCTCTCTGGTTCAAGGCTTTGTTGGCCTTTCTCGGGGAACTGGGGTGGATCGAATAAAGTTCCCACCCGTACGCAAAATACGCGCGTTGGTCGTGGAGTTGCGGACACCGGCCCGCTATACAATACAATAGTTATCTCTCTCTCTTACCGTTTGACTAAAAACCCACCTGTAGTTCCGATATCCAGCTGCAATGCCAATAGGATCGCTCGTGCCACTTGACGAAGAACTCCCGTGAGCGCGGAGCCTTGGACTTCGCCGACTGCTCCTTCCATCGCCATGTTAATATCTTCGCCACTTTGCCATCCAATGGTGGACACTAGAAGGGTAGAATATATTATTTAACTAGTGTAGTGTCTGTAACTGCCTCGTTAGCCAAGGGGTCGCAAGCACAACTGCAGCCATGAGATCCTGGGTTCGATTCCGAAATCGGGCAGTTTTATTGGGTTTTCCCATCAGTAATTTAATCGCAGCCGGAGTGTGGATTTGTGCCCGGTTGATTGCAATAGGCTCGCCCCCTATTACACGGGACTTAAACATAACTGGCGAAATGTGGGTGTACTAATGGGTACAACACATAGGTGTTGTGTACTAGCCTATACTTGTAAATAAACCTTTTAAAACCAAAATCCGTGGTTTAAAAACCGTTTTAAATTTGTTTAAAATGGTTTTAAACCAAAAAGACAGTTTAAAACGTTTTGCATCTATCACAGCCTGACCCGTGACAGTTTACAGGCGTGATGTTATGTAGATGTTCACTTTTACAGAAACAATTTTATTTATAAAATCCATTATGATATTTATAAGAATGATGATTATAGTTAGTACTATAATAGAAGTTCAAAATACATCAAAAATTCAACGCATGATAAAAAATAATATTTATTAGATCAAACTAAGCAATACTAAGAATAGTATTTTTATTGGACCTGGGAAGTCATTGACCGACTGTTGAATGAACAATATTATTTTTTGTCAGCTTAGCCAAGTTTTTTACTGCTTCAGGAAAACTTATCAATACAAAAAGCATGCTTTTTTTGTTGTCAGTGCATGATCATAACTCTACTTCACTTTCAGGTGACCATTAGCATTTTTATCAAAGGAAAGCAGATATATCAGAACTTCAGAATGCTTGATATGTTTTCTTCAATCGACAATACACCTGGCATCGCATGCATTTCCATCATGTTTAAAAGTAACTATTCTATTAACAATCCAATCGGCTTCTGATCACAACTTAGAGGAAGTTGGTCTATTAAAAAGTAAGGTATAAATGTTTGTGAACACTTACACTACATCTAGGACATTTCCAGTCCCCGTCCGGCACCTCTTCAAGTGGTGGATTGAGGCAGAACCTATGGTACGCCGATGGGCACGAGTCGCAGCATAACAGTTCACCGCCATCTTTGCAAACCCTGTGGAAGAAAAGTAGAAACAAATGAGAATAGTTTTTTTTTAAGACTATAATGGGGTTAGAAGATTTTCGTATGAAGCATGGGAATGAGGAGGGATGAAACGCATGTTACTAAAAGAGTGATTTTTCAAAAAGAAGTTAAAATCGTAGCTACTTCAAAAGACTTTTTGCTCAATTAAAGAATGTCTTGAAGATATTAAACATAAATAAGTAGCTACTAGATATTATTATACAATTGTTTTTTTTTTTAATTATATCTAGGTTTAAGAAATTAATTTTGTGTCTCATATTATATTATAGAGTTTGTACATTTAAGTTTTGTTTTATCAGAGTGTTTAAGTTAGCTCTGATTTAGGTCTATGTAAAATTAAAAAGTGTTAATATTTTAATGTAACCAGTGTAAATATTAGTATGCCGCGTCTAGCGGCGGATATGTCCTGAATATAATATTTTATGCAACAACTTTGTGCCTAAAGTATCCTACGAATAAATGTATTTGTCTTTGATGGATATAAATGTTGATGGATGGAGAAAGAGAGGAAGGCCAAAGATGGAGAAAGAGAAAGAAGTAAATGATGCCGTGACGGTTGACAGGGGAGAATGGAAGAAGAAAACGTGTTGCGCCGATCCCAAGTAGAATGGGACAAGGGCATGAAGATGCTAATGATGGGCTGCCTAGCGTCCGTCATATTAATTTATTTTCAAAATAGCGGCCACGCATAAAACCTGTGCTAATGAATAGCTGGTATCAATACAAACAAGTTTTGAATGTGACAAAATCTTCTAAAGCCTCACGTTTCCGAGATATAAGCTATCAAAGTTGTGCAGATGGCGAAGATTGTAACTTTGATGGCTTACATCTCGGAAACGTGCCGTTTAAGGAGATTTGCTCTCATACAACACTTGTCTGTATTGATGCCATCTATTGATTAATACGTGTACTCCCAGAAGTTACGTTCGTGTTTTATGCGTGGCCGCTATTTTGAAAATAAAATGGCGGAAGTTAGCCAGGCCAAATAATTCAAAGCCAAGATAATTCGATACATTTTAAAGGTGAACAATTAATGTACCGAACGTAAACAGCCTTACGTCTGCAGCAATGAAGATATATTGCATAAAATATATTGAGGGACAAAGTTTTGGGAGGTAAGGCATAGGTTAACTTTGTCAATGATAAATTTAGATACTGACCACACCAATATTCTGCAGCAAAAAAGTTCTGTGGCAGAAGAAGTCTAATGTCTGATGGAGAAGAATGTTAAGTGTCACTTTCAGATAAGACAATCTTACCTGCAGAACTCTTGATGCTCATCATCATCGTCCTGTTCCTGGTTGCCCTCGGCCTCGCAGTGCGGACAGGACCAGCGACCCTCGGGTGTCTCCTCCAACTCAGGCTCGAGACACACCAAGTGGTAGGCGCGTGGGCATGTGTCACAAAGTATGATTTCGCCACCTTGTTGGCAAACCTGGTAATAACGAGAAATATGGTTTATTATTTACATATAACCTAAAGCTATTTTTTTTTCTTATTGACTGTATTTTAGTTTCTGTAAGGCCTGGTAGGTGGCCATCTAGATTGAGGCATCAGAATTGATGAAAGGCATTTTTTTTAGATCATCAATCGTGCTATTGCTTAGGACGCAAGAACTTCTTTGCATGTCGATATTTGATATTGTATTGACCTTTATTCAGCTTCAAAGCTGCCCTCATATAAAGCTGGAGTTGTTTCGCCCGATAATCGAGGATAAAAACTTCTGGCTTGTCTTTGAAATTGAGCAAGGTGTTTCTTGTCTATCACTAGCTTCTACCCACTTCTACCGCGTCAAAGAAACATCATTACCTATGGCACTCGGTAATGGAATTGGCTTTCTATAAGTGAATGATTTGGTTGGGTAGTTACGGATATTACCTCCACATCCAACTTTACAAAGGTAAAGTTCTTCTTGATAAAGCATAGAATTATTAATCAAGATTTAAATAAGAACAGGTAACAAACCTCACAATAGTCCTGGTGTTCATGCTCTCCCTCAGCGCCGTCGGGGAACTTATTTGTAGTCTTCAGTTTCTTCTTCTTTCTGGTCTTGTTTCCGATTTTTGTCTTTGCCTTCTTTTTGGGTAGCTAAAAAGGAGAAACATAGATTGTAAACTTGATGCTGCAATGACTTTCATAACAATCGTAAACTCAATTCAATGCACTTTTGGAAAGAGTCGTTCGGTTGGGATGTCACAGTCGGCAAATTATAATTTGTTGTCTCCGCAGTCGCGGTCACAAAACGCGTCTCGGGATTTTTTTAATACTACATAGGTATGCGTTTGGCCGCAACCCGCCTGATGTGAAACGATGACGCAGCCTAGGGTGTAGCACGAGAAGAAACCGATTCACTCGAACTTTGAAGAGATCCAGATTATAATGACCGGGAAACGGAGAAGCCGGCAGTGAATTTCAAACCCTGGCGGTTCACACAATAAATGTGGAAGAATAGCGCTTTTTTCGGGTCCGTGGAACTTCAACCATATAACGGTGACGCCTCGTCATATCTCTGCTCGTCCAATGGGGATGGGGGAATTAGATAATGTAATTCCAAAACACACTTTCTGAAATGTAACCGATAAAAAACCGATAGGCGGGCAACTTTACGGCGATGTTAAAGGCTTTGGAGGTTGGCTTTGACAAGTGAGTAATTTGTCAGTGAGCCTGTTGGCGCGTCGCCCAATAGCTTCTAACGCTTGCAGCTGGAACTTGCCCGATCCTTCAGATGCGGTCGAACGGATAGCTCGAGGCTGAGCGGCTAAACGCTCGAGGTAAGCGTTAGTAGATTAGTGGAAACTTGTTAATAAAAGTTCTGCTTCTAGCTGTAAGTTTACTTAAAAGTTATAAAATAAATTAATACTTACAGGTACAGCTGGGTCATCTTCTTTCACCGGCGCACCTTCTTCGGCGGCTGCGGCAGGTACCGGCTTCGGCTCCTCGGCCTCGGCCAACATCTGTTCGAACTCTGCATCCGAGTCTGAGTTCACAACACTACCTTCTTCCTCCTAGGCCGAAAAACAGACACTCCTATAGAAATCTGTCACATTTAATGACAAAATATGTGTTTACTAAAAACGCCGCTTCAAGTTTCAACAAGCAAATACCTACACTGGGAAAGGCGAAAGGTCTTTCGGGCCTGTTTCATTATCAAATCCAGCTGCCATTTCGTTACCTTCCAGTTGCCTTTCACATTTTCAAAATAATACAGAAAACTGCTTTAAAACTTTAAGGAAACTGTAGTCACATACAGTATAACGTTAAAGTGGCAATTGGTTGAGGCATGCCTGTAGAACGATCGATGTCAATTGTTTGGAAATGAACAATAAAGCCGAGTTAAGAACCCTTCCTTTTTAGAAGTCGGTTAAAAAGAGAACAGGTTCATGAGTAGACTCACGCTGCTGGTCCGCTTCCGCTTGCTGAACTTGATCTTGAGCGTGGGCACCTTGGGCTTGCGGCCCGGCTTGCCGCGCGGCGCCACGCCCGCGGCGCCGTGCTTGGGCTTGCGGCCTCGCTTGCGCGGCAACGCGGCGCCCTCGTCGCTCTGCTCCTCTTCTTCTTCCTCTTCTGGTTCTTCTGTTACTTCTTCGTTCTGTGGAAAGTAATATGTTGTATAGTTAGGGTTTTCGGGTCATGACTAGCGTAAGGCACCTGTCGGCTTGCCAATAAGGGAGTGACTAGCTATCGATCGTACAATAGATGTCGGTCCCTTGTCATTAAAAGTGATACAAACATACTGGGTGTAAGGGACACCGAAGCTCAAACGGGTACCACGTATTGAGTGCATCATTTTGATCCCGCCCACGTAGAAATTTTTCGTCTACCCAGGCAAAATGTACTGAACAGTTGATTTTTTTATAACTGACGTAAAATTTACGTCGATTCAAAATGATATACTGATACGCGGTAACCGTTTCGGTGTCAGTGTCCCTTCCACCTTCTATAGTTGATCGCTGACTGTAGACACTGCCGCCCGGCAAGAACTCTCTCCCCACTCACTCACTTAGTACTCACAGTAAAAAACAACTAATTTCTAGTTGTTAGCTCTCCTCGTTTTCCGCTTGAAGTTTGTATTATATTATACTCTTCCAAGACGTCGACGAAACGGAACGAAATTCTTCAACTTATAAACAAAGGTCTAAAATCATATAATTAATTACCTTAACCTCTTTAGGCGTGCGTCCAGGCCGGCCGGGTTTGGGCACGTAGTCTGATGTTGTGGACGTATTTGTGTTGTCTTCGGAGCCCATCGCCGGGGTCCCACTGCTCAGATGCGGGTTCGTCTCGCAGAACAGCCGCCACTTTGCAGCTACTAACATCATCAGTTTTGATACTGGAACCTGGGTGTCAAAAGGCCGATAGGTATTTTATTTAAACAGACAAATAAGAAGATAGGTAGGTACTGTATAATTTAGTCTCCTCTGATTGTCTCCTTGGGTTAGTGGACGCAAGCGCGACTGTTGAGCATGATGTCCTGGGTTCGATACCCGGGTCGGGAATTGTTATTGGGTTTTTCTATCAGGAATTTCTCAGTAGCAGCCACGGAGCCTGGATTTGTGCCCGGTTGATGGCAAAAGGCTCGCCGCTCGCTCGCGTTACATGGGACTTAAGAGCGTTTACGTCTATCGCGCGAAGTCAAGTTTAGGTAATTCAATGCATTTTTTACGCACACAAAAGCGCGCGTGCCTGTGTGCATAGCGCTGGCGCGTTCTCTTGCGCTATAGTCAAACTAACCCACTATGATCCGTTCGAGTGCAATTGTTGTAGTAAAATTTAATTTGAATTTGAATTTGAACGTACACGGATTACTAAAGTACGAGTGCATAAAATAAGTATTCAATAATATATTGCAAGTATAGCTATAATTATGATTAATATTAAAGTCGTTTTTTAGTTATTCAAACATGAATTTGTTGATCTAAACTTTAGAAAGAAACCGAACTTCGTTAATTATTATTGATTTGTGACTGATTAATAAATATTTCTTATTCTATTCAAATAAATCACTTTATACGGATTTACTTACGTTTATTTTATATTATATTTTAACCTGACGCGATGTTCCTCTTAGTGACACCTCTTATGAGGGAAATACAATAGGTTGGCGTTAACTTTAAAAACAATTTATGTTCTTATTTACAAAAAAATAAGTAAAAGTTTTAATAAATAAAATTCGTAGGTAAAAAAATAGGGTAGATATTGGTTGTCACTAAAAATATTGTCAGTCATCAAAAATAATAATAAAAAAATTTAATCATCAAAGTACCAAGATTTTTTAATCACACTATAAACGTCCGCTATCCTTCCAAGTACGACTAAGGTCAACTCGGGTCAGGCAGAGCGCCGAGCGACATGTCCTCTCTCTAGAAAGCCTCGCGGCGGTCTGATTTGAAATTGCTCGCGCGCAGTGATTTATAGTAGTTTTCAAATATTTATAGAAAAATAATCACTGTAAATTATTTGAAATTTTAAATTGGATGTTTTAAAGCATATGTTCTTCTATTATATTATGCTATTGTTACGAGCTGGGTATGGGATAAATTAATTACTACCAATCAGACAATTTAATAACTTTATTAAACACTTAAATCTTAATCACAAGTACACTACTGATCACTATTCGCTTGTATATCGCACTTCTAGTTCACTTCGATTCGCTCCGTTGTATCGCCTGAATCAGACTACCCTTGTGTGTCGGCGCTTGTGCTTTTTATACTACCCCATTATTCACGAACATTCCGGCGATGTGTAGAACGGTTCGATAAAAACATCAACAAAAAAACATTACCAAGTAGTAGGCAAAAAAATAATAACCTACTTGTACCGAATAAAGAAGTAGGTACTTTATGCCCTCGGCGTACGGTCGAAATTACAATGACAATTCCTAATATTTTTTTATAAGTAGTTACCTACTTAACTTTGAACTAATAATAATGGCACGCTTCTCGAAGTTTTTAGCGCAAACACACTGAATCACGTCCTTTCTCGAAAGATCTCGTACGTACGACGTAACACTGCCCCCTCCTTAGACATGCTCGTCCCGAGCATCATTAGCCCCGTAGTATCGGGCCAATCGGTCTACATGAACAATCTTAGGCGCACCTCGTAGACCCTTCTGTATTCGGTAGGTGACATCGTTGATCCTAGTCACAACTCGGTATGGTCCATCCCATTTTGCTTGCAATTTCGGAGACCTCCCCTTGCTCCGCACTGGGTTATGTAACCACACCAGTGAACCCTCGTCGAAAGCCCTACTGTTTGCCTTGCGGTCATAACGGGTCTTCATCTTCTCAGACATCTGTTGGCCGGATTGTCGGATATGCTCATAAACATCATTCAACTTGTTACGCAAATCATGTGCGTAATCTGTTACACTACGTGGAGCATCAGGGGAAGTTCCAGTGATTAAATCTGCAGGCAACCGTAATTCCCTTCCAAAGTTCGCGAATGCTGGCGTCAAAGTCGTACTTTCGTGGACTGCGCTGCGGAAGGACAGTAGAAACGGCTGTATGTGCTTGTCCCAATCCCTTTGCCTGCTTTCCACGACTTTTGCCAGATATCTTTCCAACGTTTGGTTGAATCGTTCCACCATTCCATCAGATTGTGGGTGGTAAGAGGTGGTTCTGGTTTTGTAGGTACCCATCAGTCGACAAGTTTCCTGAAATACTTGCGATTCAAAATTCCTTCCTTGATCGCTGTGTATTTCTAAGGGTACTCCAAAACGACAGAAAACTTCCTGAACTAATTTATCTGCGACAGTTGTAGCCTCTTGATTAGGAATGGCGAAGACTTCTGGCCACTTTGTGAAGTAATCCATGACCACCAGGAAGTACTTGTTTCCGCTCTCACTTTCTGGAAATGGTCCCGCAACGTCTAGTGCTATCCGTTCCCAAGGGGCTCCAACGTTGTACACTTTTAATGCACCTCGGCTGCGTGTGTGGGGTCCTTTCACGGCCGCACAACTGGTACATTTGCGACACCAGTCCTCCACATCATCTCGACAGTGGATCCAGTAAAAGCGTTCTCGAATTTTTAGTAGAGTCCTTTTTACCCCCATATGTCCTCCTGAACATCCATCATGGTAGAGCCGTAAAACATCTGGTACCTTAGCTTTAGGGACAACCATTTGTAGATGACAGCTGTCCCCTCGAGCGTTTTCCCATTTACGGCACAAGACTCCATCCTGGATCACCAAGCTGTTCCATTGCGCCCAATAACTCTTCGTGATGGAACTCATCGCAGCCACATCACTCCACTTAGGTTTAGGAGCACCAGCTTTGATCCACTCGAAGATCGGTTTGATGTCCGAGTCATTTTGCTGAGCCTGCTGTAGGGTTTCCTTCCATTCATCGCTGAGATCTGTTCTAAGCATCCTCACGGACACTACTTCCTTAGTCTCTTGCCTGGCACAGTGCTTACAGTCTTCAGGACAAGGTCTTCTTGACAAGGCGTCTGCGTTACCGTGAGTTCTCCCACTGCGATGTTCAGTTATGAAGTCAAACTCTTGTAGTAGTTCAATCCATCTCGCCACTTGCCCCTCTGGATTCTTAAACTGTAATAGCCACTTCAATGCAGCATGGTCAGTTCGTAATTGGAATTTACGTCCCAGCAAATATTTACTGAAGTGCTGCAATGTCTTTACTACGGCGAGGAGCTCCCGTCTTGTAACGCAGTAATTTCTTTCTGGTTTGGATAAAGACTTGCTGAAGTAAGCTATCACAACCTCTTGGTCTCCTTTCCGTTGAGACAGCACGCCCCCAATTCCAGTATTACTTGCATCTGTGTCAACTATGAAGTCATTTTCAGTGTCAGGATATCCCAAAATAGGTGTATTGCACAGACGTTTCTTTAATTCCTGAAATGCGACGTCGCAGTTCTCGTCCCAACAGAATTGCCGCTTTTCCTCAGTGAGTTTGTGCAGAGGTTTCGCAATGTCGGCAAAATTCTTGACAAACCTTCGATAGTAGGAGCACAAACCCAGAAAGGCTCTGACCTGTGTCTTGTCTTTCGGAACTGACCAATCCTTGACGGCGATTACTTTTTCCGGGTCTGTTTGAACACCTTCCCCCGAAACTATGTGTCCTAAAAAGTTTACTTGTTGTCTGAAAAACGAGCACTTTTTCGGACTTAACTTGAGATTTGCTGTTTGGATTTTCGACAGCACTCGCTTGAGGTTTTTAAGGTGATCTTCAAATGTACGGCCCACGATGATAATGTCGTCTAGATATACAAGACATGTGTCTCCAATCAATCCGGCGAGTACTTGCTCCATCAACCTTTCAAACGTCGCAGGAGCATTGCACAAACCGAATGGCATAACTTTAAACTGCCACAACCCTTTTCCTGTTGAAAATGCAGTTTTCTCCTTATCCTTGGGGTCTATTTCTACTTGCCAGTAGCCACTTTTCAGGTCAAGTGTGGTAAACCACTTCATACCAGTCAGCGTATCCAGTGTGTCATCGATCCTAGGCAGCGGGTAGCTGTCCTTCTTCGTGACGTCGTTCAGTCGTCGATAATCCACACAGAAGCGCATACTGCCGTCCTTTTTCTTTACCAGGACCACAGGAGAACACCATGGACTCGATGAAGGCTCTATAACACCGTCCTTCACCATTCCCTCAATCATGGTTTCCACCTCTTTTTCTCGTGCAACTGGCAGTCTTCTTGGTCGCTGACGGATTGGTAGCTCGTGGCCTGTATTAATCTTATGCTGAACAAGTCCAGTTCTCCCTATGTCAGCATCGTTTGAAGAGAAAGTGTCGGCGTACTGAAGTAACATCTTCTTAGCCTTGTCCATTTCTCCTTTAGTTAAATCGCTGTTTTCCAAAAGCGTTGACACGTCAAATTTTGCACTACGAATTTTATTTCCGGTAGGCGGATCCTGCAATTGACGCATCCAAGCTACTTCCTCGCAAGTACCGATCAAGGTGCCCTTCTTGATCACATGCTCCTTGTAACTTGGATTCAGTATGCGTACTGCTGAGACGTTGGTGGCCTTGACCAGAGTACGTGCCATCTTCCATGGGAAGTCATTGTTCACCCTTTCTATCAGAACACTTCGATCTTTGTGTCCAGAATTCTGTGGTAATCTAATTGGCACAATTGTTTCTGATCTGCGAGGAAGAACAATCTCTTTCAAGCAGTACACTTTTCCTGATGGTGCACCTTCCATGAAGACTTCATGTGAACCACATTTCAATACTCCTTGATCAACGTCGATCTCGCAACGATGTTTCCGCATGAAGTCCAAGCCCAAGATGCAATCGTCCACTATATCGGCCACGATGACATTGTGCTGGTAAGTTCTATCACCCAATTTTAACTCCACCTCCTTTTTTCCTCGGACGATTATGTGCTGACCGGTAGCTGTTAGTAATCGTATACGGTCGTGGTTATTGACGTAGTCCCCAAGGAACCGACTTGCTAGGTGAGAATTGACGACCGTGTGAGAAGCTCCAGTATCCAGCGTCAGTTTGCATGGTGTTCCATTGACTTCGCCTTTGATGGTCAGGCTGTTCCCATCATGTGCTTGCGAGATCAAGATTCTCAGGGCCTTTTCAATACCAGCCAGCACTCGCCCTCCAGTCCTGGCATTTACTCGTTTCCCTGCTGTGGCTGGGCAGTCACTTCAGCCACCCTTCCCTGCTGATCTTCTCTCGGAGTGCCGCGCTTAGGACAGCTTGACCGAAGATGACCCCTTTCTCCGCAAGTGTAGCACCTAAGACTATACCCTTGCGGCCGGTCGCGTACAGGGGATGCTACAACCTCTCTGACGCGGTGCGTTCGGTGGTCCTGCCTCACTGCCTCTACTTCTAAGGCATGGGCCAAGGCGTCTTTCAGCGCCTCATGATGCCCAAGTCTCACAGCGGCTCTAACTTCTAGGTCGCGTATTCCATCAACGAACGCTTGTACCAGATTCCCATCGATAAGTGCAGGGGCAGACTGGTATGCTTTCCGAACCAGCTTTTCAACTTCGAGGGCCCACTGCTGTAGATTCTCGCCACTACGTTGAACACGATCTTTCAACTTAGCACGAAATACGTGCTCCAGGTGCGCGTCACCGTATCTGGACTCTAACGCCTCCAGCAGCTGCTCGTAGGTTACATTCTTGCCGAGCGCCTCAAGAATATTAAGGGCCTGGTCTCGGAGGGCCAAGGTGAGCGCGGTCATGGCTTGCGGTTTTGTCCATCCATTCGCCTTCATAACGGCCTCAAATTGAATTTTATAAGCCGGCCACGAAGATGTGCCATCGAATGGAGGCACCTTAAAGCCCCGCGCTGAAGGTGCAGCAACTACTGAAGCTACAGTCAAGTCTCCAGTCTTCAGTTCCCCCAAAGCCTTCTTCACCCCAGCGATCTGAACTTCGGCTTCTGAGAGGCGATTCTCGTGCTGCTGTACCTGATCCTTCATCACCTTTAGGTCTTTGCCAAAAGTTGCATGAAGATCCTTTATGAGGAGCATCTGCTCGTCTTGGCGGCGGACCTGCTCCTCTTGGCGGCGGACTTGCTCCTCTTTGTCTCGCTGCAACTGCTCTTCCAACCGGCGAACCTGCTCCTCTTGACGGCGAGCCTGCTCCTCTTTGTCTCGCTGCAACTGCTCTTCCAACCGGCGAGCCTGCTCTTCTTGACGGCGAGCCTGCTCCTGTAGCAGCGCCATTAAAGCTGACAAGTCTGGCGCCATTGATGCTGTAGGAACTGCGGATGGGCCAGCGACTGGCACTGACGTAGGCTGGACACCACCCGGTGTCTGTGTTGGGGAATCTCCAAACCGCCTTTGGTCCATGTCCTGCTGTCGCTGACTCCTGGTACGGATACCGTCCGTGTCGTCCTTCGGTAGAATTGGCATAATTTATCCCTCACTTCTGACACCAAATTGTTACGAGCTGGGTATGGGATAAATTAATTACTACCAATCAGACAATTTAATAACTTTATTAAACACTTAAATCTTAATCACAAGTACACTACTGATCACTATTCGCTTGTATATCGCACTTCTAGTTCACTTCGATTCGCTCCGTTGTATCGCCTGAATCAGACTACCCTTGTGTGTCGGCGCTTGTGCTTTTTATACTACCCCATTATTCACGAACATTCCGGCGATGTGTAGAACGGTTCGATAAAAACATCAACAAAAAAACATTACCAAGTAGTAGGCAAAAAAATAATAACCTACTTGTACCGAATAAAGAAGTAGGTACTTTATGCCCTCGGCGTACGGTCGAAATTACAATGACAATTCCTAATATTTTTTTATAAGTAGTTACCTACTTAACTTTGAACTAATAATAATGGCACGCTTCTCGAAGTTTTTAGCGCAAACACACTGAATCACGTCCTTTCTCGAAAGATCTCGTACGTACGACGTAACACTATTATTATATTAAATCAAGTAAGATATATCGGTGAAAAAATCATTTTAATTCCTTAATATTTTACATTGTTTGAACTTTAATTTCTTATATAAAGAAACCTAAATCAAAAAATTTTCTTCTCCAACTATATTCCTTAGGATCTTAGCAATAGGTAAAAAAAAAATCTAATTAGGTTTGCCAGTGGTTTCCTATAATTAGAGCGTCGAAACTGACGCTAAAAGGGAAATTAAGAAAACCTCTGTTGAGTTATCTTGATACAATTTACCAATACTCTATTAATTGAAATATTTTTCTCCCCAACTATTGAGACAACGAAATTTCCTAAAGTTATTAGTAATTATCATTTTTGTAAAATAAAGGGTTGATGGTATTAAAGGGTTTGAAAAGTACTGTTTTGGAGTCAAACAGCGCATGGACGGCGTAAACGCTCTTAAATATAACTAGGGAAATGTGGGTGTATGATGAGGTACACCTCTGCCTAACCCTTCGGGGATTACAGGCGCATTTTATGCTTTGTATAATTTAGTAGCTTGTATAAGTAATTACATGTTATGCATCACATATTCTTGAATGCTTCATAAATGAATCAACGCTTTTTTCGCATTGAGGGCCAATGAAAACAAGTCTATTAGAATGAGGAAGTCCCTAGTTATTCCATCTATTACTGTGATGTAGATTTACTAGGAGGAAAAAATAAACAGCCAATAGTGATTTAGATACCTACTTTAAGTTAATTACTGTATACATATTGATAAATCTCCTATGAAAATCGCTAGTAGGTATGAATAACATTAATAAGACATGCTACACCTAAAGAAATAATGTAGTTAAGCATACTAATAATCCTAAGTATCCAATAAGCAAAGATCCAAAGTTCTTTTACAAAAAAGTTAACAATCTTACAATCAAAACAGTTGAACATTGAAAGTTTTCATCATCTACATTTAGTTATTGCATCGCTTCAGTATCTTGCATTCAACAGGCGCTCAATACAATATTTCTACATGTAAAAGCGGATTTAACAAACTAATCTATACTAAAATTATAAAGCTGAAGAGTTTGTTTGTTTGGTTGAACGCGCTAATCTCAGGAACTACTGGTTCGAATTGAAAAAATCTTTTAGTGTTGGATAGCCCATTTATCGAGGAAGGCTATAAAAACATCACGCAGCGACTAATAGGAGCGGAGCATTAATCGAAAATGTTACGCAGACGAAGTTGCGCGAGTCAGCTAGTTCTAATTAAATCAGTACTAACCTTAGGGTTCTCTTTAACGAGTAGTGGTCGCACATATTGCTGGAACAATTTGTACGAAGTCAAGTTCTCTAAGTCGGCGTCTGAATACTGTATGTCCACGTCCGTGAGCCCGAATGACGAGCACACTTCTTCTACTGTCGGCATGCCTACTGTGGAAACATTGGAAATTAAGGATCGGTTCGCATCGCAATAGAGAGCGGCTTTAGCGGGAAAAGGTTTCTTATGTTTTCAACATAAAGTAGAAATTACATAAAATTAAGGATAGCCCAAGAAAACATCTAGTGGATCATCTTCATCATTATTGTGACATGAATGAGGGCAGGACGCTCTTATAACAATTCATTTTGGGTCGGCGCAGCATGTCTTCTTCCATACTTCTCTATATCTCATCATCTCAGCAGACACCTTCTTTCCAGCCAGTGGAACAGGCGAGCAATTATGTTTTACATTATTTTAACGAGCATAAAACCACGCCGCCTAAAGGCTATCGTAAAGTAAATACACAAACTGAGGGCCTAGGGAGCCAGAGCATTATAATTTAATTTTAAAGGATATTTTGTCATTTCGCTCCTTACTCTCCCACTAACTACTCTCAACTCCTTGACATTGAGAATTTGTAATGCACATTCATTACTAATTCTCAATATGGCTACGCATACTTATGGCAGCATTTACATTTTACAATGAAACATTGCATTGAAATAAACAGTAAATCTTAGTGCGTAATTTAATGTTAGAGATCGACAGTACTTTTGACAAAAGTATTCGTTGCGACGCGAATCTTCGGCAAGTCCTCTAAGGAATACTTAGCAAATCCCACAGGCGGTTGGTACTTCACTCCCATCGGTTGAGACAAATATTTAAGAAGTTAAAAAAAATGAGGTCTGATCGATTGAAATAGAAATCCAATCCTAACTCTTCATAATGAGTAAATTAAAAGAAAAATCCCAATCAGGACACTACCGACATTATAACAAAACATGCACAAATTATAGACATAGACGCAAGAACGATCTTGATACATGAAGCAAGGTCATTACAAACTTGAGGAGGTCATTGCACTGAGCGTCGATAGACTTCGATTAGAATACATCTAGGAGATAATTATTCACTCCATTATTTGTGTACCGCATGTCCTGCATCCTTAAATACTTTAGAAGTTCTAAATAACTGCATTTTAATGCAAATGTTTGTTATTTTTCTTCCTAAGACTCGCGTGATTAATATGCGTGACGCGTTTCTTGTTACGTAACTAATCAAGTACTTGAAATACGAATGCGTAAAAAAATATCAGTAAATGAATGTATCTGCTTATCTAGCAATGTTGGTGTCCCATATTGAGCAGCTTTCACTATACTATTACATGTCTGTTTTATTACCCTTTTCACAATAACCTTGAAAGAGTTTATTTATGAAAATGGGAGCTGAAATAAAATTAGGGTTTAACCCAAACAATATTTTCCTGTTCAAAATGATGCATTAGATAACATATTAACAGTCCAGGGAATAAATTCCCATTGAAGTTAAATTTCTGCACAACAACAAAATTTTACATGACACTTTTCAAGCTCAACTCAACACGAATAAAAAATATACCTGGTGGCCAGCAGTGACACAAAACTGGGGCAACCACTGCTGAGTGCAGGTCTTTCAAAACAATGACTGTATCTTTAACATATTATCAAATAGTCCAGGGCCAAGATTGGATACAAGTACTATATCTTACAAACATTAACTATTTATTTCTGCTGAGTAAACTTCACCCTCACAAACTCACTCACAGCCTCATCACACACAGTATTTTACTATTGCATCACGGTGTTAAACCATTCAGTAGTATGAAGAGCCTTGATATAGAGCACCCTAAACAAATACAACAACAATAAATATACCGATAAATAATACTTACTAGACCCTGAATCAGAAGCCGCAGGTGTGACAGGTGTATTGTGCTTACTTCCTCTGCCTTTTCTAGATTTCTTTGTGGATGACATAGCACTGAGTGCATAGTCACTGTCTCCTTCTGCCTCAATCTCAACTGCACCTCCACCTCCACCAAACTCTTCATCCTGAGTAAGAAAAGCCATTTAGAACTGTATATTGGTGCAAACTGTAAGCATTTTTTTTAAATAAACCTGTTACAGGCACTTTTGAATTGTCAAAAACAAAAACATGAAGCTAGCCAGCCTATACTGTATATCTCAATGGAGCAGAATGGGTAGGAAATTGGGTGCATTCTTTTAAATCATAATATTGTTACAAAGTTAGTGCCAAACATATAGCCAAGTTCTGGGCAAATTCAATATAGATTGCTATTGACATGCTATAAAGAAGAAGAGAGAAGACTACTATTGGAATTCTGAGCAAATATAAGTTAAGTCATTAGGTTTTGTTGAAAGCCAAAATTGTTACCTACTTTTAATTTGTTTACTTAGATTAATTAACATGTAGTCAAAGTTATTAATTGACTTTAAGATTACATTGTAATCAAATAAGAGTTTTTGTTTGTTTTGGAAAGGTCAATGTACTGTGGAAACTTTCTATCAATAAAGTTTAAACTGTTTTTACTAAGGAATAGACTAATATATTATATAAATTAATAATTTGTAACTAGAAAAGAATTTAATGAAGAATAATTTAAATCCATTAATGGAAAATCCTTATCACCACATTTTATAGTAGTGGCACTGATTAAAACGTAAATACAATAAAACTCAATCTACAGGTAATTTAATACTCGATAATCTCACTTGACGTTATATTAAAACAAATCGATTTTGAAGTAAAATCAGTGTTTATAAAATGCAAAGTAAGCTCTCTTCAGTAATTAGATCATTGGTGACATCACATATTTAGACAATTCATGCGAGTTTTAAAAACAACCTCAGTGACATAATCAATTGAAAAGATTTTATAATAATGAGAAGATATAGATTCTCTTTTTGACTTTCTCTTTTTTTTTGAGGCATGGAAGAAAGTTATGGTAGCTTCCATTTTTTTTTCCACATTTCACTTTTATGCATGCTTTCAAGATTGGGACCCCCAGTGTTAGATAAATATAACAACAACAAATACATCTTCAACTAACCTCTTCACTCTCATTCTTACGCTTCTTCTTTTTCTTCCTACCCTTCTTCTCTTCTCCACGGGCTTTCCTTTTCTTTCCCTTTTTCTTTTTTCTACCATCTTCTGGAGAGTAGTCTTCATCTTCCTAACAATATTAATCATGGATGATGAGTTAACTTCCACTTAGCCATTACAAATAGCAAGTACCTCAAATGTTTACAAATACAATCATTCACTGTGGAATAATACTAAAAACATGAATGAATATGATATTTTTCAATTACCTTTGGAGGTGCTTCATCACTCTCTCCTGAGTTCTCGTTCTGACCCTCACCTTCCTCCACGTCCTCGTCGCCTGCAAGTTCACAATTAACTGGTCAAACCAGTCCACCACTCCACCCTCTTACCAAACACTCTAGCTAAACCTTTAAGATACTGCATTTCGCCACATGAGCACACTCCTCACGCTAAGGTCACTAATCCCTTTGTTTGGCGGCGTCCATTTTGTTAAGTAGTAATGAGGGGATATCGCATGTTCTTTTCTGTCACAAACTGCCACTTAAAAATATTTACAACCACAAAATAACAAATACAACATTAACTCACAGAAAAACCACTTCTTTGATAACAAATCACTCTGTTTAGACTAAATAAGTGGCAAAAACTAAGTCACGGAACCCAAAATTTTCTAAATTTTTAATTGCTTATACCGCAAGTAAACACATGATACCGCTATTCGCGGCTTACCTATGACATGCTAGCTAAATTCAACGTTTACCTGCGAAAGAACCGTCTACTTCATCATCCGATGCCATTTAGATCACTAATCAACACAACCTGCAATAAGATTAAAGATTTTGGTCTAGAAAAGATAAAGGACGCGCAGTTTTTGCGACAAATGGTAATTAATTCAGAAATTGATGCCGCCGTCACTACACGGCAAACTAGCGAGAATTGTTGTCTCGCTCGCACACATTCAAAAATATGGGAAAAAAGAAATTATAGGGTGGCCGTATTGTAATAAAAAATTCTACTATGTCAAAATGAAATCTACCAATGCATAATGACATTTGGTTATTTCGTGACACGTGTTTCTTCCATTCTAGGGTTATTTTTCAATAAACAAAAAGGTGTTAATAAATAAACGTCAATTTTATTGCTACGCAAATCTGGTTTTTAAATCAAGATGTTAGAAACGTTTTTTGATGTATTATGTATTTTTAAGGTCGCCTGTTTCACATTTTTAGGGTTCAGTACATCCGAATCCTTAAATTATACCTTTAAATCATGATGTTAGAAACGTTTTTTGATGTATTATGTATTTTTAAGGTCGCCTGTTTCACATTTTTAGGGTCCAGTACATCCGAATCCTTAAATTATACCGATACTAATTAAAAAAACCCGAACAAGTACGTGTCGCAACACGCTGAAGGATTCCGTAGTCGAGATGAATAATTAACATTACCCACTTGTTTGGTTTTTTACCAACAAATGTCAATTATTCTGAAAAAGTATATGTCCGTGCATATGCTTAATTTTTTGGCGTGACTTTTAAAAGTTTTCATCAAGGATCCATTTCTAAGTACCTACTTCAATTTTTGGGACAAAGAATTGAGGTACTACATCTTTCATCAGGCACTAGGCTCAGACAGGGTCTGAGGCTAATCTTGAGGATGGCAGACCTCACTTTGACCAATTTCCAATGGTCATTTTTTTTCTAAGAATCAAAAAATGTGTATTAACTAATTCGAAACGGAGAAGAGAAAAATGGCGAATGATATAAAAAGTGACTGAGAGTGGATTCCCCTTCCTTCCTTTATATTTTTGTAATTTTATTTCTATTGTGTAAGGTTACAAAACTTTGCTCCGGAAATGATCCGTCATACAATGGAGCAGGTTGGTGTTCTCAGAAGTAGAAGATACTCTCTCTTGAAAAGACTCTTAGTCCTTAGTCTATAGGTAGAACAGCTTATGGACTCAGCTCGAAGATGATTTAATTAGAGCAGGGTAGTTATGTGGCAACTGGTAGGTATGTATTGAGTTGTAGAAGTAAAACAAGAATTTTCAGGTAAGATTAATTTTAAAATTTATACCTACAGTCACACCTTCAACGAATAAAAAGAAATCCCGTAATAACAAATAAAAATTTAAATATTAAAAGAAAGTAGGTTCATTTCATCCCAAGCTGACACTTGATTGAACTCGTCATGACGGTTAGTACTCGTTTTAGTTTGAATAATCACTCGTTCTCGCAGAGCAATAGAGCAGCCAGCCACAAAACATTTTACTTTTGGTATTAAATCGCTTCTACTATAGTACGTTTTGTTTATTATGCGAAAAGAAGCTTGGCAAAAACAATTTAGAAAGCTATACTTGGTCGATTAATACTATGTCAAATTGTCATGTAGAAATGTAACAATTGAATTGTTAAAGTGAGGCCAGCTTCTTGTCTCTTATTTTGTTGTACCTGACAGGGTCCACAATGTTTGTAACTTAAGGTGACACTCTGACCACCAAATTACCAAGTAAGTTTACATAGTGGAATGGATTTCATAAATTTATTCGCTTTGAATTATAATATAATGTCGCTGTGACGCATACTCCGATGCCGTCTGTGACCATATTGTCAGAAGGTCTAAGAGGCATGATCAATAGTAGAGATCGATTATCTTAACTTATTGCTGAGATAATTGGTTTCTACACTGTTGTTTGGCTATCCCGTTGGTTTCGTGGTCGCAAGCGCGACCACTGAGCGTGGGTTCGATTCCTGGGTCGGGTATAAAGTGCCATTAAGTTATTCCATTCGAAATTTCTAGTTGGCGGTATAATACCCCCATGCCTAGGAAAGCACGTTAAGCCGTTGCTCCTGGCTGTCATTTGTAGATCTCTGACAGTAGTTACTGGTAGTCACTAAAAGTCTGACAACCAATCATACCAAGGGGTATCGTATCACCCAGTACTCACTGAGTTGGTCAGATAGGCAGTCACTCGATGTAAAGTATACAGCTGCATCCGGTCAGGCTGTAAGCCGACCCCAACAAGTTGAGAAAAGGCTAGGCAGATGATGGCTATAGTTTAGCAAATAGTTATCCAAAGACAGAACTGACAGTGTCTGGTGTCAAACCAGTTTGGGCGAACCATGTAGCACGATTAACGATAGTGTTGATAACTCAATCAGCATTCCATTCGTATTTTAAATCTACCATTCCAAGCAGCAATCATTGAGTGGTAATATTTTAATTATAATTACAACTTCACAAAACTAAAATGTAACGAATAATTTTCATTCATAAATAATAAAAAAAAAACAAATGTGATGCATACTGAAAGTAAGATAATAAATATTTTTTCCACTATTTAACGATACCAGCGCGCAGCGTATTAAAACTAAAATGTTTCAATATACTGGTCGGTCCTGGAGGTGCGTGGCTTGGTGATTGCCATAGAGGAATAAAATATGGAGACGACAAGTCCATAGGCCATATTATGACCATACACGTTATACATATATATATAGTAGTCTTTGCGTTATACAAAACTTGTTCAATTGCTGATCGCCGCCATTGTGTATCGCTTTTTGTCACAAACAGGTGCTCTCTGAAATAATCAATTGTGCAGTTTTTTGTTGTAAAAAACGATCTGCCACTTCATATATGCAAAACCATAAATTTCTTTAGTAGATTTTCAACTTTAATTTTAAAGAATTAGTTTCAATGTTGATTGGGAAAATTTCGAACAGCTGGATGTTCTGGCGTCTGTACATAAGTCCTAATTATGAACTAACATGGTATTATTTAAGTAAAATGTCAAAATAACCTTTTCGTTGTGAAGATAGAAAAATATCGTGGTACGTTGGTAGCTCAAACGTAGCACAGGGGCTTAAAAGTAGGTGATTTGGCATAGGGTTGGGACGACGGGAATGAATGAATGCTAAAATAAAAGTTTAACTTCGCTTATTATACATACTACTTATACATTTAGTAGAACAAATAATTGTTTTGTGTACATTTAAAGAAGTTAAGCTTGTAAAAAAAAATTTGAAGTAAGTACGTTGAGTATGAGCCACTTGTGGCGTCATTCTTATAGAAAATGCCCAACTATGGGGCATGTTTTAATTATAAAAACAATGTTTATTAAATAAATACAATTATTATTTCTTTTATTTATTTTTCTTACTTATTTTTACATTTTTAAATATTCCTATACAAAATTAGTATAAAAAAACATTTTAAAAAAATATATAAAATAGTAGCCCACCAGCACCGGGAACAGGGTCCGAGCTACCGGTGGTCGGGGCTCTTGAGAGAGGAACCTCCTAACAATACGCGCCGTGTCCAGAAGTACTGCTTTCTGAATCAAGTCCTTGATCCAGCCGCCAAGCGAGAGCCTCATCAGATGTTGGTCGAGGCTCTTGGCTATTAAACCATTGGTCGATACGACTATCGGCACAATGACTGCTGTATTCACGTTCCACATGTCGACAACCTCGCGAGCAAGATCTCTTGAATTGCTTATCTTTCTCTGCTTTCACGAGGTTCTCGTCATGTGGGACCGTTATATCAACGATCATTGCGCAAAATAATATAATAATTGTTATAATAAATACAATAACTGTTATTGTTTTTTAAATTATTGTTTGTGATCGTAGGACTAATTTGTCAGTGTGTGCGAGTTTCTTTATTTTATTGTGTGGTTATTTTGCTTCAAGTGCGTTTGTAGCAATAGGATGCATGTCTCTGTGTGTAATTGTCAAACTGTTGTGTACTGGTATGTGTTTACGTCCCCACTCGCAAACGTTTCAATAAATTGTTCGACGGTTCGCTCCTTGCATTTTCCATAGCTTATTCCTCTATGTTCATTGCCTCGGTGACGTCATCCATTAATGCGAGAGCAGGCAAAACTATCACTATCCCTTTCTTTCACATTCATTGATTGACTGGAATTTGACAATTTGTTATTGTTCCGTTGCAGTCAATACGAAGCATGGTTTTTATTTATTGATTGTACGTAATTGTAATTACTATTCCAGTAATAATCTACAATATTTTTACAACATCAAAAAAATGAACGCTTTACTAAATTACGGGTCATCCTCAAGTGATTCTGAGGAAGATAACGCGGAGCATGAAAGGTAAGTAAAAACTGCAGTTTGTAAACTTGATCGTAATTCATAATTAAAAGTTGTTGTATAACACATGACTGCGTTCGAATTCCAGATCTCCGACAGAGAGCACAAAGCCTAAACTACCAAAGCCGACGATCGGAGAAAGTAGCCTACAAACTTCTGTTTTTTCTAATCCGTTCGTGGAAGCTGAACTAGCGAAGGCCGCAATACTTGAGAAGCATGTTAAAATGGTATATGTTGACTTTCTATTACATAGTTATAATTAACAAGTCCATGACATAGATTTTTGCATCAGTAACTTTTTGTTTATAAACATGTGGATATACCTACTATACTGTTGTAGTTGTTGTGTACTAGCCAAAGACAAATAATACACAAGATATCACAGGTATCTTAGAAACAGATCAACAATCAATAGCAACCTACCCGATTCTGATTATGCTGACAATAAACTAATAAATACTGATCTAATAACTACAAAGTTAATTGCATCAATTAATATGAAACCCTTTTAAACTCACTTTCATTATTAATCCTTGCATACATTTCATGGTATCTAAAGATTTAAAAAGTTTAGTATCAATTGGTGCATACAATCGTCAAGTACATAGGCAAAACTGTAAGGTTCCAGGTAAAGATAACACACAGATGATAAATGGCAAACGGATATGCTGGAACTACCGGAAGGGCCGCTGCCGTTTTGGACACAACTGCAAGTATGCCCATGACACAGATATACAGAAGTCTTACGATGAGATGGAAGCAGATAAACAGGTACAGTGTGAAGATATTAAAGCTTTCCATACTTGTTATCAATATGTTGATAACCTTAATGTACCACCCTAAGTTAACCTATAGTTCATAGAGTAAATCTAATCCAACCATAATTATTTAGGCTCAATAATAATTGATATCAGATAGCTATCATTAATGAAGACAGCAGTATTTTTTTATTCTAATATGTTTGTTTACTTTAAGATGAACAATGTACTTAGAAATAAGACTAGGTAGGTTCGTTTTGTTTAGCGTTGTAATTTTATTTACAGAAACTGAAGTCGGTAGTATGTGAAGGTGCGGGCACAATGACTGCAGTCCCACCACCTCTAGCCGTCCTTGACACGGTATTGCCTACAGATGACGCCATTTGGGAGGGTGCCACAGACAAGAAAAAACTAAAACGACCAGGACTAAGCCAGAATCTAGTGCCAGGCAAAAAAGTTATCAAAATGTATAAAGAACAAAAAATCAAAGATACTAATAAAAACTAATTAAATAATCCTGTTAAGGTTGCTGTATTTGTGGCATGGTTGAAATCAGGCAACTCTATTATATGTCACGTATAAAAAGGTGATGTAGCTGTTTGGCATCTTCTGTATTTATGGTATAAATTCTTCTGCATCTAGTATCTCTATTGTACAAGTCGAGCTCTTACGGCCCGTATTCTAGAAAAGGTCTCGAGCATGAATCTTGATAGTAACTGGCAATAATTCATTGTTACTCTCACTCAGTCTAATTACTACTCAAATCAAGATTTACGCTTGAAGTTTTCGTGAAAACTTAACCACACCTATGTATATTTGGCGAAGCCCAGCACAGCATGTACTTGTCATTCCCAAACAAATATCAAAATTATGTTCCTAAAAACATAGTCGAAATTAAATAACTGGACTGTAACCTGAGAAACGCACCTCCGCTCTGCTTTGATGCGCTCTTGGGCTATTGGAATGTTATTTATTTTGAACTTTGTGATCGATTAACGCAAGGTCGACATTTGTTGGGTAGTAACGATCGAGCTGCGCTGGGCTTTCTAGGCCTGCGCCGGCCCTAAGACCAGTGTTTTCTGTCGCAATTTACATCCTGAAGGGTCGAGGACATTGGACTTACGACGCGTTTAAAAATTCAGCCGTGAAAACATCTTCCCATTCAGCCAGTGTGTGTGATTTTGTATGTGCTAGGGTTAGGGGATCCAAAGTCCCTGTTATCGGATCGAAATCGTCCAATTTTGTATAGAAATTGTAGCAGCGCCATGAGCGCGTACCTACTTTAAGTCATGGTTGTCTTCACATTGCAAATACATCAATTTGTTTGTGCTATGGGTATTAGGGTTTTTGAATTCACTACACCCGTGTTTTGGCGGCGACATATTACTATGCATAGCCACATTGTGTAGTGGACTAGGTACTTCAAAAAATCGCTATCCTTTTGATAGTCAGCCCATTGTCGGCCATTTTGGTCATTATCGTATAACCACAGTGCATATGCAGCAATCTTTATTTTAATTCCACGTATTTTAAGCTTGATCTGGTGCATTCCATATTCATGTATAGTATGTTTAGTAAATAGAAAATGTTTCAGTTATGTTAAAAATAATAAATAATACGATCGTAGAAAACAATAAAATGTGCTCTATTTAATGTGAGGATGAATGAGAACAAGCAAGGCTTTCTTTAACGCTTCGTTTATTTAACTGCACATTGGATTTTTAATTCATGTAGTGAAATCCGACAGTGCTCTTTTTTCACGCACACGCGCTAGTGCGTGATAAAAGAGGATGAACTGGACAGGTTCCATCCGAACTGGAAGGAGGACGCACGGGTTCGCGAGAAGTGGAGGGAGGCCTTTGCCCAAGAGTGGGACAGAGCAGCTAGTGAAAAAGAAAAGGATGCGCTCTATCGTATTCTCAATGCTCGGTTTTACATAGAGTTGAAAATCCAGTGCTAACGTGCAAAAGATATCACTGGGGGGCCCCGTATCCACTGAAGCCAATATCTCGCATGGATACTGACCCCAAAGCAAAGCAGATGTGCCATATTGGCAAGTCATTCAGGCCCGGACTCCACCAAAATGGAGACGAGAGGAGAGATGTTGTAATCCACCAATAGAATTTCGTTATTTACACCTCTCATCTCTGTTGAGCTTTAGTGGAAACTTGAGCAGAGGAGAGATGTGTCATACATGATTAGGCCAAGCAGGCAATAGTGGTGATGAGAAGAGATGTGACCGGCGTGCGGCAGTCGCTAAGCTGCGCGTAAGTAGCTTGTACACACACTGCTTCGGTCTAGCTAGTACGCATCACCGCACAGCTTCTGTGGATACACCCTAGCTCTAAGCACCTCCTCTACTCCCCGCTTTGGTGGAGTCCGGGCCCGAGTTGAAAACTCACCACACTACTATCCCATCAGACAAAATTGGCTTAGTAGGTAAACTACCTGATAGCCGATATTGTATCCAGCTACATAGCAAATTCCAAGTCTCATTTATCCTTTGCGATTTCTGGCCACGTTTGCCCTGCAACCTAATCCGGACCATCACAACTCCCTTCGAAATCTCACTTATCATTAGCGATTTCTGTCCATTTGCCCTGCAAATTTATCCTCAACCAACCTTTGCCAAGTTTACGGTGCGCGGCGATGGTACTTTCCTCCGACATCGGCATCCAGTTCATCCGCACGACCTGGCCAGCTCTGTTCCCCACCAACCGCATATTAGTAATCGAGTCACTTGACTTGTTATGTATCGTGTTAATTGTGGTTGTGTAGTCTGTTGGCAAATGTGAAGCACACTCCATAATAGGAGAGCGCTTACCTCCTTGGCCCAGTTGATGTTTCAGCTAATCTGTGCATTGTTAAATCCAAGCATTCTGTACATCAAACTAGGTAACATCACACTACGCAAAAAATATTGCTGGGAAACTACTTTGGTTTTGGGGGTGAAAACTCACGATTTACGGTAAAACTCAATGTAACTCACTCAAAACATTGTGCTGAAGGATGCAATAGTACGGGAGTCGTGGAGATATTTCAAGTAAAGCACAAGAAACATGAACAAACAAGTATTTAAAAAAAAAGTTGGAACTTTGACCTCCAAAATATCTCCGTAACTAGAAGTCCAGAACAAATGACAAGGAGAACAAAATGCCTTTCGACTTTGTTAAGGGTCTATGTACACGCTTATTTAAGAATTAGTTTTATTATGATTGCACATTTGTCTAAAACGATTTATTGTCCTTTACATAAGTATGGTCGAATCAGCCTTTAGCCTGCAGCTGTACTTACCCGCTAAACACCACAGCTCTCCCAATTAACACATCTTCTTTAGATAACACATTATCTTTGTTGACTTTGCGTTCGGTAAACAGCAAATTGTAGACAGCCAACTTACCACAATATGTTCAAGTAGGTAATAAATAAAACCAAAAAATATATCCATGACGCATTTTCTTTATTAAGAAAGGTTGCGAAAGTTTTTACATAATAATGCAGTTTTGAGATTTTTACGCCCAAAGCACTATGCACCAAAATACATTAAATTATAAATGTAAGATTGCATTAAGTACAATATTCAAAGCCAAGTCTACAAGATAATGTGAAATAATTCTGGCATTTTTATTGTACACTGCAATAAAGTTAGCTTTTCATTTATCCTTTTGGTGCAAACGGCTTGAAGATAAATTTTAGTTGGCACGCACGCCGCCAACAGTTGCTCGTAGAATTGGAGCCCTCAATTGCTCAATTATAATAGCACAGCCATTAACAATGCTACCGTGGATCTTTGCCAAATGATTGAATAGCTTTACAGCTATTTAGCAATCCGCTATACAGTAGATGTTGTTTTTAACACATTGAAATTATATTAAAACCCTGGCTTAAAATACTTCTGTAAAATTATTTTTATGATTTTGCGATAAGTACTAATCTCCTTCGACAGCAAAACAAGTGACATTGCAACGACATCAATATCTAAATCGAATTATTCTATGTCACATTTAAATATATTTCTTTAATGATAAAAATATATTTTATTTAAAACAAATTCAACGCTAAAAGCTTAGGGGACCGCTCTAGTGCATATTGTTTACGAGTGCTGTTGATTTATCGTTAACATTTTGGACCCCTGTTTAAGAGACAAGAAGTGTGAACGATCTACGTGACCACACAACATCGAGACATTAAAATTTCACGATTTAATCTACAAACTAAAACGGTTTACTGAAACTTCCTAATTATGTTTATTAACGCCATCATTACATAATTAAATTAAGTCTATAAATAAAATGCTACCGAGTTAGGTTCATTAAAACCTAAAACACTAATCATAGTTTTTAACATACTGCAACAATACTTAAATTGATATTATTGCAACACTTTAAGTACATCTATTAATGTGAATGACAATATTTCTTATTACATTTATTATTTTATGAAAAAGTATTTAAATATATTATACTGTGTAAAGGCACAAACAATACAAAACATTTCATTTTGATCTGAATTATTTTATTCAGAACGCTTGATATTATAGGCTGTGTTCTTGGATGCATTACCTACGTAAAATATTGTAATATTTAAGGAATACTACAAAAATAGTTATCTTTTGGCAATTTATACAATTAGTATGAATAAATACAATATTTATACGAGCATATAGGTACATGATCCATTTAATGATGGTGGCAATAATTAAATAGTTAATACATTTAAATAGATCTTAAAATTATTTGTAGTTCTTAATTTGGTGTATAATGAAGTGTTACAAAGTGGAATTTCATAAAATTTCAAAATCTAAAGTAGATAAGTTAATGTTTTTAAATCTTTACAGCGACCTTTGTAATCTTTGGTGAACCGAGATCCATTCTGTGGATTTTGTTGAATTCGTCGAGTTCTGTGTCGTGCGCGTCGCCGTTGACGGCGGCACCGTTGAGTTTGGGAGCGGCGTGCGGCTGGTGCGGGTGGTGCCCGTTGGCCTTGGTCGCGCGTGCGCCGGCCTTGTCGCTGTACCCCTCAACATTGTCACCAGCGTGGCCATTCATTTTCCCACTGACATGACCATTCATTTTTTCACCTGCGTGCCCATTCATTTTCGCGACTCCATTCTGGCCATTGTGTTTGTCATCAGTGTGGCCGTTGGTCAACCTTTTAGTATGTCCTGATAAACCAAAACAAAATTTCCTTTTAACCCCCAAACTACGTGTTTCATAGTAACACTGGCGCAAATGTGTTAGTCACGTTTTCTAAGCTAAATGTTCTTTACGAAATAAAAATCCTAAACTCTTGAATGGTAATGTTAGATCTGCGATTGTTTAGATTCATCGGATGAATCCACTGGAAATCGTCCCAAAATAGTAGTGCTGGTATCTGGAAAGTTACGTGTGACTTTAATATACTCGCGGGTACGCGTGGGGAAAGCTATATTCACACAGTGATAGAATAGTACATGAATGGCATCGATACCTCCCGCGCGTATTCATATTATTTGTAACAAATATACTCTTTTAATTTCTGATGTCTGTAATTTTAAATGATCTAGCCTGGTTGTGCGGAAACCGACGAGGTGACTATGATACTCGAGGAATGTCCGGAGAGAAGTTTACGAGAATACCAAATGCTATACGGGGGAGATATTGAAGTGTTAGTGCGAAACATTCATGTGATTGTAATGAGACGAAATCTAGACAGATCTAAAAAGGTTCCTTTACAAACTAGATAAAAATAAGTCTACCGAAACTAATAGGGGTGTATAATCTAGACTATAACACAACACAATTACGCCAGTGTTCACATCACAAAATATCGCATGCAAAAAAAATGACCGACGGAAAGGTAAATCCAATGATTTGTCTGACCCAATAGCTATTAGAACCTTTGTTTCCTGCATCATTCGCCAAGCGTTTTAAATACGCGAAACTTTAGTTTTAATAACTTTTGTAGACATTTTCGTTTGACAGATAGTAGTTTTATCTTAATTTCATTCAATACTTTTTATCAAATCTCAGGCCATACTCGATATTAAGATCGAAAGCAATTTAATTCACTATTGCAGAATGTTTGGTGAACGAGTAATTTATTATTCTCAAAAATTAATCGTTGCAGCAAATCTTGTTTAATTGTAAAGCACTGAAAGAAATAGAATTTAGATTGCGACCGCAAAAGGTTTGGAAAATGAATAAAATTGCTTAATTAATAAAAAGGTATTGTTGAGGTATGTTGAACATTGTTTCGTATGGAATGTGAGACGAGAGCATCTCCTTGTATTACGTCAACAACATGTACTTGAAATAGCGAAGCAAACATTTTCCGTCTTACCGTTCGCGGCCGCGCTCGACCTGGCCCTGGCTTCACCACTTATGTAGTACTTTTTTGAATTCTTCCAATCTTCCTTCAAGGACAAGTTGTACATGGAGAAGGCATGGTCGCCGGTCACCTCCCGCTCGATGGTGAGGAACTTGGGCAGCGACGCTAACAACGTGTCCTGGTCAAATATAGCACTGTACGTCTCCAACAAAACTAATCCCCGGCACCTGAAAATATTACAATATTATTTATAGATAATTTGATTGATAGAAAAGAGATTCAATAACCGAATAAAGCATAGGTACATACGTATTATTACCATAAAAATTGTATATCTAGCTAGAAGATAAAGTATAGATAAATAAATAAGAAGAAAAACCACAGCCATTTAATTTATTTACAACAATAAAGAAATCAATATACAAATAAATAGATATAATATAATTCTAATATCTAATCACCTGGGATGCGAGGGTTGTCTATAAATGTCCAACTGATAGTACTGATTGTTGTAGATGAAGCAGCGACGCTTCTTGAAGATGGTGAAATGCGCCTCGTCGCGCTGCGGCAGCAGGTTCAAGTAGTCCCGGTGGGTGAGCTGCGTCCTCACTTCTACCGACTGCCCGTTGACCGGGTGGACCCTCCGCAACGTGTGGATATAAGACCAGTGGCCTTTCTGTCCACGCTTGCGGAGTCTGACTTGCGCCTTGCGCACATCGCTCTGCAAGTAATTGTGAACGACGTCGAAGTCTTGGAAGGACGGGAACTCCGAGTCTGGAGCGAGCGGTGACTTGACGAGGAACTTGCGCTTCTTGGAGTTGACGTTGAGCCTGCCGCCGGTGTCGATGCCGATCCTCTGGCACACGCACTCGATCAGCCGGTTCATCTTCAGGTCGAAGTCTGTGGAGTTGTCGATCACGTCGAAGTACGGGTGACCTATCCATGCAGCCGCCGCGTTGTAGTCCAGCTCCCTGGCCAACTCTACCCCTTCGGACCGGCATGCATGATCCTGTTAACAATACAAAAACACCATTATTTATATTCATTCAAGGCAAGTCTGATTATACGTATCTGTCAAGGTTGGGCGAAAATAAGTACGGAAACAATTTAGGTCATACGTTGAATTGTCCGATTCCGCATGGATCACGTCGTAAGACGATTATCTCTATCACATGACACACATCCATCATGATGATTTATTGAATAATACTTCTATTTAATCAGTGTTACTTAATCTCTGATCTTGGAAATTCATAACAAAACGGTAATCCTATCTTTCGATGACGTCATTCGATTATTATTGTAGGAATTATTGATACCACGCGCTTTATCACCATAGTCTTGAAATGGCACATTGCCAATGTTATTGCGAAACCACAAACACTGAATAGGTTGCATGCGCTGCGGTTATTCATAAAGTTAGACATTTGAATAATATTGTTTTTATAGCTTGGAGCAATAGTTTAGCGATTTATACAAACGCAAACTAATAAAGAATTTAATAGTTTTTGTTTGTTTTGAATGTAGGTAAAAAAGACGTGGTTTTAGAATGAATAAAGTATCTTTATCTAAGTAGAGCGAGTTCCTGTGCATAGCTATATTTTAGTCTTGAATATTAGCTATTTAATACATAATTCAATTAATCTACATAATTATACACAGTGTCAACTGCGTCTGTGCGTGTCCTTTTATCGGCGATTGATAAATTTTCCATTTATGCATTTTATTACATCTACAGATAACATGACGTCGAGAGACACACGCTAATTTAAGTACCTACTTAAGTGTTAATTAAATAATAAGTACACATACATGATTGTAAAAATCCCTTATCTCTTTCTTTAGTAACTTTTATCAGGAGTCAGACAAAATTGTAATTATTTACACAAAACAGTACAGTCCATTGAAGTCAACGACCATTTCGCAACAAGCAAACGTAACATGAAATCGGAAACATTGTCATGTGCTTAATGTTTCGACAAGTGTGAATCACGTGATTGGGAGGTACCGTGTCACGGCAGGCAAATTTAATGGCAGTAGTTGCAATGAAATTGCACTGTGAAGCATTTTATTATTTCAGTCACGTTTGCCACCATGTGTAGAGTGTAGGCCGTCACGACAGATATGCTCATTTATAAAATAAATAACAGGAATTATTATGAATGAGATGCGAATTCAAACTAGTACGATAAATAATTAATTTGTCTTGTTTCTATAGCATGATAACCTGACGTAGGTACAGTCATGAGCTCTAATATAAATACCTACACATATCAATTTATAGTCATTTTCTCCTTCTGTATTGATTGTAATTTTATTGTTACACACCTGTGTATTATTTTTGAACTCATAGTATTACGAAATAGGTCTGATCACAAAGTATTTGCTAAATAAACCTACATATTAGCGCTCGCGACTGTACTGTTGTACATGTTAGACGTAATAGGGCCCCATAGTTAATGTTAGCATTATCCATTGTCTGGGCTAACGAGTTTCTCAAATAACACGCTACTGACCACCTACATTGACTAGGTAGCCATGTTTTGAGGTGTTTATTTTGTAATCGATAGTCTGAAAACAGTATGTCGCGACTAGAGCCAACTGAGAACTTCATACTTGTCTTTCAGAGTGATTGATAGAAAGATGGGTGTCAAAATGCTTTTCAACAACTTGTAATTGTATGTTAATTGTTATGACAGGTGGATATGAGGAATTTTAATGGGTTTCTAGATTGGTACGACGTTCTACGACTTCTCTACTTATACGTTACATGGTTAATGATTGTTTTAGAGGTGTGTGGCATGACGTAACGTAGGAAATGGTTCATTCGATTATTGTATCATTGAAACAACTATTTAGTTGTGGATCTTAGTTTAATGTTGTTTGCTTTAATGCGTACGAAGTTACGAATGCAAAGTTACCAAACATTTGTAAACAAACGTATTTTGGGGAAAATGATAAAACTCCCTAGATACACAAAAAATTGTTTGGGCTACAATTCCATTGATTTTGTCATTTTCAATAATCTCTCTTTCTGGAAACAACTCAATGTACACTATGATAAAGTTGATACTTGTTTAATTGAAAAAAAAAAACAGAACAATTTGAGACAAGGATTTGTATGTGTCACAAAAATCACTAATACATACATAGTTACTGAAAACAAATAAAGATAGTAAATAAAGTAGCTAATTTTTATGTAAGGTACATTGAAAACTTGTTTCCCTACACATTATATTATTGTTGACATATTTTTATTCGTCACTTAGCCTTATCTCGCGTTAATTATTTACTATGATGATGAGATACGATTTTATCATTATCAAAACATCGGTATCTACATAACGTGTAAACATATACATAAAGACTTATCACGTGTAAGGTACATTCAAGAATTTTGTGACATTGAAATTAGCCGGTTTGAAGATAGAACGCAGACTCATATAAATTAACTGGGACTGTACCACCAGAACACAATAGTATTTATATTTAAAACTTACTTTATTGTTGGAAAGACAAAAAAACCTTTCACGCGGGTTAGAACCAAGGGAGGTGAAATTTAGATTGAGAAAGTGGATGACGATGTCGAAGAATTCAGAAATTTTTGGGTGATTCGACAGCTGGTGTTAGGAATGGTGGGTTCTTGCAGCATGTAAAGTATGAGAGGACATCTGTAGAGTGCGTTTGAGAGATTTTAGTATAATACCAGTAGTCGAGTGAATATTATCATTATAGCTCCAATTTTTCTCTCACACTGAATTAAGATTCAAAATTAAATAATAGTGTTATAATGGGTGATGGTAACCCCCTGAAGTAATAATAGACGGTGGGAATGTTTCCTCAATACATTGCTTTCGTTGGATCAATGCATTTATCTTTAAAACTGACTAGCTTTAGCCGAAAATACCCACCCACAGCCAAAGTTGGGGGTATGATCTTAACGGTTGGTTCGATGATTTGAACAATGATAAGCCTGTATCAATTTAGATCAAACACGCGGATATTATTTATATATTATTATTCTATATTTTTATTCACATATAGCATATTTACATAGCTTTTCTGACAAAATGTAGTGTGCACCTATGCCTACCTGTTTGGTAAAGAGATGCATGATGGTACGTTTTTGTGTCCTATAGATAAATATGACGTAATATTTTATGATAAAAGCAATTAACACTCTTTGGACAACCTTAAGTTTTACGTCGTTTATGATATGATCTTTTATGTTCTCTTAGTTATCATCTACTTTGTATTTTTTGTTATTTTGTACATATTTCTGAAACTTTAATTTTCTATGTACATGTGCATAAAATAATAGGTACAAGTGTTATTTTAGTAACACAAGCAGGTAAAATTACTTAATTTAGTTTAATTTAGAATTTTGTATTGTAGAATTAACCCATGTTTAATTCGATAACTGGTCAAGATAAACTATTCCATTGTAATGATTAGATTCACATACCAGAAATCATTGCTGATTTTCTATTGAAAATGGCGTACAAAATCACCGATTAGCTAACAAAGACTTTATTCTTGAGATTGTACCTATATGAGACGGGACACTAATCTACAAAGAAACGAAAATAGAACGAGCACATTATCTAGTGACTTCTATCTAACGTGTATTTTGAACGTGGACTACTTTCGTGCAGTTTGGCCTGCATTTCCTGAGTACGTCTGAGAGCGGCGCCGGCGCCTAGTTTATACAAGAGAAAGGTTATTGTGCTGCACAGATTCTTTGGCGCTCGAATGACATTGTCAAGAGGGTGCTGTAAGTAAACATTTGTGATAATTGTGAACTTGGTCCAGTGGGGGTATTTCAATGAAGCCGGCTGCAACTGCGGAGCCAATCACAAACCATGGCCCTACAATCTGTCCTACTCTTAGCGCAACTCCACCTGCACTTTGAGGGGATCTGTTAGATGGCACTACCAACGCAGTCGATTTCGCAGCAAGATGGCGGAAGCTCATTTGACTTATATTTTTAGGAATTATTGACACAACAAAGAACAATAATGAAAAGAAAAACAATATGGCGGCGTTAGTTCCGATTATGGCCACGCGCCATGATATCCATGTACCCCCATACTAGTTAATGCTTACCTCTGTGGAGTAGAAGTCTTCAGCGCCGTTGGCAGCAGAGAGCATGTGCACGATATGATTATACCGGTTGTCTCGTAACTCCACACAGTTCCAGTTGTTAGTTGACAGCATCGCCTCCCATTTCTCTCTCGATATAACTGAAATGTGTTAATTACATTTATTAGTTGCTATTCGTTTTGGGTTTTTATCAAGAAATTACACAGTAGCAGACTGGATTCTGAATGTACATCCAATTGTTGTCAATATTTTCGCCTCTACTACATGAGACATAACTGACGAATTGTGGGCTCAATACAAGTAACCTAAACGCATAACTCATCGGGGATTACAGGAGTGATGTTATATTCTTGTTTTAAATCTATTAGGTATTTAGCTACAATCAAAGATTTAGAAGTTATAAATGAATGTACAATTCGGCTACCCGCCAATTTTACGTAACGCCCTGACATACTTTTGTTTTTTTTTCTATGTTACTGAATGACTATACGGAAGCGGTGTCTAAAAGTCTACAAATCTGAATTGAGTGTCATTTCCTAATAATTACTTATTATAAGAATGATGTATGATCAATTAGGTATAATTGGTGTGACCGTTTGATACACAGTCAAAAGCCAAGTAACGCTAGTCATAATTTGTAATTACAATCCCGATATCAGATTAAGTAAACAAAACTGGAGCTCGTATCTATCTGAGCAAATGACCTCCTTGGTGCGCGCGCGTGGCCGGAATGTACATAACGAGTCATGATTGAATATAGGGAAATGATGAGTGCCTTTCTTTAGGTAAATGTTTGTAATTAGGGTGATTAGGGCTTATTTGTTCGTTTGTATGTATGTTATACACCATCAATTTTTGTATAAGTATTGAAAGAAAATGTTATCTTCCTATTCTTTGATTTAAGTCTTGTATGTCTTAGAGATTTATATTATTCAGTAATAGTAAACATCATAGGGTCATTACCTGTACGTACATCTTCGTTTTATACTTTCGGGGATTATAGGGGTACCTAATGTTGGTAAACAACTTATATTGTTAACCTTATTGAACGTAAACCAAAACTACACAGCGTTTGTTATTTTTATCTGCAGTGCGACGAGAGAATTTACAGGCTGAAGTTATCTACGGAAATGCATTCCCAGCGGGTGTTTTTCTTTCCTAAAATAAAATATTTGTAAACATGTTTACGTCCTTCGCGTCATTCATATTTAAATATCCCGCATAATGAAGGGAATTTTAAACTGTAGGAAAATGAAACCACTTTAGTCTACCTTTTTCCTGCAAACTTGCAGTTTTTTTCAACCTCACAAAAAATAAACAATGGTGGTTTTTGCTGACAGTTGTGCAGTTGGTAATAATATTGCAAAACTTGAAACCGCATTGTATTTCATTTTATTATAATCAATGTCCCAGTTTCTACTGTAAATTTAATCGATACAAATAATAACAAAAACATTTGAAGGTTTTTATTTAATAAATAAATATTAGTATCAAGTAGCCAAGGAAAACCTACCTACTTCACTTTCCGACACATACAATAGGCGATCCATTTATTGACAACAATTATAAATATGTCGCCTATTCATTTTATGAATCAGACAATACAGTGTTTGCGCAACCAGTATATTATGATAAATGTTATAAGTAGCAATCAAATGCATATCAACACTATGTAGCTACATAGGTTGGTACATAAATACAGGTAACAATGAAGCTTTTGTAATAACTAAACGTAGGTAATCAACAGTGTAATTTTTAAATGCGAGTGTGCTGTTGCATTTCCAACTTTCAGCGGTGAGCCTAACGATGCAAATCGAACTGCCTGCTCAATGTCTTTTACAGCGTTCCAAATTTCCACCATTTCTATTACTGATAATTTTCCACGCTCTGTGAATTGAATTTAACCTTGTATAGGTAAATATTGGGAGGAGCTCGTGGCTAAATAATAACAGCCGCTCGGGTCGATCTTCAGGTTAAGCCGCCCGCCCATTGATGGGTGACCACCCATTACATACCGAGTTTCCTCTGTGCCTCGGAAAGAACGTTAAGTCGTTGGTCCCGGCTGACCTTATACATAGATCTTTGACAGTCATTACCCGAAAGTCAGTGGCCCAAAATTCTGACAACCAGTCTTACAAAGGGGTACCGTATTACCCCAGTCGCTCCACGTAAAATACTGGTATTCGGCTGAATCCGGTGAGACTGGAAGCTGATGATAGGTTATTATTGGATTTCAATTGTATGTGGCTATTTAGTATTTAGCTAATCCTTTAAACAGCATAATTAATCATTCATTTGATAAGGTATAGTGAATATACCTTCTACTGGCATGGCTCCCATCAAATTACACCTTTCTAGCTACTTTATGTTTAGACTCATCTAAAACCTAGATCCAGTAACAACAAACATATTCTGTATTCACTGCAAGATACACCAGTAACATACCGGACTGACAGATACGAATAACTGCCAGTTTTATTCTACCATACGGTATAAAACTATTTTCTTGTTTCTGACTCAGTACCTAGGCATATTAGAAGCTTGTGTGTAAGTTTCCATAATACAACTTGTTGAGAAACAACTGACGCTCCTTGCAGCAATGATAATAAACTTTTGTTAAGTTAAACATGGTGCATATTTACATTTACGTGCATAATATACATGTAAAGTCTTGCTCCTAGTTGATAAATTCCCTATTAAACGAATATCACCTTTATGATGATGTAAATTGATTTTTGAATGATTAGTACTATTGAAACCTCATGGAAATGTTTAAAGTTGTAGCGCATTTAAGTTATTTTTCCAAAAACCTAGACAGCATACCTAGTTCCTTGTCACTTCGTTACCTATCTGTCTAGCTTAATTTGTAGGGCATGTTTTTGTTTTACCTTCCAGATATAATCTGCTAGTACCTGCATTGATGATAATTATATCCGGAGTGAAGACGATAATGTGCTTATTTATATTCTCGGACAAATTGCCCGCCCTTCAGGCGTCAGTTTGTCTGTCTGTTCGTGCTTAATCATAGTCATGGCGTGACGTTATTTTGCGGCCGGTAATAATAGACGTGGTAATTATAGTTTCCGTTTATCTGCATTCATAATGTTGATGTTAACCTGCTTTACTTATTTCAGACATGGCAAATCTGGCGCAATTTTATCAAAAACCTAATTTATCTTAATTAAAAATGCTCCGTAACATGACAAGCAAGTAAAAAAGAAACATTCTTCTGAATGAATATACAGTGGCTAACCGAACAATCTTGCAGGCATCTTTGGGGAAAATTAGTTGTTACACGTATGACGTTAAGGTAAGAAAAATAGAAGATAAAGCTTACATGCACTGGCATCCATCGCTCCCCTATCGCATATAATCAGGCAATCCCTCTGGCAAGTCCTGCCTAGCTCGAAGAACGTGTTCTCAATCTGTATCATAGTCCTTAGAAGATTCTCCTGGAATTTTAATGCTGTAACAAAGAAATCATGTTTATTATAAAGATTCAGTCTGAGGGCTTTAGTATGGGTATATGTGTAGATGGATGATGTCAGTGCAGTGATATTATAAGCTAATATCAACCCACGCTAAGATGTTCAAAAGCTAACATACTGAATGTTTGAGAACTAGGTACTGTTATAAATGTCTCTAATACCATATTAATAGTTGTTTTACTACTACAAACACAACTGATGAATAGACTACACTTGACGTGAGAAAGCACAGATGGTCAGTTTATTCTTGATGGTATTCTAAACATTCTCAATAAAATAAACGTTGTAGATGACGACGCTACTTCGAACGTACATATACCAATGTAAAATTAACGGCTAGACAGAAGACAAATTATGTATAATAAAATTCATCATCAAAGTTTGAAGGGAAAAATTTGATATACTAATTAATACCTTCTAATAAATTTTTAATTAGGAAAAGAAATTCGTTCCTCAAAAAGTTCCAGTTATTAATTAACTTTGTAAAAACCGGTTCAACGGGGCGTGACTCATAAAGGTCAAAAGAATGGATAGATAGCCATAAAATAAAAGATTTATTTTCTAGAATAATAACCTTAAAAATGAGGTGTTGAATTGGAGCCAAACATGACACGTGCTAAAGCGCAGTGCCACTGAATACGGTGAGGAATTAATGTGTTTAAATACATATAGTGACGATGTAAGATTTCGATTACTGGGAAAATGGAATTCCCCCAGACAAGCTGGCACTTGAAACTTTTATCCTTATATCAATACTAGCCTTTGCTGCGACATCGTACGTATGGTACTTAGAATAATGGGTAATTTCTGTGGTAAAATGTAGCCTATATTTTAAGTTAGGCATCTAGCAGAGAGCGGTGAAAACTGCGTTCAAATCCATGCAGTAGTTTTTGCGTGATGCGCGTACATACAGACAGGCAGGCAAAATTAAAAAAAAAACTGTTGTTTTGGCTTCTGTTGCTCTAATAAAGACCCACCCATATATTTTTTTCAATATCTTCAATATACAGACATCGGCCTGTTACAGTTTTATTATATGTATAGATTATGTACCTAGATTAAAGTATTGTACTGAACATATGACACTTGACAATAAAATCTTGTCAAGCACGCTTATATTGGACGTGTCTTGATAACATAAATGGCTTTGCGCGTGGTTAATTTATACTATGTTTATGTAGCAGTAATTGGATAATCTTGCGGCTTTTAATTGGTCAGCAACCATGTTGGCAACATATTATTATGGAATATAAGGTAATGTTTGCGGAATAAACATAAAAATGCTAATAATGCTACGGCGGATTTTATTCTGCAGACTACACTACAACCACACACCACTACATAAACCTTGTACCTATAAGTAATTTATCCGATAACACTTCAGGAAATGACTAATAGAATACAAGCACACAAATCGAATTTCCTGCAGGAAACGAAGCAGTGAAAAGCTTCAAAAAGAATATTATCTACCTAACTCGAAGTCTTAAATCACAGAACATTCCTTAAATATTCTGTTTGACTTGCAGAAAATGTTGAAGGTCTAGCCTATCTGGCAAATTACCCCTGCTGCATAATAAACGACGACAGTTAGGTTCATTAATCTACATTAAGTTATTAGGATAGCACAAACGTTTCGGAAAGACATGAACGTTGATCACAGCAATTTATGGCACGATCTATACCAATAAACGTCGTATAAAGCGGTGGTATAATTAAATTTAGTGAACTGCTGTCACGGACACGATCCATATGCATTTTCCAAATGAACGGAAATTGAATGTCCCGTTCTAGAACGTGACTGAAAATCATAGTACAAGTACTCTTATGTTCGTAACACCCAATGAATAAAACATGAAAATCTATAAAGCAGCGCGATAGTCTTTAGCATATTCCATGCATTTATAATTTTAATAAATTGAAAATCTTTACTGTCCTGACACTTTACGATATGGACTTTAGTGTCGACAAGATGACAGTTAGGCAAATAAAAATGGCAAGATTTTCTATATTTTTTGTCGTTATGAGTGCGGACATAGAGATGAGAACCACGAGACATGTCTATGACGCAAGAGGATACTGACGCGACAAGGCGTGCGGAACACATATTATCACCTACAAATCACTGTTAAAGACCCCGACAGATACCATTTGTGATCAATGCCAAAAAATAAGCATGTATATAGATTTTACAATGAAAACTTTATTTGCTAAGCCATTAAGCTTAATTTCTTACGGCGCATCTAAAAATCAATGTCATGACTCGTGCTCATTATTAATCAAGCATCTAAATCATTCATCGACTGCTACTAATTTCCGAGATTCCGCTGGTACGATGATACGTAGCTATTGTAGTTAACGATCGTCTCCATTGCCAATGACAAGATGCTGAAGCTGCGAGTTCGTATTTCGATATCCACGCCTTTCAAGTGGCAACGATCAATTATGAAGGTATCACCGTCTAAGAGGTATCCTGTTTATGCAAGATGATTCCGATTCTGGCCGTAAAAGAGCGGCAATGTAGTCATGTTGAATACCACCGGTTTACACTGCATTACAATCAAACCAGTAAATATTTATTCACACACAATTGCCAATGAGTAAGAGCAGGATATGTGTCTAATAAGAAAGACAGACGGCAAATTGATGTTTGAGGAAAAACTTATTGAGTTTACAAATTATTAGAAAAAATGGAAAATGGAGTTGACAGTTTGTAGTTTAAGGACGGTGCCTTGATGGTCTATTTAAAAAATAAAGTAAATTATCTCGGCTAGAGGCGTGTTGCGAGACGAATTTGGCCGTGGTTGTGTGGTAGTGTTTTATTTTCAGCGCATCCGAATGAACTCGCGCTGAAAGTGAATAATTCAAGTTTTCAGCGGCTTTTTTATTTAATCGAAGTGGGTGTAATTGTAGGATAATAATCGTATCATTTAAAAAGTAGGACACGTTAGCGAAAATTCCGAATATAAAATGCTTTGACGCCTGCCTAGACAATTTATGAGGTTGATATGAAAACGAAGTCATAACGAGTTTTACGATTGATAACAGCTACAGTAAACCTAAAAAGTATCATAATATTTTAGACACGATTTCTACAACCTTATCACGAGACACTGTTTTCTACGCGACTTTGTGTACCAAGTAATACCTACTTAGTAAAATTTTGTCCCTGATTAGTAATTACCATTTGAGTAGGTACAGCTTCCCATAAATACTTTTTTTTACGTCTCATAAGCCATAAGCATAAATTACTTACTTTAGAGTGGACACTCAAGTACCACATGATAGATAAGAAGAATCTATAGCCATGTACTTGATAAAACATTATTGTTTATGCCAGGCGCGTAGTTGGAAAAAAAAAACATGATTTTGCAAAACCGCGGACAAACTTCTTCGGTACTTGCCGTGTTTCTTGCAAAGAGGATAATAACGTGAATAAGGAAATAAGGGGTTTAATTGGATTTCCTTCTTCGAGTAAAAAGTCTTTGTTTTTTATTAAAAAATCCATCTGCCATTGTACAATACTGTAATCATTTTTTTTTTCTAATTACCAAGTCAACGTGCCGAGGCCAATGCTTTCGTACCATGTTCGAAACGGTATTTTATTGGTAAAAGAACAAATATGTCATAGCAGCTGAATTTATTTCATGTCTTTGTAAGCAGTCAGTAGTTGGCTCATTTGTCAATAAAATAAAGATTTAATTCTTTGAACGCAGCGAAGAAAGACATTTCATGAAAACCGGTTAAATGTTTAAAGTCCGGTGCCAAAGGTGGTGAGGTTCAGTCATATCTTTTTGATAATAAATTAAAACTAAACAAACGACGATAACTCTTAACTGGCTTCACAAATCAGAAAAGTAATCAATGTAGGTACCAGAAAGTTATTTAGAACAACTTGTACTGTCGAAGATTGCGTGGAAATCAAATTTATTTTCGTATCGCGTGTTTTGATTTCATGACAAATTTCATGCACTATTCAAATTACATTATTCACTGTTCGCTTGGCATGGCGAATCGACTATATTTTATGACTCGGTAATTTCCCATCATGTTTATTAAAAGAGAGGATTTTTGTAACAATTGAATCAATTTATTTAACTAGCGAATAAATAGATTTTAGAACGGTCGTTATCATTTTAAGAATACTATAAATGTTCGAAGTGCTAAAGTCTTTTTTATTTAAATTCCTGTCTACTTCACAAAAATTGGCAGCTCTCTTGTGGACGTTGACCAACACGGCTCCACTGACGTCAATGCCTCATAAAAAAAGTTTCAACGCTTTTAGCGACGTCATCAGAAACCAAACAAAGCTCTTTTTACCTGACTGAGGCTAATTAGTCGTTCACGCCTTAATTACCAAATAATTCAATCTTTGTGATATGACAGTCTTCAGCAAAGGAGGTTACGAAATTCTATTTAAATAAAATACTGTGTGGTTTAAATATGGTTACTGGCACGATACCAAACCTAACATATTACTGAGCACATGAACCCGAGATAATCTAAAGTGAAAACTTCTAAAAACCGCAATCTGCTAACGATCCTATTAATACCAGATGTGGGTTTGTTATCACCGCAACAAACTTCGATTACGTGATGTGACGAAAGAGACAGACTGGAATTCGTTGGTTGGCTTGTTTACTTTCCGATTGATATCTCTTCTAATAAATAACACCATTTATTATGTCTATTAGACACTGTGGATATATAGTAGCTAGTTGTATCGTATGGGCTACCTAATTTGATAAGAGCCGAGTGACATGTCCCTATGCTTAGATAGATAACTAAAGCAATTAGCGATAGATCGATGACCCGAACTGTTGTCATGTGATATGGTTGCATTTAGCGTTACAGAGCTACTGAGCCTCCATTTTAGCGTTGGTTACCGGTGGTTACAAACTCACCACTGACCCCATCGCTTGCTTGGGCAACCGCGGCGGCGGTGCACCATTTGCAATTGGTAGAGCACATGTCAACTGAAACACTTTTCTGCACATCTGCCACATATTCATTATCTATTACTTTTATGGACATGTCGTGTTTTGGCGAACTGAACTGATTGCGTGTAATAGCATTATGTTTGATCATACTTGATTTATTTTAATTATATCTAACTGTTTTCTAGCATTGTTATGGAACTATGGAATATGTGCATGACGGATTTTTATAATCATTAAGTTGGTATTAATGGTATTGATAATCTTAATGACTTGGCGTGTAGAGGTAGATGTTGGTCTAGGTGATTTATTGCGTCACCATTGAGTGTCCAAGGGCCTGATAATGATACCTTTGTGTTATTATATTGACATGAAACTTCAAGGCAACGTCGTAATTGATACAGAAGACATTTGTAGGTCGATATTACCTTCAGCATTGAAACTTGGCCCGCCCTACTTCAGAACAAAAGGTTTTTATACGCACTGTTATTAACACTGTTCATATAAAATTTAAGCACAAGAAAGCGCACGAACTGTTTGTTTCTGTATTTCGTAACTTTAGATATTAGATGAAAAAGGGCACGAGGCCGTACGGCCCCTGCCTCAAAGTAATCATAAAAAGTGGTAGTATACTACACGCTTACTAGTTTGTAATGACAAAAAAATCGTATTACCGTTACAGGTTATTAACATTTCATAGTGGCATTCATTGAGTGAATCAATATCTGTTTGGTGAGGTCGTCCTAACCTTGAGCGATGTCTGTCCGAACGAACTTAGTCATCAACCCCTATAAAAGTAAGCTTTATGTGTTTGTCAATAGTACGCTAGGCTAGACACACATATCTAAGACGCCACTATACCCACTATTATTATAGTGAACGGAGAAAAGTCTGAATAGACAAGGTCGGAAAAATTTCATGTTAACGCTTATACTTCAGACGACAAAATAATAAATGGGCATTTTGTCAACACTCGGCGGCCATTAGTATTTGTTTTTCCTTAAAATTCAGACACTTTCAGACAGTGACAAAATTATAGCAGCTAGACGTCACATGAGAAGTGAACATTAAAAAGAAAGATATAGACAACATTAAAGATCTCTTTTATGATGTACAAGTTGTCGGAAAGCTAATATTTTTTGTACAGAAAGATTTAGATATGACTGTAAGTGTGGGAGATAAAAGTAGGTAATGCGGGCCAAAATTAATTAATGTTCTTTCACGTCAGAGATACATGTGACTTCATTTGTTATGAGTAAATAACATCAGAAGATATGAAATGATAAACATTACGTTGATGGATGTTTAGACGCGGATGGTGAACTTATTCAGGCATCGTTTGATGCTAAAAGTACACAGATGTCTGCGTCACACGCTGATGACAAACGGTTTGTACTTACGTACAATTTATTAGTAAGTACAATTATTACGAGTTTTACTCAGTTTATTCGAGTGATGGTTAACCGTTGGGGGCACTGGAACGGAAAACTGCGGTTGAGGGGAACCGAGCACGATTGTCTACTTCTGTTTAATGGGTAACATGCGTAAATAATAAACGTTGGCAGGTAGATACGGTAGACTTGTTAGGGTTATAAAAGGACGCACGCGAAGGACCACGTGCTATAACGGACTTATGGTTAGGACTTCATCAAGAGTCTAAAAATATTTTGTCGTTAGGTCTTTCAATGTTAGGTAGGTACGCAACCCAAAGTCGTTATTCCGTCAGAAAAAAAAACATTCTTGGATCGGTTACAGTCGGTCTCAGTATCAATCGCTGAAATTGCGTCGTGACAAGTTTTTCAATTGTATAAAAACTAGGTAAATTTTTATCATCAACAACTGCCGAAGGGCATTCAGGCGTGAAACAGAGCAGTCCAACAAAAAAATGTGCAATAAGGAGCTTATCACATCAACACTGTCGGACTATTACACACGCTAACGAAAACCTGAATTAAGACGCTGTGAATAGACGACTTTTATGGATTTGAGGGGGTGAAGCAGATGAAAAGGGGACGAGTAGTCCCGCCTACTGCGAGGTGCATCGGCCGACTTTTGCCGATGCGCGACGTCTATTATTTATAGAAGCGTAATTTCACTACTCCAGTAACATGTAAGATTGGCCTAGCGCGCCGCTTTTCGACTTTGAACTGCGCCTCCGCGGCGAAAACTAGGTTCGAATCTCAGCAATCACATATTATTTTGTTTTGATTTATTATTTCTTTATTTATTTTTTAACTTATTTTTTACATTTTATTTTAAATATTCCTATATAAAATCACTATAAAAACATAAAAGATAGTAGTCTACCGGTATCGGGAACAGGGTCAGAGCTACCGGCGGTCAGGGCTCCAGAGAGAGGAACCTCTTAACAATTCGAGCCATCTCGAGGAGTACCGTTTTCTGAATCAAGCCTTTGATCCAGCTGCCTAACGAGAGCCTCCTCAGGTATTGGTCGAGGCTGTTGGCAGTCGACAATGATCGCTGAGTTCACATCCCATATGTCGACAACCTCGCGAGCCAAGTCAAGATACTTGATTTGCTTATGTTTCTCGGCTTTCACGAGGTTCTCGTCATGCGGGACCGTTATATCAACAATCATTGCGCGCCGCTCTGATCGCTCTTTATCAGACTTGTTGGTTGTAATAGTCCCGAGACTGATGATGGATTGATCCCAGTACAGTGTGATATTGCCATTTTCAAGAACTGGATCGGGCCCATTCCGACGACCATTACGACACCGCCAATTCCACAAAGCTGTATTTTGTTGCTGATGGATAATCCTGGCTACAAGGTTGTGTCTATGCAAGTACTCTCCGGTATCTAGACGAGAACACCCGGAGATAATGTGACGGATTGATTCGCCCGGACGGTGGCATGCCCGACATTTTATTATTTCAACCGTGCCGTCCTTCACAATATTCTTATTCTTATTTATAGATGGTGGAAGGGACACCGACTCTAAAATGGTTACCACGTATTGAGTGCATCATTCTGAATCCCCCCACAAATAAATTTTCCGTGGAAAAAAAAAAGGTGTTCCATACATTACGACCATAGGTATTGCAGTTTTGTAGGAAACAGCTGTTTTTTTTATTCCTACATATTTTCGAGAAGTTGTTTTAAAATTCGTTCTTTTTTTCTTATTTTTAAATAATATAATCAATAATTGTTATTTTCTAGAAAAGATTTTAGAGATAATAATTATGTAATAACAGATTCGTCTGACGAATAATAAATCTATATACAGGGTGGAAACTTTCAGTAGGGCAGTAAGGGGAACTACCTTAACTGTTGCAGCTACATGAAAATGGTCTTCGGAGACTTTTTTATAATCTACTCTTATAGATCAGAAGCTCATTTTTTTTTTAAAGGAAAACTAAAACTTCCTAGAACTATTTATTTTTAAATAAAAATCACGAAAACAACACAGTTATGTTAAACCGTTAAACACCGAAATAATTCGAAAGTACTGTTCCCAACAAACGTCTGTCACGTCTGAACTCCCAAGCAAAAGTGACCGGGCCCTGAGACTCCTGAGAGCGCACCGCTTGTATTGTTCGCCCCCTCTACTCGCTGCGTCACCATGATCACGCGATATCCCTGCCATCTGCGCTGACGAATCCGCTAACCCTACATACATTTTTGTTTCAGAATTTTCTCTCTCCTACTTTAGACTTTAGAGAGGGCCACACATTTTTTACGGCTTCGGAAGCAAATGTCATCAACCATTGTCTTAAGAAAGAAAGTGTGCTAGAAACCTCAATAGCAATTTTCAAGAGCTGTCGATAGAAACCCCACACAGTTACATGTAGGGAGAGCCACACCTATTTTTTTTTTTTCATAATTTTACATCACTTTTATTTAGCGATTCTTAGAAGACACCTAGTCTCTAAATTTCAACATTGTGGTACCAATAGTCTGGGAGTAAAATGGCTGTGACATACGGACGGACAAATAGACAGACAGACAGGGCGAATCTATAAGGGTTCCTTTTTTTACGACTATATAGAGGAATAAAAATAATACTTTCATAATTTTGAAAATTTGCCATTTTGAGAATCTGCAACAAAAAACCATACACAACCAAAAACACCAAAACACTTTGTCGTTTCTGCCTATTTGCCTTTACTATTTCGAATTTGGCAATCTGCGTCTTCCAAACCATACATCTTCTAATTATACAGATAAGTTAAATTGAAGTGACAGACACTTCAATTTAATTTATCTGTATAATTTTTGTTGCAATTTGCAATGACTTTTATATCACGTGTCAGAAAAGAATTATTGTGAATGGCGGCCAAACAAAGGAGCTAATCGTGCCCTTTTACTCGCACTGTATAATGTGAGAGTGAGAGAAAAAGCTAAGTGCGGTCATTTTAGTATCTTTTCTTTAGTGACGTAGGTTACAACTAAATGAAAATTACGGTGTATTCGAATACTAAGTGAGGAAAGACGGACGCGGAGAGACGAATGAAAGAGTGGACTTATGGACGGGGTGATGGGATCGATAGATAGATGTATGAACAGTAAGAATACATAAAGGCAATTGCTCAGTTTGTTAGGATGATCAGGCTAAACGTGGACAAGATCTTTATTAATAAAATACTTGCATTTTAAAAACTACATAAGTATAGGAAAGAAAATATTATTAAAAAATTGTAGCCAGATGCAAGAATATGCTTCAAATGGCATGTGAAAAATTGAAATTAATTGTCGGATAAAATCTTTGTAATAAGCATATTATTTTCTATAATCAATTTGCCAGTAGTATTTTGATGTAATCGGATTATTTACATATCATAGGATTGTATTTGGGTGGTTAAAATAAAACTATTAGTTATTATTTGTTATTTTGACTTTATTAAGTCATACGTTTATTATATAATAAAAAGTTGTAAGGAGCTCATCCCAGTTATTTTGTAGCAAATGAAATCTGCATATTCTGCTGTTTTAGGGACATAAAAATTCTAATCTGTGAATAACTTCACCCTTAGCCATGTTGGGACTACAAATATGAGTCGCTGTGATGATTCACAATCCGGGCAAAAACAAGGCTTGTGTGTCAGGGGCTCTTGTGAAATTGGGCTAGTTAATTGTAGGTGAAACAATTGTGACAGTTGGAGCAGGACCTGGTACTCGATCAGCTCGTTGCCAACATGGATGGCAAATGCGATCTGAGCCATGAACCTAGAACAATTTAATTCTTAGTTATTGCCATTTCAAAACACTAATCAATTGAGTTTCTAACAATTCATTTTGAATTTTTTTTGCTGCCCAGAGATTATATTTAGGAATGAATTCTAACTAAAGAGGGTACAAGTAACACATAAAAAATAACACATTCTTTTATTCTGTTCCATAGAAATCAAATGTTGCTCTTTCATGGAGAGTTAGAATAACTTTTCAGTAAACAAGTTAGTGTTATTTAAAAACATTTTTAAAAGCATAATTGTAATTCACATAATATTCTAATGTAAACTTAATAAAAAGTTAATCCGTTCTTACTTGTTGTGGTGCTAGCCACTCACTGATAGCATTTCTTATATGTGTTTCTCTGTCTGAGTTTGTGTTGAGAATATGAGATCTGCTACACCGTATAGAACTTCCGCAATTAAGACATAGCTCTGACCGCTTGATGTGCTTGGTACATTTTGCTGTTCAGGTAAGTTATTTATTGGTAATGTCCAGCATGAGTGACAGACCAAGCTATGAGCTGTAACCTGTAAATAACAGATATTATTAATTACTCTTCATTTCGGATTTTTGTACGTGTACCTGGGCACTATGGGACCTGCAAAAATATTTCTTTCAGAATTAATAATATTGTTTAGTAAAAATATTTTTAACCGGACATCTTGTCCACGCTTAGCCGAAAATCATATTGAACAGCATTGTCTTTCTTTAGCATCCGATTTTTTTATGAGGTTTTGCTTTGTTTAATTTTCTTTTCATCAGTCTTCGTTCTTCAAACTTTTTCAGGATGCTTTTGGGACTTTTCCCTAAAATTTTTATATGAAGTAGATGCCTCGGGTAGGGGTTATTAAAAAAAACGACTACAGCACTGCAACGCGCGCGGTAACCCCGACGAAGAGATAAATTAATTCTCTTTCCCCCCACAACCTTTGCAATCAACCGTTACAATTGAACAAAGAATTATGGCCGGATATAGTTTGCAGCTGCTGGATGAGATGCGTTATGTCAACGACTCTTCGTCCATGAACTGGTGGGTATGCATTATCTTGAGATTCGGTCGACGGCTCAACGAATAGCACATCGTCAGTGATTTCTCTGTAATAAAAAACACGTCACTTTTTTATAAACAGAAAAGCAAAATACATAATTCCAAATCACGGCAATAACGCATTGTGTACGAATACAATGCCTGGACATACGAGTGAGTGGACATATAGACGAGTGGATAGGTATCTAGACCTTAGCTGAGAACCTACGTTCGGTAAGGTTAGTCTCCCTGTGTTATAATAACTATTATTGATTCAGAACAATCGGGCTGGAAGTCGCGAAGTTCTTCACACCACCTCTTTTGAAGTCGATCGCGGGGTCATCAGCTGTCCGTCGGCTCTCATTGTGTGATGACATTCGCCCATCTTTTAATACTTACTCATCATAATTTAATTTTGGATTGGCTCCTGGTGTTACAAATGATGTCCCAGGGTTTTCACGCTCAGAATCCTTTTGTAATCTAAAATTTAAACAAGTAAGTTTTTAAATTGGAAAAAATGCATTATTGTTTTAAAAAATAAATATAAAAATTCATTTCAAACAAGAAAATAAGAAAAAAAAATTTATAATTAAAAAAAAAAACAATTATATCAAAAGAAATCAACAAAAAGAATACATTTACTCTGAGGTCTGAACCCGGGGTTAGACATTGATGTAGAAAATTGACCCACGCATGAGATAGTTACACCAATCGAGCTATGAATATACATATGTATGTATATGTCGAAATTACGCATTTATAAAATAATACATACAATCAAAATAAGGTGTGCACAAAAAGTAAGGTACTTACTTTACAACTTCGTTCATGTGTTTTGTTTCATCGAATAACATCTCTTTATTGTCCTCCGTATATTTTTTTTGTTACCCATTTTTTATAATGTACACCAGGGCCGAAGGCACCTAAGCCGATTCCTGCCGGTTTCCCTTCGGGAACAAAGTACTCTGTGTAGTCTCTTCTATAGTTAAATAGAGTATTACATCGCAGTTCTGTACTGTGATGTAAAACTCTATTCCATTTAATACATCATAGGAATGAAAACATTACAAAAATGCCAACTTTTTTCATGTCAAGAAATAACAGGTAGCGCCAAATAAGCCGGCGCTCGGGTGTCAGAATTCAGATCTAAATTCGTATGTACGTGCACACGTGACTTCGCGGCTAGTAGCACCGTTTTTTAGGGAATTAGGTAAGCCGAAGATTATCGAGTAACGACAGGAGCAGAAATAGAAAGTATGTAGGGGAGAACTAGACAGATAGTCGATAACGTATTTGGTATCAACTTTTTTTTTGTTGGCCTATTTATAAAGATAAAATTACATTTATTTTGTTCATAGTTCCTCTACATTTTATTCTACACAATAAATGATGAAAAAAGATCAATTTGGCGCCTACGAAATTTTTTGCTATTTTAATCATGGGTGTTATTTTCGTGCTTTTCGGGTCACTTATAACGAAATTTAAGGCAAAACGAAAATAGAAGAAAATGGGGGTGAAGACAAAAAAAATAGTAGTATAATTTTCCTTAGGGTTCTTTTGACTCTTCGCCACTGATGTACACTGATTGTTTATTTACACAATTTATGACTGAAATCGAACATAAATTTGCACCAACACCACAACTTAGAAATAACTATTCACAAAATAAGTATAATAAACGGCATTCAACAACAAACAGATACGTAAATGATTTTGAAAAAAATGACACAGATCCGTCAAGCAACACGCCTCAGCGGTCACTGTCACACCGCGTAAAAATGAAAGAGAAGCCAAAAGAGGATGCAATGGCGTGAGGTTTCGTTCGACCCGTTCCAATTATTTATCATTGAATATGTTAATTCTTACAATAATCTCATTTCAAACGATAAATAAAAACAACAGTTCCTCTTATTATTATATATTACATCACTGTTTTTAATTTTATAAAGATTTGTTCTTAGATGATAGAGTTACAATTGTTTGAATTTCAATATTTAATAGTAAGTTTACGATTTTTTTGTATCGGGAAAATTTAACGAAAACGTGTTTTGAACACAACAGTTCCCTCATAAATATGATGAAGATTAACATATATTTTTTTTGCTGCTCTAAAATGTATACATTTTGCTAAAAAACTGTTTTTGTGAAGCCCATTTTTACTATGCACAGCGCCTTAATATCACAGGAAGGTGGAAGATTTTATTAAAACAGATTGTGATTGCGATTTCCATTACATTTCAGGCGCCAGATATCGGCATTTATCTTAGTCCGATTGCAATTCGAACATCAAAAATGATCGATTAGTTGCCAAATAAAATATTGTGTCGATAACAAATCGACATTACCTATTCCATATACGAGACCTGTCCCAGAGCCTCTCGCCATCGATCCTAGAGCCTAACAATGCTACAGATACGTAACTACGCATTCCATATACGACGTGGTTATATTGCCGTGAACGTGACCGTGAACTAGCTTATACTGAATACGTCAGCGACACACATTATCATTCACGTGTCGAGAGCATCGAGAAGCCTCATAAAGAACCCTCCTACCTCACACCCCCAGCTTATGGATACATTTATAATGAAATTTTTATAAGAAGATTATACCAATGGTTGCAATATGTATTATTCAATGGGTAAACGCCAGGCGACCTCGCCGATAATGGATTAAACAGATTTACAAGCACGTAACGAATGAATACAATCAACAATAGAAAAGACTAACGGAATAAATCTTGCTCTTTTCACTACCAAAGGAGATTGTAATTAAGAGGATTTGAAAGACTGAGCTGTGTTTTCAGAACAAAATGACAATTTCTCTGCGACTTTGAAGACCCCCCCTACTACAGTACTTTAATCAAAATTAAAGCTTTCCAAAGTAGTTTTCTAGGGCATAGTTTTCGCAACATCGATCGCAAATGTTCAGAAAAACCATTGATTTAACTACGATGAAGCGAACAATAGCACACGACCAGAAACAAATAAAGTATCCTTAAAATAGACAAGAACAGCGTCTCCAAGAGGCGATTCAAAGCTTCGCATACAGAGGTTCGCAAATCGGTCTTCAACTAGAGCTTCAGGAGCAAAAATAAACGATGCACGTGACCGTAGCGAATGTAAAACAACCGAAAATACCGCGTAGCAGAGTACAAATACGTTTGATGTTACGTAATATAATTATTGTCCGTTTTAAATTTTATGAGGTTTATACAGATCAAGACTGTTATAAATTGGACTTTACGCCCGACGTTACGTCTTGGCAGTGTATGAAATGATATATCTGTCCCATAAGTATGGTGACAAAGCATTACAGTACTGAATTCTCAGTGACGCGCGAATTATTTGAACACTGAAAAAGTATTGCAAGCATGATTCATACATCTGCTGACTTATTACGATGCAGGTGGGAGATTCCAAATGGCCTAACGACTTATACAAGAAACTTACAAGGTTTTGCCACATACGATCTTTATCAATATTTGTCCACAGTAGCTGAATACGAGATTAGTTCCCCAACGGCCTTTGCAAAGTTTACCACTAAATTTACTAAATGTTTTTTGAAAACAAATCTAATGAGAATACTTCCCTAGACGTAGTAGCAAAAAATTATCTTTACAATTAGCACGACACCAGGGGTTATCATTGTTCAAACAGTTTTGTGCCGTAACCTGCGAACCGTTTGTTTTTATTAGTCGCCCAAATATCAAAACATTGCGAAACATGCGAAGCAACGTGATAAATCAGAATTTTGTTCGATCGCGACCTTTTAATTGCTTATAAGGTTTCTTCAACAAAATGGCTGTTTTGCAGAGATTTTTATCAGGATTCTGTGTGACCAGCTCGTGTTTAAAGAGTGGTTACGATAAATGTTAACGGGATTGCCCCTTCATGACGAAAATAGATGAATAGCAGATGGAGAATATTTTGAATTATGAATATTTTAAAGTTATCATCACCAGTCTCTTGCCTTTATCTCATAATTATTATGAATATTTTAAAGTAACTTTTCAAATAACCGTAGGGATCTTGATATTATTTTACTAAAAGGGTTGAGTGCGGCCTGCACTGTTATCCATATTTCTAAATTACACATATTTAGAAACCGTTCTAGTATTATGTTCCCATTTATGAAATGTTCCATTTGTCCATCATCCAGTCGGTTTAGTGTAATTACTAGCATTCAGCAATGAAAATTCAATTACCACTTGGCAGAGCGTATTGTCGACCTACCTCACGTGGTACCTACGTCAATAGCAGTCACGCCCCTACCAATATAAAGAGACCAATATCTACGTGAGAATTTCCACCGAGAAAGTCGATATGACCTTGTAATGGCTGTCTGAAATACTTGGAGATAAAAAAAAACATGTACGTAATGACGAAGACCAAAAACCTAAACAAGTTCGCTAGTTTTCTCAAAAACATCGGCTGGAATGGAATTATGCTGCATTCATGTAAAAGCTTAATTAAAGCGTTTGTAAGATTAGTAATTCATGAGATAAAGTCATTGACACTGAACTTGAGCTCTGGATTAGATTACATTCACAATAGAATGAGTTCGGTCGGTCTCGTCTAAAACTAAACAGGTTTGAACAATAAACAGCCAGCAGAATGCATAGTCTCAACAACTCGATGTACGATAGGGTGAAAAAAATGTGTGATATAAGATTTTGGCAGCAGTCAATGCTAAACAATAAATATATATACGTACTAGCAGAGGTTTCCGGTCATCAGACTTGCTGCCAATGTTAACAACCCGACATTTGGATATTCCTAAAATATTTCTTTTTTTTTTATCGAGAACTTAAATTCGTTCTGCGCATATAACCATTAGTGGTATTCAAGGCGAATATTTATGGAAAAGACGTAAAAACTCAATCGTTTATTCAAACAATGCAATAAAACGTTACGGCAATGTGACATGCTGCCATTAAATCAAATTGTTTACCCCCATTGTTAATCTGTTCCGTTAAATTTGTTGCTCGTCAGTCCAACAGTAGGTAGGTATAATAACTTGGAATTAAAGTTTCTGTTTGTAAATTCTATGGAACAATGTGGGTTGAATTGTTAGCATCCATAATCAAGCAGGTTCTTGTAAGCACTACTCTTCATAATATAAGCAATGATGAATGAATGAATGATGTTTATTTTGCAAATAGATTTTTACAAAGACACACTTTTACAAGTCTTCTTTTTTAAAACTAGACGAGGCCGGTTTTTCGTATCTGACTACTCTGAGAAGAAACAGCCGAAACAAACTCAGAGGTCATAGTCTCTTTTAAGGTCCAGACAATCTTCATTCAAATCATTCGTTTATGTATACTTAATTTATTAGTTGCCGCAAATGTGGAATGAAATAGCTTTATTACTTTTGCAGTATCAATTATGTCTACATTAGTAAGTTTACATAATAAATTGATGTAAATTATGTATTTGAAATAGGTTGAACATTAATTTTCCTAAAGTATATAATTAACATGTAACTTAAATTATGGGAAATTTAAGAAAGCATTGTGCCGAGAATAGCATCGTCGTTGATATTCTATCTAAATTTCATGCAGTCTAAAATATGTATGTAGGTTGACAAAAGCTGAAATGTGAATGTAATTAAACTTAATTATTACTTTAGCTGTGAAAGTAAGGCAACCTTCCCATCTGGCGTTGGTATACGTTAACGCTGCGCTAACGCATGTTGGCGGGATTTTTTAGATACTTTCGAGGTTTTGGCACAACGTATACGTTCAACGAACGTAAACGCTAAATGTGAGGGATGCCTAAGCGTGAATTAGAGGGTAAGCAGGACATGCAGCATGCAATATTTGGACATTAGTCTACTACGTAATTTTTTGAGTGATTTCTGCAACTTGGCAGATTTTAATGCAATGATAGAATAGTTCAAATCTTACCTTCGTCTGCGGAGAGATCTGCGAACTTGACACCACCACTGCAAAAGAAAAAAATATTCATTGCAGTACATTTTACATACACAACATTAATTGTATTTATTTCATGTTTTCATTTTTATAACATCACTTATGCATTAGTTCCCAATTCCATATACCAAGATAAAAAATTAACAACTACTGCATATTTATGTTGTACAAGCTTTTAAATTTCAAAAACTAAGGCATGTTCACAGTGCATACTAAGTAAATCAGGTTTTAAATCTACATTAACTTACTTTACGTAAATACCAATATTTCAGAGACAATCATGGAATCGGAAACTATTTTAGCACCAAATACTTATGTATTCTACAAACCACAAATGACGCGTTTGAGCTGACTAACTTTAATGTTTTAGGTATAGGTACAAAATCATGAAGTGTATTGTGTACACAATTCTGACAGAGAATGTAAATTTAAAAACTTGTTTTTTTGTTTGTGATGCACTGTGTAGTTTTTGTAGGTATCACATTTACCTGAGGAGCACGTTAGCCGTTTCCGGCACCCGGAACACCTGGAAATAAATACATTGTGGAACCATGTCATATGATCTCCAGATGGAGACACCACAATTCGAAACAAACAGAATTCGAGAGGGAAGCAATATTTTGCGAATATCTAATTTTTAAGGAATATTATTTCACAATAAAACAGGCCAAAAATGATTACAGATAATATTACAATTTAGTTGTGAAACAGTAAAACGATAAAAACGGTAACTATTACTTCTTTCAAAAGTATTGATATGAGCAATAGATAATTATCTAATCATTATCATGAAGTTTCTACTTTTTATCAATACAAAAATAGACACAATATTCAAATTCTAAACTTTTAACAACAATTTACTAATAAGAATAGGTAGGAAATTAGTTGATTATTATAGTTTAAATAAAAGTTAAATGGTTTGCTCACCTTCCATCCTAAATTCTCAAAGAAGGTGCTGAGGCGGGACTGTCCGGTGGTTTTGCCGCCACACGGTCCTGAATAAAAATACAATGTGGTTTTGAGGTGAGATTTACGTCGTCAAAAATCCACGTGTTGCATTTTTCATGACACCATTATCACATACAATAACAAATAAGATAACACAAAGATATACTACACTTCATTATTAAAATGAACCACATAATAGATCAGCGACATGGTAAAAAATCAAAAATCACTACAAAATATAATAGGAGCAATCCTTACCTCCAGTGAGGACCAGTTTGTAAACGATTTTCTGGGTTTGATTCGCCATTTTAAAGTAAACGCAAATATATAAATTAAAATTAAATTACACTAAGAAGTATACTAAGCACACAAATATCATAAAAATGTTGAATTTACAAAAGTGTTAAAAAGAGCCATCACAATTTAACACGCATCGCCCGTCAGGCGTGCGCTCAAATGAAAGAGTGAATGAAAGGGAGGCGAGTGATTGACTGAGTGTTTTGACGCGCAGCATCGGGTAAGGGTATTGAATCGAATGATTCATAGACAATGTAGACAAGTTTCTAGAACCATAAACGTCTGCATTAAAATCTCCACTAGTACTGCCATCTCGTTGTTACGCGCTGTACTAGTGATGTTACTGTCACGGGCAATTTCAAGTTTAGTCTTGTTTATCCTAATTTACACCCAACTGAAACAAATCTTCTGAATAAATGAAATTATGCAATTTCATAATTAAACAAACCTTTTATTAAAAATCAAGTAATACCCACTGAAGTTAAGTTTAAAATACATTGACCATTTCCATTCTTGAATGCATTAGAACTCAAAACAGAAACTTTAATTTGTGTGTAATTTTCATTTTCCTTAGAGCTATCTTCGTGTTTTTCCAACTGTAAAACTAAAGCTGGTATCTGTTCCCAATATCTTCCTAGACAACGGTTTCTTTTCTCAACATATGTTTGTTCTCTGAAGGCAGCAGTTGACTCACCATCATCTAAAGAAATAAATAACCTATCATATTTTTATTTTTTCAATACTTTAAAAAAAAACAAAAACATTCCCAGACATTACCTTCCATATCCGTAATATCATTGTCAATCCATCTTGTTTGTATGTTTATATAAATGATTCCCACATTAAATTCATTTGCTATAAATCTGCTATAGTTTACAAGGACATTCAAAAATGACAGTCCTGTGAACAAATAAATAAATAGTTATTAGCTTTTTTTTTAATTTTCAGTGCCTGATCAAGACATGGTTGCAATGCATCACATAAACACAATTTCAGCATTAATAAGATTGCACATGGAATTGATATTGAGCCATTTGTAATGAACAAAAATGGTTAAATATCAATTGTATACTAAGCACCCTCTCTTATTACCTTCAGTTATTATTATTTTCGACAATATCATTATGTGGAGGAGTACTATTGACGCTTAAGCGACCTGTTGTTTATTTAGTTAGTTAATTTTATAATTATAAATTTGTCCTTTTTTTGTAAATATTTGGTTTTAATTTATTCTAATGCAGCTTCATTCATTGATGCATTTATTTTCTTATATTATATAAATAAAATACAAATTATTATGTAGTGTCTGCAGAAGCTAGTTTAACAATAAATAAAAATGGTAGAAGTATAACTTACCCATTTTATTGTCATCGCCAAGATGTTGAAACATCAAACATGGCAAGGAATCAACAATTATCATTGCCAAGTTTTCAATTACAAGTGTTTTGTTTTTAAGACCCTTGAATAGTTCTACTAAATCCTCCATAGTCCATATGTGAACTACTCTTATTTTGTACATTATTGAAGCCATATCCTGGAATGTTATTGAGTGTTTTAATTTTTAAATAATTCAATAACAATCTTTCCCAGTGTAACTTGAGGCAATAGTTGCCTCATACTGTCTGTTCGCTGTACAGGACTCATAAGAAAAAGTTTTTTATCAGCCTAGGTAGCCCACGAAACTCATTTTTTTTTGCAATTTCATGTCAGGCTGTATGTTGAATAAAATATAATTAGCGATTCAAATATGGTTTTACAGAGCTATAATCATCAATATAACCCTCTAAGTTCATCAGGAAAAAGATTCAATGGGATTAACCCATTGAATTACTTTTTCCTGAAATAGCTATTCAATGGGATTAAATGAAATCATATTTTAATCAATGATATGCAAATTGCAAAAACATAAGAAAATTTGTATTCCGAGGAATACCTTAGCGCATCTTCCATAATCAACTTTCATATCTCTCTTCTTCTGGCCATAACCTTAACAAAGAATTAAAGTTGCCACATCAGTGTTTTTTAATAATAATAAACATGAATGACAAGTATCTAGATCTGGCTTGTGAGGGTGTCGACATGTGGGACGTGAATACAGCAGTCATTGTGCCGATAGTCGTGTCGGCCAATGGTTTAATAGCCAACATCTGGGGAGGCTCTCGCTTGGCAGCTGGATCAAGGGCTTGATTCGGAAAGCAGTACTTCTGGACACCTTCCTCTCTCAAGAGCCCTGAAACCGGTAGCTCAGACCCTGTTCCCGGTGCTGGTGGGCTACTGTTTTTAATAATTTTAAATGTTTTTTATTTAATTTTGTTAATATGAATATTTTAAAATGTAATTTATATGTAAAGAAAACTGAATAAAGGAATAAACATGAATGATACCTTATGGGAATATTTTTGTTCATCCAACATTTTTTGTACTCTGACTGCAGAGAAATCCCCTTTAGTATCAACATATAGGATGGTGCTTGTGTCATCTTTAACACAGTTTATAGCTAATTGAAATGACAATTGAGTTTTGCCTGAAGCTGCAAGTCCACATATCTCTGTAATGTATCTCATTGGAATCCCACCATTGGTTATAGCATCTAATCTGTAATTAAGTTTTAAATTAAAGTAAATGAACCAATGTAATCTATTTCTGCCTGCACCATTCTACATGGACTAGGAATGAAGAAGTTATGGGCTCTCAGTAAAGTTTCATAAAAAGTTTGTATTATTGGATACCTTTCTATACTCGTACTTATTCGACTTCTTGTCTTGAAAACTTTTGTAAATAAATCCGTTCCATTTATGAGTGGTGCCGAATATTTAGTAAATATTTCATTTCTAATTGCTAATATTTCAGGCAGGCTCAATCTGGTAAGTGCTGATAACTTCGAAACGTCTTCTTGAAGAAAGTCTAAAATTGTTGTAATACGATTTTGAGCGAGAGTTCTTAACGAGCTCTCGGAAAGGTTTCCCAAATCCTGGGACTTTAACTTAAGCATTTAAAACAAATTAAAAGAAAACAAAAATTAAATTTAAATTTTCAATCAACTTTATTCTATTTTCAAATTGTGAACTGAATGAATGAAAAGAATTTCGAATGAATGCGGCAAATGTCAAAATAGAGAGGGGCAGGACGTCAATCATGGGTCAATCACATCACTCGTTCAAACTTCAATCAAAATTGTTGAGTTCGATTTGATGAATTTCAGACCGTTTCAACGTTCATTCATAATATATAACGATTCCGCAACACTTCATGAAACGAAAATATCAACGATATCAGAAGAATAATTAATTTAAATTACATTCAAGGAACTTGAAGAATTTCGTTGGTTCATAGTTCATAGACACCGTACGTGCATCATAGACAAAAGTTGAAAGAATAGGCGGCAGGCACCACCTCTACCGACGCCCGCCATTTGTGTTTGCTGTCAAAAGCGATGTAATGTCGTGGAGTCGTGAATAAATTGCGATCATTGCAGCGTAATTACGCAGGATATTTTATTTAGTTAAGTTTTATTATTATTTTCCACGATGTCTAATATATCGCTCGATAAAGAAACTTTTTATCGACGCATGAAGAAGCTGTATGCAGCATGGAAGGTCGGTAACTCTTCGTCAACTGATGTCACCGTTTTTGAGGGCCCGTTCTACAGTAATTGCATGTTTTACAGGCTGCTGCAGCGGATGCAAAGGGTGATGATGCTTTGGCGAAGGTCGACTGCCTGGTTTCATGCGTCGGAGTGGACGAAGACACGCTTTACAGCAAGTCAACAGCGCTACAGGTTTGCGCGAGTTTTACTTCTCTCCATGTGCTTAAAAACGGAATTATAACTTGTCGAGTACCTTTTACGTATTGAAATTACAGTTGTGTTGTTTAAAAGGGTATCTTTGTTTAGTGTTTAGCCGGGTAACTTGATATAAACAGAATAATTTCAGTAAGTTTTAGTACCTACAACTTATCAGATTGCAATTCTACTTGAAAAATCCTTACCTACAGAAATAGTACATATCTATTGTGAACTTGATACATTTGATTGTATAACATTTCAATAGCAATATTGATATATTTTACATTTTTGTTTATAAAGCCAGGTTATAACATGGCATAGGTTGATGCTTTGTTCATTGGTTTTGGATATTGTGATCAAGAAAAACCGTCTTGTCCATATTTTTTTGGAAATACATAATAATTATCCAATTCTTTGTAGACTAGTTGCATGTGCAAGAAAATTAATCACAATTTATCTACCCACCTCCTTTTTATTTCAATTATTTATTTTTATATTCAATACAAATATGTATATTGTAACTGTTTACAATATTACTTTTGAAAATATTGCTTACCTCTTTGGATAACTAAAATGAGTCTTGTTAGTCAGTCAGTTGTAGAATGTACTACTACTAGAAGGATGCCATGCCTAAAATCAATGTGAAGAATATTCTTCAATTGTATTCCTACAAAATTTCTCAATCACCTCAATCTGTCCTTAGAATAAAATTGTCTATAGCAACTAGCCAATCAAGAACAGGTACTGAAATTATAGGTATATTGCCTCATTTGGCTATTTATTGTGCAATAATCACAAATAAACTTATATTTATAAAATCTATAGTATCCCTGGGCTATGATACATCATCATTTTTAGGCTTCAGGTGCAGTCGTACTGACAGCTCTAATCCAACTGAACAATTTCAAATAACCCCTTTGTTTAACTCAGTCAGTGCGGCCAATGCACATGCGTGTTTTTCACACGCGCATGTGCGTTGCCCGCCGAAAGAGTTTAAGATTGCCGAGGGTTCAATCCTACCTCCATATTTCTGCCAAATGACTCCTTGAAAGGCATCCCAGTTTTTATTGATTAACCACACCCAATATTTGGTAAATTTGCTTAAAACTAAATGAGACTCATTTTCATTTATATCAGTCACTGATTACCGTATTCTGTTTAATTTAAGTTACTGGTGTTTATTCATTTTTCTAACTTCTTATATTTTTCAAATCAATATATACTTTATTAATGTATACAGACTTGGCTGTTTGGTTATGAGCTGCCGGACACAATAACAGTTCTCACTGAAAACAGCATGTGTTTTCTTGCAAGCAAAAAGAAGATTGAATTTTTAAGGCAAATTGAAAACGGGAAAGAGGAATCGGAACTGCCACCAGTGAAATTACTTGTGAGAGATAGAGTAAGTATAAACCTGAAACTGTTTATTTTTATTTTCTTGTGTACATTTATATGGTATTTCTGGCCATGTATCTTAGTTGACTTGGCTTTTTTATTGGTGAGTTTATATGATCGTATATAGCAAACAGAGAAATAGGATAAAAATGTCGTCAAATTTCTAAACCAGTTTATGTATGTAGCAGACTATGCATGAGTCAAAACTTTAGCATTTGTATGTAAGTAGGGCAACTGCATCCATGCGTCACAAATTAATAGTTTCGATCATAGTCAGGACAATCAGGATTTTATTCCACTTAATGGCGTTGGTATTACTCAAGTCAGTTCAAAAATAACACTCATTAAAACAAAAACAAAATACAAATGATGAAGTAATTAATTGCGCGGTGCGGGAGGGTTGTGGTCACATGTCTTTCATTGGCTTGCTGTCGGGCGTCAACACCCCTCCCCCACCGCGCAACTTTTTCAGGCAACGTCTCAATTAAATGGTAGGCCTGCAGCATACTTTTTTCATGGAATAAGGGTTAAACCACATCTAGCAGCACGAAATCGCGATTCCGTGCTGATACGATGTGTTTCAAACCTATTGTATAAAAAAAAAAAGTTGCCTGCTGTGTTAGAACAATCTATTTTTGTCGACTTAATTGATTACTGTGTAAATAACGGCATGTCTGTTATGCGCATGTCTGAACACTAGTGATGTTTTGGTTACAAGTTTTCTGACACTGAAGAAGCAAAAACATGAGGAAAATAAATGTACATGGAATATTTTTAGGACATTGTACGTATTTGAACATAAAGTAAACATAGCACAGGACTCGATTTTTCATGTTTTATATGTTTTCAGAACGATAAGGATAAAGAAAACTTCAACAAATTAGTACAAGAGATTAAAAAATCAAAATCTGGCAAGACCCTCGGTGTTTTCGCGAAAGATAACTATCCCGGTGAATTCTGCGAAAGTTGGAAGGGTGTAATGAAAGGTGAAAAATTCGAAAATGTAGATATAAGTTCAGCTATTGCACACTTGATGGCGCCAAAAGAGGATTCTGAAATCATAACTGTGAAGAAAGCGTGTATGGTCACAGTTGACGTGTTTACGAAATATTTGAAAGACCAGATTATGGAAATTATTGATTCAGATAAGGTCAGTTTTATAAATATGTATTTCAAAACATCTGCTCTTATTTTTGAAATAGTTTTGAAAGCTAAATTTCTCTTTTACAGAAAGTGAAACACTCAAAGCTCGCGGAGGGCGTCGAAGCGGCTATATCGGACAAAAAATACGTCACTGGTGTAGACACCAGCCAAGTGGACATGTGTTACCCTCCAATCATCCAGTCAGGAGGGAACTACAGTCTCAAATTCAGCGCTGTTTCCGACAAGAACCACTTACATTTCGGGTCCATTGTCTGTTCTTTAGGCGCTCGATATAAATCATACTGCTCAAACATTGTTCGGACATTGCTCGTCAATCCAACAGATGAGATTCAGAGCAATTATAACTTCCTTTTGAATATAGAAGAGGAGGTTATGAAGAAACTTGTCTCTGGCGCTAAACTTTCGACGGTTTACGAAGCAGGTTTGGAGTTAGCAAAAAAAGAGAAGCCTGACTTAGTTGAGAATCTTACAAAGTCTTTTGGGTAAGATTTACGTCTCGTAATTCCTTAAAAATAAAACCAGTTTATAGCAAAACTATACGTATATAAAGTACACGCACAGAAAAGCGTATTAAGTTCGAATCGGTTTGCGCGCGTACACGCGCACCACTTTTGACTTTTTGCATTTCAAAAAATCGAACGCAGTGTTCGCGCGCGGTGTTTGGTTTGGGCGCGCGGGGAGGCGTCTCTCGCGGCTTGCACTTATACGCGCGTCAACGCTCCTACGAGTTGCTCGTGTGTCAAGTAGGTAGCGTACGCGCTCCTCTTAAAACGAGTTTATATGAGTCGACAATACGCTAATCGGGAACTTATTATTATTTCCTTTAATTATTAATTTATTGAATATATTATGAACTTGTTCAATATTGTCTTACAGGTTTGCAATGGGAATAGAATTTCGTGAAAGTTCGATTATAATAGGGCCCAAAACATCGACAGTGGCTAAAAAAGGAATGGTATTCAATATTAACATCGGCTTGGCAAACTTATCGAATAAAGCCGCCACGGAAAAGGAAGGCAAGGTATGGTTTGGTATACGTTATTTCAATACTTTCGCTGCTAAATTCAAATAATCCATTTTTACTAGTATGCACGTCACTGTACGTAGCTATAAATACGAGACAGCTACAGCTATAGATGGCAATAGACTCGGGAGGCGGGTTGTGCGCACACGAACGAATTATTGTTCGACCCGTATGCTGGATGCTTAGCACCGAAAGTGTTAATTAGCATTCAGCTTTGCTGCAATTTTTTTACTTCCTCCGTTAATTCCTAGATAATAGTCCCATTTCATTGCCCAACATATGCGCCCAAATCAGATTTAATTTCGCAAAGCGTCAATTTCATTACTGCGAAAATTTGCGGTCACAAGACTGCGTCTAATAGTTTTTCATGAACAGTAGTTAGACTGGCGTAGTACATATTTATTAGCTTTAGTCAGAGCATATTTCGATAGTAGAAGAAAGCATTTAAGAAAACCCTTTCCAGACATACGCCCTCTTCATCGGTGACACAGTATTAGTAAACGAAGACCAACCAGCAACCCTCCTCACACAATCCAAGAAGAAAATCAAGAACGTCGGTATCTTCTTAAAGGACGACGACGAGGAAGAAGAAGAAGAAAAGGAGAACAAGACTGAAATACTTGGTGAGTCAATGTGATTGACAAGACTTGGACTTTATATGTATGGGAACAAGGTTGAAAGATGTGTGTTGTGTTGAAATATGAGTTCATTGTTGGAGAAAGGAAATTGAGCTGTTTAATGGAGGCTGGAAGGATGATAGTTGTGTGTAGTTGCGTTTGAAAGAATTAATTATTTTTTTGATTGTATTAAAATGTGTCGCATATCAAAAAGAACAAGCAGGGGGATAATATGAGTTACGTCCACGCAAATCGCTATCGCTCATTTAGTACAATATTGTTGTAGTTGAAATAACGAACGAATTTCAGCTTTATGGAAAGTTTTCAAAAAGTTTAATATTGAATTTGAGCTGGTTTTACAAGATTGCCTGACACAGGTCTCAATCTTAACTTTGCATGTTATGAAATGGTAAAAAGGTTGACACAAAACTCGATTCTTTCATGAAAGTGCGAGTTGCTATCTAATCTATTGTTTCAGCCCCGCTTGTACTACATATCACTGAATATATACTGATGATAATTAATGTCTTTAGTGAATTGTTGTGGGCCTTAGGATATGTTATTGAAGACTGAAAGATTATTGTTGAATGTTTTTTTTCTACTTGTATTTCTACCTGTATAATATTTGTAAAAACTTTCAGTATCTATATACGGGGTGGAAGGGACACCGACGCGAAAACGGAAACCACATACTTAGTACATCATTCCGAACCCCCCACATAGAAATTTTTCGTCGGTAATTAAAAAAAAAATCACCTGTTCCATACATTTTGACCGTGTAGGTATTGCACTTTTGTAGGAAACAGCTATTTTTTTAAAATTACCGTTGAAAAATTTCTATGTGGGGGGGTTCAGAATGATGTACTGAGTAAGTGGTTTCCGTTTTCGCGTTGGTGTCCCTTCCACCTCGTATACTAAACTAACTACCTATATGAAGAACTGGAGTGTTGTATACTTACTTACACCTATTTTTGTTTCATTACATGCTATCGGAAATCTTTATAGAAAATGGAGGTGAGTTTCTATTTATTTTGACTATAAAACCCGCACTTTTTGTTTATCGAAATGTTCAGATTTAACCAATGAAGGCTTAAGTAATATTTGGCATGGTAGACCTCACGTCCGTGACAACCTTGAGCTAGCCGAGCGTAGAACTAAGTTTCAATAGAATGTGAGTACCCTCACATTCTATTGAGCTTTAAATCTGACGTGCGGCCTCCGGGACCATAAGATGAAAAAAAATCTAGGCAAAAGTATCTAAATTCTGCTGATCATTATTATTGCTTTCTAAGCATATAACTTTTTGCGACACATATTCCCGTGCCCCTACCGCTTGTGTCGTATTTCTGCGACAGAGAACATGCATTTTTTCGTTCTATTTTCGTCCTATTAACATAGTGGTACAACATTATTAAATAACGATATTATTTACAATTTTTTATAATTATGTCTCGTAGCTCTAAGTACTGAAAATGCTTATTTATTGTAGGTATTACTTATTTTATCGATTTGTAGCCGCGCGCTAGGGGCACGGCAATTGATCTTTAGCCAAGCGGTCAAAAGGTTAATGGACATTTCTGAACCTAGCTTAAAAAAATTCAAGCTTCATTAAAATTTTCAAAGTACAATCTACCTTCACTCAACCGACTTACTTGCTAAACACACAATATTATTTCAGGAAGAGGTAAAAGAACAGCCGTTATCGAATCCAAACTTCGTACGGAGCACTCTTCAGAGGAAAAACGTAAGGAACATCAAAGGGAACTGGCTATCACTCTAAACGAAAAGGCTAAGGAGAGGTTAGCTAAACAGTCGAGCGGCAAAGAAGGGGAAAAGTTGAGAAAAAGCACAGTTTCGTACAAGAGTACCAGCCAGATGCCAAGGGAAAATGAAGTTAAAGAACTCAAGTTATATGTTGGTGAGTGTAAAAAATACTTTTCTCTAACATTAATTTTCATTGAAAAATACGTAGTTTTTGTACACTCGCAGTAAGCACCAATGCTGCTCGCTGCTGTACTGTAACAGTACACTCCTGCTAATATCGAATATTAGAAAGAGTTCTACTCTGTTAAGTATCGTCTCTGTTACTCATACACCTTTGTGTACTGATGACTTCGATGTGCCAGTAACCGCTAAGGCTTCAGACTAGATTTTTGTGCTAACGCAGACCATGTGGTCTTACGTCGGTCTCTTGTAACAAATGATGACATTATGCAACAGGAACTAAGTATGTTTCGTGTCAAGATTTCAACCATTGATACCGTTTGTTTCCAGATCGCAAATATGAAACTGTAATATTACCGATATTCGGCGTGCCGGTTCCATTTCATATATCAACGATCAAGAACATCTCCCAGTCTGTTGAGGGTGACTACACATACCTCAGGATAAACTTCTTCCACCCTGGTGCCACTATGGGCAGGAACGAAGGAGGGAACTACTCACAACCGGATGCTACGTTTGTCAAAGAAGTGTAAGTACCGAATATTCTGAAGGCTTCCATATCATGACGGTCTATTTCTATCTTCGAAACATTCAATAAAGCCACGCTAATGCGGCATTGTAGCCAAGCCATGTTGTTTAGCTAGCGGCACATTAAAAAAAACAACGTGAGAGAAAAACGTGAATCCTCAAACACAACTTAATTTTAAGAATACATTAAATTTCATGCTGTCCATGTCTTTTTACTGTATATAGTTGAGGTAGCAGTCTCGCATGAGTACTCTTTGGTGTGTTATAATTATGTTCACATGATGAACCATGGTCTTTTACTTGACTAAACTGCAATTTATATATTTACAGAACATACAGAAGTACAAACACAAAAGAGCCAGGCGAGATATCCCCTCCCTCCTCAAACCTCAACACCGGCTTTAGACTTATCAAAGAAGTACAGAAAAAGTTCAAAACAAGAGAAGCAGAAGAGAGAGAAAAAGAGGATCTCGTCAAGCAAGACACCTTAGTTCTCTCACAGAGTAAAGGCAATCCGAAACTTAAAGACTTGTACATAAGACCCAATATCGTAACTAAGAGAATGAGCGGGTCACTAGAATCACATACAAACGGATTCAGATTTACCTCAGTTAGAGGGGACAAAGTGGATATTTTGTACAATAATATTAAGAACGCATTCTTCCAACCGTGTGATGGAGAAATGATTATACTGTTACATTTCCATTTGAAGCATGCTATTATGTTTGGTAAGTTGAACCACAAAAAGCATATTTTTGAGTAAACTACAACGCTCTGTATCCAGCGTAGACACGTCAAACGTATATGTTGACCTTTTGTTTAGTTTCAAACATGTAGCGTCTACGCGGCGTAAACGAGAAGCTATGCTAGATACGAAAGCGTCTATTGCGTCTGTGATTTTTGTTTTCTCGTTACTATTTGTCTAAAAACAACATTACGGACCCTTAGAATATAATATGAATTAAACATCCTCCTTACAAGAATTCTTCCATTTCCAGGCAAAAAGAAACATGTCGACGTCCAATTCTACACGGAAGTGGGTGAGATTACGACGGACTTGGGCAAACACCAGCACATGCACGACCGCGACGACTTAGCGGCCGAGCAGAGCGAGAGGGAGCTCAGGCACAAGCTCAAGGTCGCCTTCAAGAGCTTCTGCGAGAGAGTCGAGAACACGACCAAGCAAGAGGTCGAGTTTGATACGCCTTTCAGGTTAGTTTTGAAGTTCTATGTAACTTTAGGTTGCTAGGTAATCCAGTAACGACGTGTGACGATGTCGTGCGATTCGCTTTACTGTGCGACGTGCTGCTGGGCTAGTTTAGACTTTAAATCTCGTTGCGTGCCTATACCAGATCTTAGTTTGGGATCTAATGGTGTAAACATTAAAGTATAGTTTATTATCTATCTCGAGTCCGAAACTAATCCGGCTTTCGCAAAACAAGCATGCACGTGACTAAAGCGGTAAGCGGCCAATAGCTCGAAATCAATGTCTAAATAAAGGCTAGCGCACACCGGGGACAGCAGGGCAGATCATTTTTCTTTACTCAACGTTAATTCATAGATAGCAGTGTGTCCTGGCCATAAGCCAGATTGCGCACTCTGACATCATCATCATCTATAGTCTGGCTTTACAGCACAAGCAGCTCTTTCCTTTGTTTCCTCGAATGTGATAATATAACCTTTTTATTTCACCTTCACAGAGAATTAGGCTTCCCCGGAGCCCCGTTCCGCAGCACAGTCCTCCTCCAGCCCACTTCGGGCGCCCTCGTGAACCTGACCGAATGGCCGCCATTCGTCATAGCCCTAGAAGACGTCGAGTTAGTCCACTTCGAGCGAGTACAGTTTCATCTCAAGAACTTCGATATGGTGTTCGTTTTCAAAGATTATGCTAAGAAGGTCGCGATGGTGAACGCTGTGCCTATGAACATGCTGGATCATGTGAAGGAGTGGCTTAAGTGAGTATGTCTAGAATGTGCAGTGTTTGCAATTTACGAGCTTGGCTTTTAAGTCAATGGTTTCACACTTTCGCTGCTAAGTTCAAATAATCAATTTTGTTATTATGCGCGTCATCTACACAGTGACAGCTGCAGTCTAACAGCGACCTTATTATCAACAAAATAAGGATCACTATCATTAACTACTTGTAGCGACGACTCGGGAGGCGGGTTGTGCGCACACAAACGAATTATTGTTCGACCCATATGCTGGGTGCTTACTTGCTTAGCACCGAAAATGTTAAATTTCAATGATATGCGTGCGTGAAATGTCTCAACTGTAGTTGAATTTATGAAAACACTAGTCACCCCCGATGCGCACTTTTTATTGGGAAGAGTTGAGTAACCACTGTCTCTGCAATATAAGCTGTTTTAAACTGACATGATCATTAACACTAAAAACTCATAACAAATAGTAGACATGGTAATATATCCCGTTTTTAGTGTTAATGATCACAGTCAGATCATAGTCTCTGCAGACTGGAATTGGTCAACAAAATGTAGATTTGCTATTGAAACTCTTATAACGTGAGCATTTTGTCATATTTTATTAGATTTTACCTCTCTTCATCTTTTCCCAGTTTCGGAATTTACTAGTTAAAGTCTAAAATTTAACATTTCTTCCCCAGCTCTTGCGACATTCGTTACTCTGAAGGCATACAGTCGTTGAACTGGACGAAGGTCATGAAGACCATCACAGACGACATCGAGGGCTTCTTCGACAACGGCGGCTGGTCCTTCTTGGATCCCGAGTCGGACGAAGAGAATGCTGCGAATGTTAGTACCGTATCTATGTTATTTTATACTGTGGTTGCAAGGGCTACTGAACATGAGGTCTTGGATTCTACACCCAGGTCGGGCAAAGTGTTATTGGGTTCCATCACGAATTTCTCAGTAGCAGGATCTGTGCCCGATTTATGGCTCCTATGACATGGGACTTACAAGCAAATGTGGATGTTCTTTAGGTATATTGTACACATCTGCATTACCTGAACTCTTGGATTACTGGCGTGATGTTGTTTTATGTTTATCATAATTTCGTATCGCCTAGTTTAGTTCCAGCCACTGCTATGGGCCTCCTCCTTTTGTTGGTCTACATATTACTAATAGCATCATACTTGTTACAGGATGAATCGTCCGAAGAAGAAGACGACGCGTACGAGCCGACGGATGCTGAGAGCGAGGAAGATTCCGAAGGCTCGGAGTACGACTCCGAAGCTTCGGACGAGTCCGATGTCTCTGGCGAAAGTGATGGTAAGTCTATTTCTTCACAAGCGAATGAGCAAAAATAAAGATGATGAGAAATTACGAATTTGATGACAACCTACTTGTGTGCTTAACCGAAGTATGGCCGTTTGGTACTTATGTACAGCATCTATCTACGAGTGTTTTGCGTTGACTGTGTGAGAAGTAAAATTTATAAGCTTCTCCACAACAGACCTAGAGCAATCTGAGATTCAGAATTTATAGACTGCAATGTGGATATTAAACGTATCTGTCGAGAAACTCGTTAAGCTATCATGAGAGGACTCGAATGATAAAGCGAGTGTGTTGAACTTGCATATCTATTTATTTTGGGCTAAATAGCGGCATTAGACCCGATTTAGTATCGTAGGTCGTGGTGGTTTCGAACCCAAGCAGTCACTTTGGTTTCTGTAATTTATTTCATCACTATTGCACTCAAAACGGTGAAAGAAAACATCGTGAGGAACCCATATCCTAGAGCCAAAAATTCAAAAACATCTGACATCCATCAACCCGCACTGGGCCTGTATAGTGGTTTATATCCCACTCAGTTTCCCAGCAATGGGAATATTATCCGCTGATTATGCTTACATTTCTAACATTAAATTCTCTTACAGATCAAGAAGACGAAGAGTCCGGCAAAGACTGGTCAGATCTCGAGCGTGAAGCTGCCGAGGAGGACAAAAAAGAGCGCATATACGATCGAGGCGGTGAAACAGACTTCGATCGTAAGCGCAAGGGCGGTCGCGGACGCTTCGAGGATGAAGGGCACGGGAAAAAGGGCAAGCATGACAAGAGCTCCAGCAATCATAAGAGCTCGAGCAACCATAAAAGCTCTAGCTCCAATCATAAGAGTTCGAATCACAAGAGTCCGTCGAAGCATAATAACAGCAGGTTGGTTAAATTTTAATAAATTAAATTATGTAGCATAGTAGGTCTGTGTCAAGAAATAGACGTCCCTATAATATTATAGCTGCGGTCACCGACTGAGTCAAAGCGTTCATAGTTCATAATTATATAAAAGTTGCTTGATGTCGGCACGTAGTGTTGGCGCGTTGAATGCAGATCTTAGGAATGCGCAACGACAAATATAAGGACAAGCGCGCGCGGGCGGCGTGTGGAGATGCCCTTCACTTCAGGCCCCGACTGCATTCAACTCGCGCGCCTACAGAATTTAATGATGAAATGTCATTCGTCCGTTCAATAAATTATTTCTTCTATTCCCAGCACCGCAGTTTAAATGATGTGGCTTGGTCACATAGAGGGCGTTCCACGATATGACGCCCGTATTTTACTATGATCTTTTTATGTTGCTAACTCGATAACCTTGTCTCCAGCCCTTCAAAGAACCGCGACAAGCATCACAAGTCGTCGCATCACGAGCGCGACCGCGGCAAGAGCGACAGCAAGTCTCACAACAAGTCTAACGATAAGAAGCACTCCAACGACCGCTCGCACAAGCGCTCGCGCGACGACAGCCGGGATCATGACCGTCATCCTAAGAAAGCTAAGTGAGTATAGTATTCTTTGTGTTGTATTATTCTTTCTTTATCGTGTTGTTAGTACCTAACCTGATGTCATCGTTGTTTTGCCGTCCATGGGCCTCTGACTTGGCTTTACATGCCGTCGAGAAATATCTCTCAGGCATACTGGTGATAATTATACAATACGCACATGATTCCGAAAAATCTGAGTCGCGTGTCTTGGGATCGAAACCGAGACCTATAACTTGGCAGTCCAACGGTCACACCACTAGGCTATCACTGCTCATAAACTTGCGTATTATGATATCCAGAGTAGCTGTTTTCCCATGAGTGATAATTTCATAGCTTGCTTACATCTTGAGATGGTAGTGATGGCTGTGTGTGGTCCTTCCCTACTGTGTTGAGGTTTTACCACATTTCAGGTTAGGCATGACCGTAAACCAAACCATGTAATACGTGTCGGATGTTTTCCTAAAGTATTTTTGAACTAAGTGACGTCTTTTGGCAAAGCCATCCAGGAAACTACAAAATGTTAAAGCTTTCCTCTCTTGTTTCAGGAAATAAACCGCCGAGAAATTATGATTTCGTAAGGAGCAAACACGGGTTTCTGTTGCCGCATGGCTCGATTAATTTCACTGTGTTCTCACACCCAATGTCCGTCTGTGTTGTTCAAAATCAGGTCTGAATGTTTGTATGTATGTAGTTTCTGATTCCAATGAAAATGTAATAAATAAATACCAGGAAGAAATAAAATGTAAGTTGATTTATTATTTGCTGATTTCATTTATTCCCGAGTCATGGACTAATTCATAATCAACTGATTCTATTCAAATTACAATGGTAGTGTTACCATAAAACAAAATAGCTTATTATAAACCAATTACTACTGTAGTAATTTCGAGACAATTTGATTTTAGAATATAATTTAAATTAAGCACACTGAATAAGCTGGCACATGCCATGTTTCTTAGCACTGTGACCTAATAACAAAATCTCCAGAGGTTAGGTCGTTATTACTAACTTACGAACATCTAAGTGAATCACATAATTACAATGTACATTATTTACATAAGTACTACATCTACTTCCATGTAGATTAAGTAAGCATGGAACACTGATCGGCAACAAACGTATGTATCGCAACAATACAATTGTTATATGAAACTTATAAGGACACAAGTTTCATATAACCTCCTACTTATACCCGTTTTCACTTGAAATAGGCAACACTTTAGCGAATGCCTAAATAAGAGCGTGCTGTTAGATTTTCAACGCTCAATTCACAGCCGAAAGTTGAAAACGGTCATTATTTTTACATCGATGATTTCGATGGGTACGACGCCACTAACAAACAAACGTGCGAATCGTACGAATCTTACCGACTACAGTTATGTATTGCCGCCGAAATTGACATTTAATAAATATTAACTATAATTATAGGTAACAAAATATACGATATGGTGGCGCCCGACAACTGCCTTTTTATTACGATGCGTGGCCGGTTATTATCGATCAGTGTTTCCACTTCTATGCGTCGTCAGACTCTTGCGCAGCCACGACTGGCCTACGAGGCAAGACTGATATCCTCGAGTCAGGAATCTTTACATCCGGCACCTTTGCAGTGTCTTGCTCCTGTTTCTCACTTTTGTACCAATTCTTCTTATTGACTAGCATCAAAATCATGAGTGCTGGTAAGTGTATAAGTGAAAACCTGAAGAGTTTCCTTGAACTGTTACTGTCCGATTTCTGGTGAAATTGCCATGCTGAAAATATAAAAAATAAATAAGTTTATTTAAGATGACACTTGCATAGTCTTTAACATCGATGTTAAAAACAAAATATACACACGTTCATCAATAGTTACATACAAACGACAATATAAAAGATTATGATATCTTACCTAAGTACATAAAATAAACATTTAATGGTAAGGATTCCAGTGCGAACCACATGTTGGTCACTTCTAGATAGGATGAGGCAGCACACGTGGCAATGATTATTCCCGTATGCCTGAGGGCTACTTTCCGGCATAATGCTGAAAACATTTAAATGAGTTAAAGACCATTTTTAAACTATAGACACAATGTTAAAATACCCCTTATCTACTACGACTATTTCTTAAACCGTATTAAAGTCAAGACGTAAAGGATTGCAAGGTTCTTTTGGCGCGTGGCCACAGTCGAAACTATTGCCGCCATCTTGTTTTTTTAAGGCACAATTTCCATAGATTTTATTTCACAAGAATTTACCAACAGGGCCGTCTTGACAATGCCATTCACACAATATTCAGTTGAGTTTGAAATTCCTATAATCGAATAGCTTTTACGACGAATGACATAAGGTTCAAATTGGAATAACTTTGTAAATTAAATACAAAACTTGGTATATTTTAGAAATAGTGTATCAAACTCACCAGGATCAGTGACCGCCATCATTCTATATCCGGCCCTCGTGTAATCGGGTCGTAGGTTCCATGAGAGCGCGTTGAAGTGCGGAAACTGCCAGGAGTACAGTATCACGCTGAGCACGATCGCGCCCGGGTCCAGCGCGCCCGCGCACCCCGCCCAGCCCATTAGAGGGGGAATAGCACCGACTGGAATAATGGAATAGGGGAATGAACAAAATCAATCATTTTAGAAGGAGAATTTTAAAAGGTTTTATTTAACTCCACTTGTGTGTCCCGGAATTTTGCAATCAATATATAAATGTTGGTTGTGCTCCAATAAAATGACTTAACAAGTTTAGATATTCAGTAACTAATAATCATCATGTTTAGATGTTGATCAGATAAATAGAAAAATGGCCGTTATTTGTGATAAAAAGACATGAACTAGCTTTCGGGAGCTCTCAATAATAGGAGAGTCAGACCCAAAAGTTCAATAAGTATTTCGGTTCCTCCCTTATCTTGAACTTTAAACGTACACTCGACAAAGTTGACGGTTGACCATTATTACCCTTAGTATTAAGGTTGAAAACTATGTCAACCGCGAACTTTGCCGATTGTACATCTCTGAAATCACGAATCTACAGGTTGAACCAGCCCATCCTGCAGTTTAAAAAGAAAGTTATTAAACAAAGCTTACCTACAGACCCCAGCCAGGTGTTATAAATAGACATCCTCTTCATAGGCGTATAGACGGACGTATAAAGTACAAGGTTAGCAGCGCCCAGGGCTGCTGTCAGAGGGTTGACGCCGAAGTAGAGCAGCCCCAAACCGGTGGTACCTGTTAGGGCTGCGAAACCTACTGCGTGGACTGGCCTAAGGAGAGGATAAAGCGATGTTAGGATACTAGTACATAACATAACATCACACTTGTAATCCCAAAAAGGTTACGCACCTCTGCCTTTGGGGATACTACTTAATAATTAAAGATATTATTACCTAATAATTAATGACACAAAGTACAAAACTTTTTTACGTCCGTCACATCACTATCTCAGGTCCATTTGAAAACCGGCGTCAGGCAAGGCTCGGACGTTTGCTGAGCTGGGCCTATTTGGCGTAGCCGTTAGGCACACAATATTATCTTTTTTTTTTTTGTTTAGATTTAATTTTTCTTTGCTGCGTGCAATTTTTTGCTGTGCCAAATATATGTAATGTTTTCTGTCTTTCTAGAACACCCACATTTCGGCAATTATGTTAAGTCCCATGTAATAGGCGGCGAGCCTGTTGCCACTAACCGTGCACAAATCCAGACTCCGTAGCTGCTACTGAGAAATTGCTGATGGAAAAACTCAATACTTTGCCCGACCTGAGAATCGAACCCTGGAGGTACTAAGAACTGCTAAGCATAAACGATGTAATGCTCGGCAGTAGAGTACAGTGTCAGTACAGTTATTTGTTATGGGATCTCTAAATTATAAATACCTTATACATCAAATTAAAATTATTTTAAAAATCTGCTAAGTTTAGAAATTATGAAGCCCCATATTCACTGGGAAACAAAGTTGCATTATGTTATGCAACTTGTTTCAACATGTTTTAGTGTTTCGGGGATCGAATTTATTGAGAGACCAAAGCTGAGCAACATTGTTTACAGCAACGTTTTGATGTTGCGCAATTGTTTTTCAACTTTCCAATGAATGCGCGACTAAGCATTTTTGTTAATTTAGTAGTAAAGTTAACCTCGTTTATGATTACCGATATACAATACATTAATTATACTCGTGTCGAAATAAGGAGGGCGACGAGAGCATAAAAGAATATCCAACAATAATTTCTTTTGACAATTTGACATAGCAATAATAAAACAATGTAAAAATCATAATGAAGCATACATCCAGGCTTCATATTGTAAATAACTCGCAAGAGTGAATAAACCAATTTGTTCAAAATATTATCATTATGACTGAGTACATGGTTCAGTAGAGTTAATTACGATTTAATATTATCTGAATAAGGAGTCATGAATAGTCATAAATCACAATACACGTGCTGAATCTTTATTTAATTAATCCTTTCGCGACGTAGTATAAAGTCATTAGCTATTTACTAGTACTCGTACATAGTATAAAACAAAGTCGCTTCCCGCTGTCTGATTGTCGCTATGTAGATATGCTTAGATCTTTAAAACTACGCAACAGATTTTGATGCGGTTTTTTTTTATAGATAGAGTGATTTAAGAGGAAGATTTATATGTATAATAATATAATACATCCATCAGCATTGCACCCGTGCGATGCCGGGGCGGATCGCTAGTCAAGAATAAAATAATCTAGTGTTAGATCTTTTTTATTAGTGTTGGCCATTTGCTCGGGACTTCGCTCGCGTTATGTTCGGCAAATATCCTACGGAAGCGACCCATTTTTTTTTTTTAAATTAACTTTTAGTAAGTTTACATGTAGAAGGTAATCTTAGGATCTACTGATACAATTTCAATTTTTTTTTTCACTAATGGCTTAATCAAAATAAAAATATCAACCTATGGGTCATTAGTGAAAGAACTTTTACTAAATTTACTTCCAAATAATATTAGTGTAGATAGAAGAAAATAGTTTCTTTGCTTTATTGTCTACAAAAAAATGTTGTTTATCTTTTGATTCCAAAATTTTGTTCAGAAAAAAAGTAATGAGATAAAATAATCTTTTATACACTTATTAAATTAATATTATGAAATATGCAAAAGGTCAAACGGTTAGCGATTTCGAAATTTGACACGAGTATACAACTTATTTTCAATAATAATTAGGTACTTACAAGAGTACCTATAAACACTCTACCGTACGCAAATGATAAGATTACATACAAAGAACAAAAATAATAAAAAGCGAAATTTTGTTTTTTTTTCTCACTTTGTTGTATACCTACATACAGGGTTTTTAACTGTCTCATTCCAAAAGAGGACTAAGTAAGTAATTCTTTAAGAGACGACCATGTGCTACAGATAGGTATGTGCATTACATGGACGTCTAGACTGGTTTTAATCAAGGTCCAAAATACTGCCTTAAGATGCATTTACACATGCCATGCTATACCGAAGCAGTCCACCCATTCTACTTATAACACTTTGTATAGAGCAACATTTGCATTATTTACTGGGCAACAATGGATGGAAAGTTTTTGCAACAGCTTCAAAAGTTATGGAAAGTTATCTTGCTGCAAAAGATTGCTCTACGAAAAGTAACTTTGGTGTACCTAGAGTCCTAGACGGACCTTAAAATTAAAACATTCAAAAAGGCTCTTACTCAAGTAATCCTTTCACCAGCACTCGATTCTTAGTCCTAGACATCTGTGCATCGAATGGTACTTCGTGGTATTGGTTGATAGAATTGGCGGCGGCAGAAGTGAGGCCCGTTCCGATCGCGCATAGCGCGAACGTCGTCAGGTCGAAGGGCGCGGGCGCGAGCGCATACCCGGCCATCGAGGACATCACTACTAACGCTGGAACAAAAGCATTTAATTAGCAATATTATAACATACACATACATAAACTCACGCATGATGTCTACTCATGTAGGCAGAAACTACAGAACGCCACCTGCTACGATCCATACATACCCCTTTCACCTCGTTCGCGTTCATACATCTGGTCCTACACGCACGCCATTTGTGAGTATACGAATTGTGAGTATACGAATTCGCCCAAACCATTGGGGAATACAAACGTGTTTTTCGTAGGAATTTCAGACTGGCACGTGGTGATCTTTCTATAGCCGAAAGGATAACCAGAGTGCGAGGCCGCTTGGGGGATCGTGAATAAAATCATATGTGTACATAAATTATATGCATTTTCTCAGCTTGAAAAAAAGGATCGAACAGTTAAAGTCCCACTGCCACGCAAAGGGTACTCTTTTCGTGCGCCACTTCGATCGAGGTAGTATATCTCTTGAAAAGAAACTATCATTCTTTGTCGTCTCGATGATTCCCATGCGTATCTATTTAAGTTAACATAGCTTCGACAACTATTATGTATTCTGTGGCTTCGAGCAGACCTGTGCCATTGTAACATAAGTACCTACCATCTATATTTTCAGTGCATATCATAGAAGTTGATAGCAGCTGTTAGTAAACTAGTGTCGTAGTACTCGTAGTATTTCCAAACAACGGGCTATCGGATTATACCTACTGTGTACTTATTACTGTTGCATAAACAGCATAACCCAATTGCGAGTTACTTGACGGAATTGTTTACTTTTCTAGGAGCGTCTCGAACAGTGTGTGTCACGGATTTGAATCCAGTTTCATAAAAGTGAAAGTACCTATTTGGATTTTCCGACTAGAAATTATTTACTTGTCATTTTCCTTCTATTTATCGATGAACTATGACGTAAAGATATTATGTCCGTGTCAACTCTAGAGGATGCGATCTGCGGGGGATCACCCCCAAAGGTTATTACAACATTAGTTTTAGTAGGTATATGCGAAACCAGAATATAGTTTGTTCAGAATAAGTAACTGAATCGATTTCAATATTTTTTATATCATGTTATATTTTGTACCAAAAATATTTAATAAAGGTTACGAGTTGGACACCGAGCGACAAATACCTATCCGCAATCATACGCGCACAACACAGGCATTAGGCGCGGGCGCACAGTGGGGCGCCGCGTCGTATGTTTTTGTACGGACAACCAGGTAACATAACAAGCTTATAACTTTGTTAAAATTTTTCATGATACAGTTTTGAAATTTTATTCAGGTTTCGCATATACTAAAACTAATGTTGTATAGTACTCAGTATTACACGAGGTTTGTTTTCATTGGCACGTAAGCCGTAGATCTTGCAATTGATCTATCTCGGGCTAACCGCTATGTATTGCCGTCCCATCGAACTATGGTAGTGAGAGAAAAGAGAGTGCATCTGCGTGCACTCTCTCTCCTAGTCCGCGCTGAGATTTGCCGCCATGATCGAAAACGGCCAGGACGACTACACTACTAATGTGCTATCAGACCACCTCGTGCGCCATGATCCATTATCTATTAAAGATATAATGGCATCGATTATCCACGCAACTGATAAGCAGCGTCAGGAATGTTAACGGATACTATAATTTGTTGTTGATATCTAAATACTTCAACACAGCATGTGGGACGGGAGTTTGTTTTAAAATCGATTGGACGACGTGAGTGTGTTTATACGAAATCGCGGCAAAGGGTATGTCTAAAGTCTAGACTGACATAGATGAATTGTTATTGCAGTGCGGCTGTATAAATCTTGCACTGTCCGTGACAAAGTTTCGGTGTTTAGAATTTGGTGGCGCTCATTTTGTTGTGCAAAGGGCTTCTACCCAATTTTTGGGTTGCCAAAAGCGACAAAAGATGATCTCGCTATGAAATCAGGCTTCTTGTGGAGAAGCACCATGCTTTAGAGCATAGGTTCAGAACCTTTTATGGACTACCAACCCTTTTACAAGAAAAAAGTTCCAACCCCCGCTACCGCCCCAATGAAAAGCTCCAGCGCCCACTAGGGGGCGGTACCGCCCCCGTTGGGAACCTATGTTCTAATTCACGGATTACGGTACTTGAGACTACATTTCTCTTTCAAGTGGCGGAAATTAGTCTCAAAGTCCTAGGCTAGAAATACAAGTCTACTTTTACTTACAACTTAACCGAAACTTGGACAGCATCATACAATAGTTCCCCATCTGATTCTTTCTGTCGAGTGAAGGAGTTTCCTTCCACATTCTGTTGTCCTGTGGCGGTACATTTTTACTCTTTACCGTAGCCGTGGTTTGTGTCGTCAGTGGCAGTTTGCTGTTCCAACATTGTGACGTCGATATCCTTGCCAGTTGCTGAAGAAGTATGCCGTTCTGGAATGAAGGAGGACGTTAATCAAAACGAACGTTAACACATTAGCATTACCTATGGATAATAGAATAGCACAGGTCGTCTTTTAGATAGATTAGCACTACATAATATTCCTACACAACACGCGGCCCGATTTTTTCGAAAGTGGAAACAGTTTTTTAGTGAAAAACTCCGCAAAAACAACCCGATAATGACATGATCTTAAGTATACATATAAGTAGGTACTAGAGACAACATACACCTACGTAAGACATTACTGCAGGAAAAGCTTCATTAGGTACGCTCGTAATATGAGCAGAAAAATACCTTGTGCCATTCATAAAAACACTTTTAATTAAGTAAATCACTAAGGTAAAGCGTGGAATAGTGCTGGTTATGTAGATATTTTCTGATTTCTGTAAATGTAAAGCCCCAGCTAATCTTGAATCGCGAAATGCCTCAATTATTATTCTCAGACAAAGCTATTCCGTTCAGTAAACAACAAAAAAATGTCATTTGCCTTTGACCTTCTATACTATAGGTATGAATGATTAAAAATCTAGTCTTTGTTATCTTTTTAAAGCGCCTGGAATTTCGGATGTTAACAGAGACCGTGGTAATCTGCCGCGGTCGCTACCTAAATGAGATTGTGTGTGAGCAGAAAAAATGTTCATATACTTGTGAATTCATGAATTGTGACTACAGACGAAATACATAGATACATGAGACATTACTGAAGGAAAGAGTTCAGTAATCTCGTATTATGAGCAGAAAAATACCGAGTGCCATTCTTATAAACACTTTTAATTAAGTAATTCACTGTATACTGAAATATTATCATAATAATACGAACTATAAGAGTAGCTCATGTCGAAAATATAACGCCAGTCAGCATGGTCGACAGGCTAAGTCGTCGTCCTAATTGGCTACGGTCGTACGAGCAAACGATGCGATTTCGTTGCAAAATCACGAGAGGTTTTTGATAACAGTCCGTTACATAACTTTTTTTTTATTAACCTTTAGCTATCACTGATGACATTTTTTTTGGTTTTTCAATAACAATTTTGGAGATTAGGTACCTATCACACTACTCTTAGTAGTGTGATAGGTACCTAGTAATACAATGTTTTAATTTGATTAAGATACCTTCATATTTGAGAACTCAATCATTGACATCAGTTGCTACTTAAATATATTATTAAAACTGGGAAGAAATAGTCAATACAGTCATGTTTATTAAAAAAAGGCTATTAAAATTAAAAAATCCGTGACTCAAGTAGGCTGGACAAACAACATTTTTTCAACATAAAAATTACACAAGACTGGACAGTAGTAGTGTAGTTTCCAGATTTGCAAGTCATGAGGAGAGGCATTTGCCCAGCAGTGGTAACAGGCTAACATTAGACTGTCCCCCAATATGCCTGCCTGAAACTACTTTCTAGTTTACGCTGGGAATAAAGAATGGTGCAATGAACTCCCAACCTTTTTCTCTGCTTAGTGTTTATTATTATCTAAGCAGTAATAGCATAGTTGTGTGACCGTCGGACTGCCAAGGCATAGGTCACGTGTTCCAACCCCTCTAATTTTTCGGATTCATGTGCATATTGTATAATTATCACTTGCTTCGGTGAAGGAAAACATAATGAGGTAACCAAACATGTCTGAGAGATATTTCACGTCGACATGTAAAGCCAAGACAGAGGCACATGGGCGGCATAAAAACTCTGACACCCAGGTTAGGCACTAACCACACGAAAAAGAAAGATGATTATCTAAGTACTTTTTATCAGCCTGTATTTAGTTGTGTTTTGTTTTGGCCACTTCATTGAGGTGGTCAAAATCTGTATGTTGCAATTATTCTAGTTGATGTTACTAAGCCCTAAGTAACATACACCTTAAAGTTTATATTGTTTGTTTTCATGGCCCGGTTATAATCCGATTTATGCAGAAGAGTATAACACTGGATTTATCCAAAAAATCATAAAAAGCAAAAAATAATTTTGGTTGGACAGTGTTTATACTATATTCCCTATAATGATACTTGATATATAATGATTGCGTGTAAGCAATTTTTTTTTAAATATTTCTGTGTTAACTTTTTTTTTAATCTGTGTTTAAAGAGTTTTTTTTCAGTAATGTGAAAATGACACTGTAGGTATAAACAAAATGTTAGTTTACATTTAATTAACTTCTAACTTCAAAATTATTCTTTTTTATATCCACTATTTTTACTGGAATGTTTTTATCCTTTATTCAGTTTTCTTATATAATTTTTTTTTTTTAATTTAAAACCTTACCCCACACTTGTAATTTCTCCTGTATCGTGGGTGCGTTTACAAACATTTAAACTCACATACACAAACAACCAGACCCGGAACAACTATATGTAGGCCATACAAATATTTGTTCCGTGCGGGGATCGAACCCGCGACACGCAGCGCAGCAGTCAATCGCTCAGCCACTGCGCCAACCGTGCCGTCAATTATAATTTAAATTTTTAAATAATTTCTTAGTAAAAAAATTTTTCATTAATAAGAAAACTACAAAAAGCTACAACATTCTAATTAATATAAGGTGAGAAAAACACTACCATTAGCATTGAAATATTACTTACATTGTTTAGTTTTACATCGGTTTTCCTGTTAACTAAGTTGGATTGTATTTTAATAAAATAGGCAGTTTATTATTTGTATGTGTTGGCACAATATTTATTTGTACCCTGTATCATTTCATATTTATATAATTTTTTATCATGAGGATATTTCTTTTACAGATCCTCTTTATTTAGTTTTTTTTTCAACAGCTTGACATGCAATTACATAATTCTATTTTCTAAGTCTTTGTTAAATCCAAATACCAAAAGTAAATATTAAGGAAACCAAAAAAAAATTTGAATGTAAAATCTGATTCAGCAAAAAAATTCAAGCGTATTGTTAAAATAAACAATAAACTTTGGCATACTGCCATAAAAAAATATTTCTAAAAGGAGTGCTAATCATTAACGCAATAAACATCTTATTCTCATGTTTATAACATAGTTTCATAATCTAAAGATAAAAATAAAACGCAATAATCTATCATGTTAAAGATAACAAATAACGCATCACCATTCACCTTTCCTGTCACCTGTAAATATTAACTAATAATGTGCAAAAAGCTTACCCCAGAAATGCCGACAATGCCATGTTTCAGGCAGATCGTGCAGTGCATCACTTTTTTATAGAACATCCTGTCGTTAGACGCCTTTTAGATCAACATTCTGAAATTTAAAAAAATATAAATATTTGTTTTTGTGTTGTTGAAATATTTATGGCAACAGTACAAGTACGACTACAATACGATAAAAGACTGTTACCAATACTAAACTCAAAGATTATATTGGAGTTAAATAACATACAGTTCTATTCAAAGCTTAATTTCAAATGAGTAAATATTTGCAAGTTATTTTGTTGAAGCACTAGCTAGGACTGATTGAAATACGACTTACGTGTTTACAAATTGTAATCTAGTATTATAAATATTCCTAAAAAACCACCCTTATTATCACCACCAAAAATAATTATGCTCTAAAGTCTAAACGACAATAATATGAAAACATTTCAGAGGTTATCACGTTAAATTCGACATATGACATATGTGACGTAACTCTGTCAGCAGTGCACGATCATTGCCAGTTTCAATAATTTTACACTAAAAATAATTTCTAAGTTTACTTTTCACACGTTTCAAATAAGTTGAAATAGTATCTATTTATGGGAATACGACAATCTTTATATTTTAAGGCTTTCAGCTAACATTACAGGATCATTAGTCTAAGCCTGACATCCTCCGAAACGGCGGTGATGAATGACCCATCATCATTCTCCTACCCTTATCCCAATTTATTTGGGGTCGGCGCAGCATATCTTCTGCTTCCACACTTCTCTATTACTTGTCATCTCAGCAGTTACCTCCTTTCTAGCCATATCATCCTTCAGACGGTCCATCCATCGTTTCTTTGGTCTTTCTCCATTCTTATAGCCATCTACATCAATACTCAACATTTTTCTCACTAAATTTTCCTCATGCCTCCTCTTATCATGTCCAGACCCGTGATGATTATTCCACTCCCAGATTCCCACGACAAACGTATACCTAGTTAAACCAAAAGAGATGAGAAGTACTTTGTTTTGAACACATCCAAGTGCAAATTCGTTCTATAAAAAACGCAACCTCTATATTCGATCGATTAATTCCATTGAATTCTTAAGAATGGCAACATCGCTTTTTCAACAGTGCTGCCAGCTTCGTTACCCGTTTATTGGGGAAATATTGTAGCACAAAAAAATCTCGACAGCTTTGAATACGGGATTTGCGGTAGAAAATTTTGTGGAAATAAACAATTGAAATAAGCGCATACCATAACGAAATCAATTGCAATATTTTGCCAATTCAACTATTCCAAACTCGTATTAGCTTTTTAATGATAATAGAGTAAAATTTTATTATAGGGTAATTTTAACAGTTGTTCAAAAGCACCATTTTTTTGTTTTTATTTTGATTCGATTGATATTCGAACGCGGAAGTGGTTTCGTGTATTGACGCTCGCATTGCGAAACATGTCCAATTGTTATTTTAGAAATATATAAACATGTCTAAATTATGGTGAATTCTTCTTCGACCCCGTAGTAAGAAAGCAAACCTATAATATGGCCTCGCGAGGAGACAAAGGGAATGGAAATGGCGAGGAACAGATCGTTGAGGTAAATCGATGTGGCCTACATATTTGACAGTTATGTTGAGTTGACGAGAGTTTTGAATGGGATGATGGTTGCAGACGTTGGCGGAGGTGTTCCGCTGCTTCATCTGTATGGAGAAGCTGGTGGACGCACACCTATGCCCTCACTGCTCGAAGCTCTGTTGCTATGCGTGCGTGCGGCGATGGCTGACAGAGCAGCGATCGCAGTGCCCGCACTGCAGGGCGGCCCTGCACCTGCACGAGCTCGTCAACTGCCGCTGGGTCGAGGAGGTCACACAGCAGATCGAGACTATGCAGCAGAGCAATTCAGCTAGTCAAAGGGAGAGCTTCAGAGATAGGTGATTATTGAATATATTTCTGGCATCACACATCTCTAACTTAAAATACTCAGAAACCCTAAGATGACCCTCTGACCAACATTTCTATTCCAAGAATAAAACAATATTTTTTCGTGGTGTTATAATTTAAAATATTAAGATTTTTTCACAAACAACATTTCAAGAAATAATCAAACGTAGGGATCATAAAATAATCCATAGTCTTCTCATATAAGGATATAATAAACACTTGTAAAGCACCCTGAACAGGTGCCCAACACATCAGGAAAAGCTGACGGTTTACTGCTGGACATGCCGGCGCTGCATCTGCCACCAGTGTGCTCTGTGGGGCGGCACTCACTCGGGGCATACCTTCAAGCCTTTAGAAGAGGTGTATGAACAACATGTCACTCAGATCCGTGATGAAGTGTCCCAGTTAAGACGTAGACTGATGGAGCTGATTAGTCTGGTGCAGGATGTGGTAAGATTTTATTTCTAAGGTCCCAATCTTAAAAGGAAAAACAAAACCGTTATAGGATCACTTCTATTGCTGCATCTTCATATTGGTTTTTTCTGTTGCTATCCAAACACAAGTACATAATAAATTATCATTGATGTCATAAACATTTTAGGTATTTCTTGATTGTTCTGGAGGCTCATTGTTTTAAAAAATAATACTTTCTAGGGAATATTATGTTTCACTGATATCTAAATATATCAAACATTAACAAATGATGTTTGTTTCTGTTAGTATTTTTGTACAAACACTTTCACACATTAGATTTCTTTACTTTTGAGATAAAGATGATAGGTATGACAATATTTGAGCCAAGATACAATAATATTATTCATGCTAAATGAGGGTGGTCATACTGCTAGATAAGGCTGTACAACCAAATGAGCTTTAATAATTCATCTTACCATTAAAAACCAACAGAATTTAAGTCTTACTTTGTCCTAGGGTGTACACAAGAAATCACATTCAGGCTTCAGTTTCTAATGAGAATCTAATGAGTTACAATGAGGTTTTGTATCTTACAAAATTCTTGTCTTACGGTCCTAACCCATGTCACTATCAACACAATACAAGGTGGAAGGGACACCAACACTAAAACAGTTACCACGTATCTGTACATCATTCTGAAGCCCCAACAGAAAAATTTTTCTTCAGTAATTAAAAAAAAAACAAACAGCTGTTCTATACATTTTGATTGTGTAGGTATTGCAGTTTTGTAAAAAATGGCTGTTTTTTTCCGTTGAATTTCGATGTGGGTGGGTTCAGAATTATGTATTGTGCTGTTTTAGCATCGGTACCCCTTCCACTCTGTGTATTTTTATTTACCATTCAACTGTCTCAGCACTCACCAAAATTAACATTCACTCCTAGTAATTGTAATGAAAACATAACATATTTTCTCAGGAACGCAATGTAGAATCAGTCCGCGCAGCTAAAGATGAGCGCGTACGCGAGATTCGGAACGCCGTAGAGCTCATGATATCGCGCCTTGACTCCGCTCTGAAGGCCAAACTCCTCACCCTGATGGGGCAGAAGAATAGCCTCACTCAGGAGACGGAGCAACTTGAACATCTGCTACAGGAGATAGAACATCAACTGCATTCCAGTACTAGGTAGTTATGAAGAATATTTGCTGCTCTGTTAACTTAAATTGGTACCTCATTTTATCAGTTCTTGCTCTGTCCCTTGATTAATAAAGCCCCTAAGATGACCTTCTGACCGATTGTCCCTTTGCAAAGCACATATGAACCCATATATGCCCAGAACTATTTTACAAACTATACTAAATAGCTGTGCCTTTTTTGCTAATAAACGATTCACGGTGCTTTTACGAAAGTACTATCTTTTGTTTCGTTTTCGAATCACTGGGCATATATTATATAGGTGAACTGCTATGTAACTACCATTTCTGTGAAATATTAAACTTGAATAGGTCATCGAAACGGGTTTTTAGTCCCATAGTGAAACCCGGTTTTCACGATGGGACCGAAAACCCGTTTCGATGCCCTAAACTTGAATAATGAGTTGACTTGCTTCAGTAGTTATGTTGATTATTCATATAATAGGAGAATAGAGATAGACGCTTAAAGTATTGGCACTCGGTTTCACAGGCTACATTTGTCAATATGAGGTACTACATTAAGTTAATGGATTAGCAATCATGAAGCAAAGTCCTTATTTTAACAATGTATAATAAACTCGTATTAATTGTGTATCTTCTACCTTCATGCTATAATCTGTTTTGGGGTGACCAGAAAGCGTACATCATCAAATATGTTAGTATTGCATGTGAAACTTCATTCAATCATGCATGTTTGTCTGTAATGCTGTATTTATTATTGTTTACGGTTTTTCCTACATGTCGGTTTCGGCTTCCCGCGACTTGTTTACGTAAACAAGTAGTTTGCCGTAAGTGCAGTTCTTCGTTCTTTCATTTTATCTTTTATTCATTGACTTCATTACCGAGCGAGGTGGTTTCGAGACCTACGAATAAGGATCCCGAGGGAATCCGAAACAAACACGAGTAATACCGTAACAATAAATAATAAGGGGCCATCCATAAATTCCGTCACACGTTAAGGGGGAGGTAGGGTCCCACAGGGTGTGGCATTCTGGGTGAGAGGTATGGGGTCAACGGTGTGTGACATCTTGCGGGATACGAGCATCATAAGCTTCGTGACGTCACATGTGATAACTAATTAAAGAAAATTTAAAAAATCTATAAATTCTTTTTAAATATTTTTGTTTGTAAATTTTCTTCTCGTAGCCACGTGCCATAAGTCATGTCTGTCGTAATTTGTGGATGGCCTATAATGAATATGTCTAATAAAATAACTAAAATGAAAAAGTAATGCAGTTTATCTTACAGGTTTTTGTAAAAAATCGTAATGTTGGCAGGTCTGAATTGATATCCAAGAGTGGTGAACTCTCAAAGATGATTCATCAAGTTCGTAAGAAACCGATGGCGAGCTTCGTGACTGCGCCCGTACCGGCCGATTTCCACAGGCAAGTACATTTTATATATCATAACATCAAGCCTGTAATCCCTGAAGAATTAGGCAGTGGTGTACCTACCTTGTCTAAGTCATGTTCCTGTTTAAGTCATGTATTTGAATCTTCGTTTTTAAATATTTCGATTGCGAGCATCAATCATTGCAATTTAAACCTTATTTCAATGGAATAAATCTCTTGTCGGCCATGATTGCAAACTTTTCTTTCGCTTTTACTTTGAAAAGTCAAATTGTTGGCTCCCAAACACATACTTTACCATCTAGAAAAATAATGTAATCTAATACTTCACCTAACGTATGGCGTAGTAGTATGATATATGTACGAATACGATCAACGTGTTTTGGAAGATAAATTAGTATGCGACTAATATTTCGACTGCTGCAGACTGTGTTTACAGCAGATAGGCAAATGTTTTCACTAATACAATGACACCTATGAATGCCTAAACAAAAGTGCGCTGATAGATTTTCATCACTCGCTCAGCGTCGAGAGACCTCTGTATGAATCAGCTGTTTTATTTTTAAAAACTGATAAAAAAGGATGAGGTTTAATTTAAACGTTTGAAACAGGAATTCCAAAGACAGTAATTACAAGAATTCCCATGTATTGTTTCTTTGACGCCGGGTGTATTCTTGATATGGGATATTAAGTGCTACCTTACTCGTTGTACAAGAAAACGATTTTAAAAGACGGTCCATAACGTTTTGAGACTTTTCGACGAGCATTCCTTACAGATTTTTTAAATAATGTACCTACAGTCAGAAAGAAAATGGGCAATTTTCATAATACGTCTTTTTGATGTTGCCTGTATCTCCAAATGCGGTTTTAGTACTAGAAAAGTCAAAAAACAGAAACTCAGCCTTGACATTGATCAAGCCTTGGAAATGCGAGGAGTGAACTCATGACGGATTGCTTGGTGGCTTGTGACGACGACGCATTCCTAAATTATGCTCAAAAGGGCAGTGAATCATGAAATTCGTAAAAGAAACTGGTTTAGCTGTTGCTAAAACTGACATCTTCAGGACTTTGTAACTCTGAACAGACAAGGATCTCGAACTTTGTGCCATTGTAACTTCTATTCAGCTCAAAAGAGCTATCCAACGATGTAAAACACTACACATAGCTATTGGAGGAGGGTACCAGAACCAGCATTATCCTTGCTACCCTTCTGGTTCTAGAACTACATAGTTACTGAATCGATGGTAAAATCTTATCTTACAATATCCCTTCTACTTAGTATACAAGTATTAAAGTCCATACACCCCCTTCTCCCCTAGTGAAATCGTCCCGAGCTACGACAGCAGCACGTTTCCCCTCACAAACTTCACTCAGCTGCAGCACGCGGCTGCGCCCGTGTACTCAGCACCACTACATGTCAACGGACTCTGCTGGCGCCTGAAGGTGTACCCTGACGGTAATGGAGTCGTGAGAGGCAACTATCTCTCCGTCTTCCTCGAACTTAGTGCGGGACTGCCCGAGACTTCCAAGTAAGTTGCTTAAACTTTTGTTATTATACCCCACAAGTATCCGAATGTGATTTCTCTTTGTATTTTTTGTCGGTCTGTTTCACCACAATATTACCAAATTAAATCTCCAAAAATATGCAGACATTTTACTAAATAATTTTAGTACAATTTACCCTTACAATTGTAGTAGTATTTATAATGGCACATGATGCAGTCACTAAATCCCTTTTTATTTAGCAAGTAAGAAATCTAGTAGAACACAAGACATTGGCACATCCTAGCTTACAAGTGGTGAAACAGTAACCTGAACACTTGACTTTAACGCACAACCCAATCCTGATTACCAGGGGTCGGACTGGGCAGATTGATTTTTGGTACTTGTATCACGGACATGGTATTTTCATAAATTGTTATTGAAAAATCCTATACAGGTGTCTATGAATAAAACAAAAGACCCTTTTTGCCGAGTTATGTATCTAATACCATTAAAGTGTAGTAATTATAACAATACGGGGAAAACAAAAGCAGAAATCCGGTAGATTGCACCTGTTATACAACCTATCTCTATGTACTCCGATAATTAAACTAGAATGATATTAAAGTCTTCATAATTTAAAAACTCCGAACTCAAAAAAGTCTTCAAATTCCGTAATCGCGGAGGCTTGTTCGTGGTCAACGTACACTTCTCGGATTAGAATAGAATATACTTTATTGTACGCCAATATTGAAACAACTGTTTAACTGTGCTATTTTTAACTGACCGTAAATCAATCTCCACCGACTCCGACCACTGCTGATAACTTTGTACCCTGTAATGAAGTGATAGTGGAATAACTTAGTGTTTCGTTATTGCAAGCACTGCTAAGTTAAGAGTAGGCAAGAGGTAAGTGCGGGCTGCGGGCTGTGGGAGTCGCTCATTAGTTGTAGCTCCATGTCCTAGCATGTTGGTATTTGAGACGCGGTTTATATTGAAGAGTGGTTAAGACGGGACGTGGCTTGTTAAGGGACAGGGTGTCTTCTTATCTCGTTGTAGTACTGCTTAGGGTTAATAGAAACTATGCCTGCGGCACACCCGGCGGAGTTTTGCCGCACGACATGCCGCCGACATAGTGTATAGCAACCTTTTGGCGTTCTTCGCAGCGTAGACGCTTTAAAGCCCGGTTTTCATCAAAGTGTAGACGAGCTGAGTGGAGAAGAGACGTCCAAGATTCGACCAATCACAGTGGAACACGATTTCGGTTTCAACCAATGTGATTGGTCAATTTCCTCAACTATTGTCTATTATCCAGTCCGATCGTCTCCGCTTTGTTAGAAACTGGGCGCAACTTACTTAACAATAAAATTACGCAGCTTAACGCGGCGTCGACGCCTTAACTAGACTGTTTTCTTAGTCTGGCTGACTCAGGGGTATCTGGCATTGAAAGATTTGAGTATACATATGAACCCTTTTTGTCAACCAATCATAACATTACACTTAAACTTAATAGGCTCGATCAACCTTTTCAATATGCGCATAAATTAGCCTATTTTAGTTGGCTGTATATGACCTTACCGAAAAAGGTTTACCTCCTTTTATGGGTGGCTCAAATGTCGATGCTGATTTTGGGAAAACTTTTGATTATCTCGTCTCTCTATAATATTTCTTATGTTAATCGATAAGATTTACGACCAACGACACAAGACTGGTAAAAATGCCTATTGATTCAAGTCCCGTTTCTGTACCTACATTTGTGTGCTCAAAGTATTAAATAAATAAATACGCCACGTCCACGCCACTATCTTTTATATAAATCGTGTCTTATTTCTCTTCTGTGTGCTCACTTCAAATGCTCTGTTGCGATTATAAGTGATAAATTGAAATGCTCTGGCGATAATGACTATCGGACATTCGCTTTTCGATATATTTTGTGGAAGACTTCAATCTGACATAAATAAACACAAATCTACATAAGAACGCATCGTATTTCATAGTCAGATGGTGTCAAGTTATCGCTTTTCAATTGAAAACTCCCTTAATATCATTCTGTGGAAAGCTAGCTTATCATTGTATCTTAAATCATCCATTGGGCGACTAATAAGTGAACTCGAATATAGACAGTGCCTTTAAGAAACATTTGTCGCGGAGTAGGAAATCTTTGAAGTCAGAGAATACTAATTTAGCGAGACTGAAGATAAGTAGATAATTATTTAAAAATAAAACCTAGTTTCTCAAGATTTTGACCCATTATCACCACAAATCATTTAAACCTTCACATATTTAAAATATTTCTTATTCTAGCTCTGTCATCTTTAATAGATTGACAGAAATGGAATGATGACTCGTTGAGCGTTAAATGCATTTACTAATAAACAGGGTGCAAGGGACATCGATTACTACGTATTCAGTACATCAACCCCCGGGGACATAGAAATTTTTCCTTGGTCATCTGCCTAGCCTTTTCTCCACTATATTGTGGTCGGCTTCCAGATTAACCGGATACATCTGAATACCAGTCTTCGTGGGTAATTAAAAAAAAAAACTGCTGTTTCCTACAAAAGTACAATGCCTACACGGTCAAAATGTATGGAACAGCAGATTTTTTGTTTCAATTTTATTACCGATGAGAGGTTCGGAATGATTTACTGATTACGTGGTGAGCGTTTGTGCGTCGGTGTCCCTTCCACCCCGTACGGTACAAGGAGGTCTTAGTCTATCAATAACTGTAATTTTTATTATGTGGTTTAGCAAGATCGCCTATTCGCCGGAATGTCTCACAATTAATCTTCTAGCTCAAATACTGTTTCTAAACGCCTCCTGCGACATATGTTTTTTGTGATCACGTTTGTACCAGTTCCTTTTAAAAATTCATTCTCCATCCGTATACATTAATCTGTAAAGAATACTATAGCAATTCTATTAGTAAGTTGCAGCTGTATTAAAACTAGGACTTTAAATCAAAAATTAGCTTTCGTTAGTAATAACTCAGATCTTCTATGTAGCCTTACTTGTTCGTAAATCTGTCCTATTTGTTGTTAGCATTGCTTAAAACTTTTAGAGAGAAATTCAACAATTTTAATGAAGAAGAAGCAGAAATTATGTAAGTATTCAGAAAATGGGTAGTAGTTTTTTCATTAGAGTGGGACTACAACAAGTCCAATTTTCGCAAAGCTGGTAAACCGAATCATGAAAATAATTCATTTGCACAATTTATTTAAAGCATAGACTCAATACAATACAATACATAAATTGAGTGTTTATATAATCCTGAAAATAAATGAGGCAATTATAATACAACCTATATTTATTACGTTTATGGGAATGGGAATCTAAACATTTTTACAATCACTAAGGGTGTATTCACATAAGGCATTTGTCCAGCTTAGGCGTCCGTCGAACTTTTCGCTATGTCTATCTATAGACAACTTGCCATCAAGGGCTCCACTGGACACACTGCCAATGCAAAACCACTCTTATTCACACATCATAGTTCAAAAAACTTTCCACATTCCCCCGAGCAGAACCTGTACACCCAATGTGTCCCAGATACGAGTACCGTGTGGAGATGCTGCACCAGGTGTCTCGGGACCCCTCAAAGAACATAGTGCGGGAGTTCGCGTCCGACTTCGAAGTGGGCGAGTGCTGGGGGTACAACCGCTTCTTCAGGCTCGACCTGCTGGCTAGTGAGGGGTATCTGGACCCGGAGACTGATACTCTTATACTAAGGTATGTGAGGATTTTGTTTTTGTTTTGGTAGCAATGTTAACAAAACCTCCTTATTAAATAAAACCTATACAGAAACTTTTTCCACTCCACTTTACCAAAAACTACATTAGTTTGTGATATTGAAAAAGTTTCATAGCGCTGAGGAAATGTAAAGGTACGCTTTCCAAGGCGATTACACCCACAAACGGTACTGGCAGAACTGCCTCAACCGCTATTTCAGTCCTCAGTGATACGACTGGCTTCTATAATAACGCTGCCGCCGATGACGAATTTCCGCCTTCGCACTCTGAGGTGTACCTCTAGAAAGGTTACAAAGCTTTTGTCAAATAGAAAAGTTATCCTGTGGACGTCAACTTGAAAGTTAAAACGTGGTAGTGTCTGTGGTAGACATCTTGCATGTTTAGAAGTTTGATCATTCATGTATTCTAGAGTCTTTCATAGACATTAATGTCTAACATTAATCTTCAACATCAAAGCTCCATTATTTCTCTCATATATTTGTATATGTTTTCACGCAAAAGATTCCAAGTCCGTCCGCCGACGTTCTACCAGCGTTGTCGCGACCAGCAGTGGTACATCAACCAGCTCATCACGATGCAGAACCAACATGTACTGCAGATAAATGATCTCAAAGAGGTAAGTTTTTATTGTACTGACTCTTGAACTATTGGTGTTTTTGATTTCTTACAGGAAAAGAACGCAGTGCAAAAAAATCACACAAATCAGTAGGTATTGCAATGGCGTCGCGCGATATACTGCGTTCGTACTTTCGGCTGACAAGAACTTGTATGTTTTTGAAATGTTAACTTTAAAGCCCTTCCTCCCATTACGATACACGCAGACGACTAGTATCCTACGGGAGTCTCGGAGACTAGTCGCTGCGCAGTATCTCACATATGTATTTAAATGGAGAATCGCACACTTCGCTACCTCCACTCAGATCCAGCCTGTCCCCTTGCTGCCCTCCCCCCAGCGACGGCCTAAGCCGAGGTCCGAGCCCCACAGGGGGTGCCCTTAGCGTGTAGTCGCTTAGTTTGTAAGTTTTTTTTTTGCCCTGGCTGGATGCCTTAAACTCAAGGCATCCACAGGATAGTCCGGTTAAGCAGACGACAACCTCCTAGGTTGAACTGCGAGATGCCATTCACAAAAAAAAAAAACTTCGCTACCAGTATCCAACGCGTCCGCGACATGTCTCGCGATACCCGCCGTGCAGTCGCCAGCGTGTCGCATCTCCTGCAAATCTTGTCAAAATGACAGCGGAACATGAAATAATTATTAAATTTGTGTAAGAAATAGGAAATATCAGTGTATAACTAACTTTAGATTGCCCGATTACATGAGGAAACATACGAATGAAAGGGCTTGGGAAGAAATTGGGAAAAAAACGTCTTTTTAATCAGAAGTGTGTGCTGCAAATGATGAAATGACTTTATTTTCAGTAGCGCAATATGCGAACCATGAGCCGCGAACATGTATTCAACGTATATTCGACTCAAATATCGTATCTTACGAGTATCGTAATGGGCGAACGGCTTAATACCTTCGCGCAACAACTTCGAATATTTTACGATTTTTCAATAGTACTTGTCATTTTGAGTTCACCTTAATTTACATGAGCTTGGAGTTGTGATGAAGACTTGCATATACTTTAGTAGGCGGCAAAGCCGAAATCGAAAGCGAATCGAAGCGTTGTGAATACTAGGGCTGGTGCCGCAATGTGAGCTTTAGGTTAATCAAGCGTAATTTAAGGTAGATCAGGTAATCAGTACACGCCTGAAATATTTTAATCTCAATTCCAATACCAATTTCTACAAAATATCTCCCCCCTCCCACAGCGTCTTTCCCTAGAGATGTCTCGCAACTCAATCGCGGCGACGCGTGCACAGACCGGCTCGAACACTTCGCAGTCCAACGCTGGCGGCAACGATGCCGACAACCCCTCGCAGAACAACCCCGTCGATGGAAACAGTCTCAGCGACTCCATCGTCTTCGGCAACCAGTGGAAGTTTAGCGCGCCGCATAATATCATGAGTGGCCAGCGACTTACTAGTCCAGGTTAGTGGAAACGTGTTGTTGTGTTAAATTTGTATAATTAACTCATTCATTCATTCATTTCATTTGTATAAATAATGGAGCTTATTTTACGAACTAAGCTAATGTTTAAAGTGGAGATTAAGGCTGCGTTTCCACCAGAGATTTGCGAGGTGGACTAGTAAGGGATGCGTGTGAAACTAACCAATAATATTGCTTCTTTATCACAGCTTGAGCTAAGCTAGCTATGTGATTGGTTATGGTTGTACGCACATCCCTCACTACACATCCTCGCACATCTCTGGTGGAAATGCAGCCTCAACCTGGCCCATATTTTGACGTTACACTTGTGCTCAGCCCACAGCAACTACGCAGGTTCGCTTCTGAACACGGGCATGTTCGCGGACGAGTCGCGCAACAACGACGTCTCCAGTGCCGCGGCCGGCGCCTTCGGGTACGGCGACTACCCGCCGCTGGAGCGACGCGCCCCGCCGCACCAGCCGCATGCCACCCATGCGCTGGATGCGGCCTACAACCTGCCCTCTACGTCACGGTACGTACCATACGTTACTGGAGCGACGCGCCCCGCCGCACCAGCCGCATGCCACCCATGCGCTGGATGCGGCCTACAACCTGCCCTCTACGTCACGGTACGTACCATACGTTACTGGAGCGACGCGCCCCGCCGCACCAGCCGCATGCCACCCATGCGCTGGATGCGGCCTACAACCTGCCCTCTACGTCACGGTACGTACCATACGTTACTGGAGCGACGCGCCCCGCCGCACCAGCCGCATGCCACCCATGCGCTGGATGCGGCCTACAACCTGCCCTCTACGTCACGGTACGTACCATACGTTACTGGAGCGACGCGCCCCGCCGCACCAGCCGCATGCCACCCATGCGCTGGATGCGGCCTACAACCTGCCCTCTACGTCACGGTACGTACCATACGTTACTGGAGCGACGCGCCCCGCCGCACCAGCCGCATGCCACCCATGCGCTGGATGCGGCCTACAACCTGCCCTCTACGTCACGGTACGTACCATACGTTACTGGAGCGACGCGCCCCGCCGCACCAGCCGCATGCCACCCATGCGCTGGATGCGGCCTACAACCTGCCCTCTACGTCACGGTACGTACCATACGTTACTGGAGCGACGCGCCCCGCCGCACCAGCCGCATGCCACCCATGCGCTGGATGCGGCCTACAACCTGCCCTCTACGTCACGGTACGTACCATACGTTACTGGAGCGACGCGCCCCGCCGCACCAGCCGCATGCCACCCATGCGCTGGATGCGGCCTACAACCTGCCCTCTACGTCACGGTACGTACCATACGTTACTGGAGCGACGCGCCCCGCCGCACCAGCCGCATGCCACCCATGCGCTGGATGCGGCCTACAACCTGCCCTCTACGTCACGGTACGTACCATACGTTACTTTAGCGACGCGCCCCGCCGCACCAGCCGCATGCCACCCATGCGCTGGATGCGGCCTACAACCTGCCCTCTACGTCACGGTACGTACCATACGTTACTGGAGCGACGCGCCCCGCCGCACCAGCCGCATGCCACCCATGCGCTGGATGCGGCCTACAACCTGCCCTCTACGTCACGGTACGTACCATACGTTACTGGAGCGACGCGCCCCGCCGCACCAGCCGCATGCCACCCATGCGCTGGATGCGGCCTACAACCTGCCCTCTACGTCACGGTACGTACCATACGTTACTGGAGCGACGCGCCCCGCCGCACCAGCCGCATGCCACCCATGCGCTGGATGCGGCCTACAACCTGCCCTCTACGTCACGGTACGTACCATACGTTACTGGAGCGACGCGCCCCGCCGCACCAGCCGCATGCCACCCATGCGCTGGATGCGGCCTACAACCTGCCCTCTACGTCACGGTACGTACCATACGTTACTGGAGCGACGCGCCCCGCCGCACCAGCCGCATGCCACCCATGCGCTGGATGCGGCCTACAACCTGCCCTCTACGTCACGGTACGTACCATACGTTACTGGAGCGACGCGCCCCGCCGCACCAGCCGCATGCCACCCATGCGCTGGATGCGGCCTACAACCTGCCCTCTACGTCACGGTACGTACCATACGTTACTGGAGCGACGCGCCCCGCCGCACCAGCCGCATGCCACCCATGCGCTGGATGCGGCCTACAACCTGCCCTCTACGTCACGGTACGTACCATACGTTACTGGAGCGACGCGCCCCGCCGCACCAGCCGCATGCCACCCATGCGCTGGATGCGGCCTACAACCTGCCCTCTACGTCACGGTACGTACCATACGTTACTGGAGCGACGCGCCCCGCCGCACCAGCCGCATGCCACCCATGCGCTGGATGCGGCCTACAACCTGCCCTCTACGTCACGGTACGTACCATACGTTACTGGAGCGACGCGCCCCGCCGCACCAGCCGCATGCCACCCATGCGCTGGATGCGGCCTACAACCTGCCCTCTACGTCACGGTACGTACCATACGTTACTGGAGCGACGCGCCCCGCCGCACCAGCCGCATGCCACCCATGCGCTGGATGCGGCCTACAACCTGCCCTCTACGTCACGGTACGTACCATACGTTACTGGAGCGACGCGCCCCGCCGCACCAGCCGCATGCCACCCATGCGCTGGATGCGGCCTACAACCTGCCCTCTACGTCACGGTACGTACCATACGTTACTGGAGCGACGCGCCCCGCCGCACCAGCCGCATGCCACCCATGCGCTGGATGCGGCCTACAACCTGCCCTCTACGTCACGGTACGTACCATACGTTACTGGAGCGACGCGCCCCGCCGCACCAGCCGCATGCCACCCATGCGCTGGATGCGGCCTACAACCTGCCCTCTACGTCACGGTACGTACCATACGTTACTGGAGCGACGCGCCCCGCCGCACCAGCCGCATGCCACCCATGCGCTGGATGCGGCCTACAACCTGCCCTCTACGTCACGGTACGTACCATACGTTACTGGAGCGACGCGCCCCGCCGCACCAGCCGCATGCCACCCATGCGCTGGATGCGGCCTACAACCTGCCCTCTACGTCACGGTACGTACCATACGTTACTGGAGCGACGCGCCCCGCCGCACCAGCCGCATGCCACCCATGCGCTGGATGCGGCCTACAACCTGCCCTCTACGTCACGGTACGTACCATACGTTACTGGAGCGACGCGCCCCGCCGCACCAGCCGCATGCCACCCATGCGCTGGATGCGGCCTACAACCTGCCCTCTACGTCACGGTACGTACCATACGTTACTGGAGCGACGCGCCCCGCCGCACCAGCCGCATGCCACCCATGCGCTGGATGCGGCCTACAACCTGCCCTCTACGTCACGGTACGTACCATACGTTACTGGAGCGACGCGCCCCGCCGCACCAGCCGCATGCCACCCATGCGCTGGATGCGGCCTACAACCTGCCCTCTACGCCACGGTACGTACCATACGTTACTGGAGCGACGCGCCCCGCCGCACCAGCCGCATGCCACCCATGCGCTGGATGCGGCCTACAACCTGCCCTCTACGTCACGGTACGTACCATACGTTACTTTAGCGACGCGCCCCGCCGCACCAGCCGCATGCCACCCATGCGCTGGATGCGGCCTACAACCTGCCCTCTACGTCACGGTACGTACCATACGTTACTGGAGCGACGCGCCCCGCCGCACCAGCCGCATGCCACCCATGCGCTGGATGCGGCCTACAACCTGCCCTCTACGTCACGGTACGTACCATACGTTACTGGAGCGACGCGCCCCGCCGCACCAGCCGCATGCCACCCATGCGCTGGATGCGGCCTACAACCTGCCCTCTACGTCACGGTACGTACCATACGTTACTGGAGCGACGCGCCCCGCCGCACCAGCCGCATGCCACCCATGCGCTGGATGCGGCCTACAACCTGCCCTCTACGTCACGGTACGTACCATACGTTACTGGAGCGACGCGCCCCGCCGCACCAGCCGCATGCCACCCATGCGCTGGATGCGGCCTACAACCTGCCCTCTACGTCACGGTACGTACCATACGTTACTGGAGCGACGCGCCCCGCCGCACCAGCCGCATGCCACCCATGCGCTGGATGCGGCCTACAACCTGCCCTCTACGTCACGGTACGTACCATACGTTACTGGAGCGACGCGCCCCGCCGCACCAGCCGCATGCCACCCATGCGCTGGATGCGGCCTACAACCTGCCCTCTACGTCACGGTACGTACCATACGTTACTGGAGCGACGCGCCCCGCCGCACCAGCCGCATGCCACCCATGCGCTGGATGCGGCCTACAACCTGCCCTCTACGTCACGGTACGTACCATACGTTACTGGAGCGACGCGCCCCGCCGCACCAGCCGCATGCCACCCATGCGCTGGATGCGGCCTACAACCTGCCCTCTACGTCACGGTACGTACCATACGTTACTGGAGCGACGCGCCCCGCCGCACCAGCCGCATGCCACCCATGCGCTGGATGCGGCCTACAACCTGCCCTCTACGTCACGGTACGTACCATACGTTACTGGAGCGACGCGCCCCGCCGCACCAGCCGCATGCCACCCATGCGCTGGATGCGGCCTACAACCTGCCCTCTACGTCACGGTACGTACCATACGTTACTGGAGCGACGCGCCCCGCCGCACCAGCCGCATGCCACCCATGCGCTGGATGCGGCCTACAACCTGCCCTCTACGTCACGGTACGTACCATACGTTACTGGAGCGACGCGCCCCGCCGCACCAGCCGCATGCCACCCATGCGCTGGATGCGGCCTACAACCTGCCCTCTACGTCACGGTACGTACCATACGTTACTGGAGCGACGCGCCCCGCCGCACCAGCCGCATGCCACCCATGCGCTGGATGCGGCCTACAACCTGCCCTCTACGTCACGGTACGTACCATACGTTACTGGAGCGACGCGCCCCGCCGCACCAGCCGCATGCCACCCATGCGCTGGATGCGGCCTACAACCTGCCCTCTACGTCACGGTACGTACCATACGTTACTGGAGCGACGCGCCCCGCCGCACCAGCCGCATGCCACCCATGCGCTGGATGCGGCCTACAACCTGCCCTCTACGTCACGGTACGTACCATACGTTACTGGAGCGACGCGCCCCGCCGCACCAGCCGCATGCCACCCATGCGCTGGATGCGGCCTACAACCTGCCCTCTACGTCACGGTACGTACCATACGTTACTGGAGCGACGCGCCCCGCCGCACCAGCCGCATGCCACCCATGCGCTGGATGCGGCCTACAACCTGCCCTCTACGTCACGGTACGTACCATACGTTACTTTAGCGACGCGCCCCGCCGCACCAGCCGCATGCCACCCATGCGCTGGATGCGGCCTACAACCTGCCCTCTACGTCACGGTACGTACCATACGTTACTGGAGCGACGCGCCCCGCCGCACCAGCCGCATGCCACCCATGCGCTGGATGCGGCCTACAACCTGCCCTCTACGCCACGGTACGTACCATACGTTACTGTGTATACATGTACTATCTGTGTTTGTATGTTTACAAGCATTTGTCTGAATAGGTAAATTTCTGCAGTTTAGACGTGTGGCGTGAGAGCTGTATTCGAAAATGTGCATGCGTGTGCGTACTATCTATCGTTGTTATTTTTTTCTTTTAGGTCGGCGAACTCGCTGCACGTATCGGGCACGGACAACATGGCGCTGGTGAGCCTGCACACGCTGCTGAGCGCGGCGCACGCGCCGGGCCGCGCGCCCAAGCTCGCCAGCAAGCGGCCCGCCGACCCGCGCCCGGACAAGCACCACGTGCCCGCCAAGGACTCCACTCTCACCGGTTATTGTGACACCATGTCCTGCCCTTATCCATATTTCTTTGGAGTCGACGCTGCATTTCTTCTTCAATACTTATCTATTACCATTGAATACTTATCTGTTTTTCTTTATCTTTTTATTCACTCCCTTTTTAGCCATATCATCTTTCACACAGTTCAACCATTCTTTCTGAGTTTTTCTCCTACTCTTCAGCCGAAGTGATGTGGTGAAGTGAATGTGGATAGCCACACGTATACTCACGAATGTAGTTGGCTACTCCCAACTTTCCTTACGACTTTTTCCATATAACTTTTCAGTAATTGGTGCCGCTTTCAGACTTCCTTTTCTTTCCTTTCCTTTTTTTGCTGAAAAGCGTGCCATTGCAAAACTTCTTTCAGGTAGATGCGTCATGTGGCCCTAGTCAGCACTAGGCTTCTGTTTTCCTTTAAATCATCTATCCGCCTCGAAATATGCCTACAACTTTCAATTCCTTAGCAAAGTTTCTCTATCCCACAGCAGTATCAAGCAGCCCAGTAACGGAAACCAACAACGCTACCGTGGCGAACGTAGTGCTGTGCTCGTCCATCTCGTCGCCGGAGCTGAGCGCGGGCGGCAAGCTGGAGGGCGAGGCCGCGCCGCACCAGGCGCTGCACGCCGCCTCCGAGACCAGCAGCGACACTGGCGTGAGTCTCGCACCTTACGTACCGGTGGGAATTTGAAGATCGTGATGTTGGATTTTCATCTTTCGACGCTGAACGGAACGTTGCAAATGTCAATGGCACTTACGGCATTTTTATCTTCCACTATCGATATTCAGTAGTTATCATTCTGAAACCCTTTCGTCTTCATCGACTTGAATAACAAGAAAATTTCCAACAGATTGGATTTCGATGACTATGTTTAGGCATTCAGAATGATACCTACACATACATAATACAAATAGATATAACATTTGATGCCTGATGTCGTTTTTTCAGACGTCATTTCGGTATATATACGATTCTGAAAACTGTTGAAAATAAGTTGGAGATTTAAAATTTGTTTTTCAGGACTTGATGTTCAGCGAGCTAGAAGTGTTTGCCGATGAAAATAATCCAAGTCACGTGGACGAGAACTCTAACGAAGAGAACGATGTTGACGACGAAACTATGTCAGGTAAGCATTCACTTTATTATACCTTTATACATGATATTTTGTTTGTTGAATGATAATAATATATTTGAGAAAGTAGAGTGAGAGTGAAGCCACACGGGCGTTGCCCGGTGCGTTGCGTCGTCGAAATGGTATATCTTCAACGTATTGAGTGGCACATGAGCTGTGTAACGCACGTGCGGTGTCGCAACGTAATTACTACGCGCCGAGTTAATAATAAAAAACCTGCAATATTATAAACTATGCTGCGCTGTGCTGGGTTGCCGCTCTGACCGCAGAACCCTTGAGAGTTTCTCTCTGGCCCAGGGTCCGACGATCGCCAACGCCATTCTACGCACCGCGTGGCATGTCGCGCTGAGTATATGTAGAACGATGTAGCGTCACTACTCAGCCGTCGTAACGTACCGACAACGCATCATATGGCATGTCTGTAAAGAAACAATATTAATATAATTTCTGCCAAGCACTGTTCAAAGAGTAGTTACGGTAGCCGTCATGTTGGCCCCGGTAGGGTCGTGCCATGGCCCCCGGGCCGCACCTCCCCCCCGGCCGTCCCGCTTCCTAACCCTGGTCCTGGGGCAGAGGGCACGTCGGGCTCGTCGGGCTGCGAGTGGTGCGGCCTGGCCCCGCCCCACGGCCGCGCGCGGCCCCGCCCCTCGCCCTACACACGCCCCGCCCCGCGCCCCGCCCCCCCGCACGCCCCGCACGCTACATAGCCGAGCCGCGTGCGCCGACGCCGCACCCTACCTGTCCTCTCCTGAAAATTCCTCAAGTACACAATTTTCAAGACGTCGTCGGTAGCTTTTGTCACTGTTAAGAGTAAGAACGTATACGGCCGCCGCGGATTTCATTAAATAAACAATAATAAAGGATGAACCGCCGTCAAGTTTTTGATTGTAACAAGAAACCGCACCACGGGCGCAGTAAGTTACGTCAGTATTGGGTTGAACCTCACTTGATCACACCGAGACCCACACCGCGCCTACCGCCGGCGATACGGACAGTGCGGAATGAATTACCACCCAGTACACTAACAGCCAAAGACCACAGTCATACAAAATATTTACTCTTAAATGTGTGGCGACAAAAACTGTACAATGTATGCGGCATCGACTTAATTTATTTGATTATTTTTGACGCAGCTTACTGACGGTATACGTGTTAACGCTAATTTTGCTTAGTATATCACACTGCCGAGTAAGGGCGCGGTGCGGTGTGATCAAGTGAGGTCCGGGCTAAAGCCGGCGCAGACGCAGGTTCAAACATTTGAATATTTTCCCATTCAGGGTACCAACCACTTCTCATAGTAAAGATGTCAAAATCCTATTTTTTCTCACACTGAAGTAAGATTGAAATAATAACAGTATCTATGAGTGGTGGAGCCTTCTTTGGCTAAGAGCAAAATAAGTATTTCAAAATAAGTGTTGGCAGTATTGAAGTTGTGTCTGACGCTGGATTTCCATCAGAAAGTTAACATCAAAACTAATGCATGTTCATCTTCCAGGTGAGAACGACATAGAAGCCGCGGGTGGCGGCGCGGGCTCGGGCGCCGACATACTGCGGCGCCTGGTGTGCGCCGTAGCGTCGCGCGGCGTGACGCCGGCCGGCACAGATCGCGGCATGACGCCGGCCGGCACAGACCGCGGCATGACGCCGGCCGGCACAGACCGCGGCATGACGCCGGCCGGCACGGACCGCGGCGTGACGCCGGCCGGCACGGACGGCTCAGTGCCTGCGCACGCGCCGCCGCGGCACGACTACGACCCACAGTTGTCCACTGCTGCTCACACCGACATGTTGCTGCTGAATCTAATGCGCATGAATGGACTTACGCCCAAACATTCTAGACACAGTAAGTCATCACTTTCTGCCTTTTCCTAACTATGTTGGGGTCGGCTTCTAGTCTAACGGATTGCAGATATTAAGTATCAGTATTTAATAGTACATTACTGCCGCGGTCTATAATGACTACTTTGCTACAGCGAGGACAGCAAGGGCTGCAATGATGGCCAAGCTGGAAGGCCTAGAGCGTAGCTAGGCTAGCTCGAGGCAGTCATAGCGTGACCAGCGAAGCAGTCATTGTGGGCCAAGGCTTGTATAGTGCTTTACTCAAAAATGCAAGTCAATCTAAATAAAACCAGCAAGTAATTTAAATAAAATATATATTAATTAACTAGAAATTTAATTAAAATGACAATTATGAAAAGTACAGTTACTAAAATTCAACACCGACTTTCTGTTACCGAATTTCACGGTATTAATTTTTCAACCACTAATTTAGCTTCATCTGTACTGTCTGGCGGTGTTAAACACATTGAATCGGAAGAATTTTCGCTTTGAGAGCTCATTTTTAGCAAAAAAGACACTGAATAAAAAAAAATCTGAACCGCGCTTTTGTTACTTCTTTGTTTTTTTTAGCAATGGTAGTTGGAACTATACAGCCAAATATGGAATAAAATCTTTTTGTACCTATCTCTATAAATACAAAAAGCTGGGTTTTAAATAAAATCTTTTTGCATTTGATTTTTTAAAACGTTGAAACGTCAAAATAGCGGCCGGCAATGTTTTGCCGGCCTGTTAGAGCGACCAGCAAAACTTTGCCGGCCGCTCCTTGAAAAAGAACGGCAAGGTCGACTTTGCTCAAACAAGCAAAATAATGACCACATTACATGCATTTTTGAGTAAAGGTCCTTCATGGAGCGATTGCCTATGTGACCTCCACAACCCAGTTGTAGGTATCAAGATTGGTTGTCAGACTTTCAGGCTCTGG